>JAJEKV010000016.1:2716470-3305347 GCA_021234155.1 Isoetes taiwanensis | reverse complement strand
TCAGCGTTACGTATTGCTAGGGGATCACGGTCCTACAAAATCCATCCCCCATTTGCTGAAAAGGAAGTGCGCGGCAACCGGCTGCCAATGGAAGAGCCGCCACGCCGTGGGCGCCTTCCCTACACGGGACAAGCATCACACGCGGCGGGCGTGGGCGCGGAGCGCCTTTTGAAGAGCGTGGGCCAAAAAATAACTTGCAAGAAGGATTTTATGCGTCGCGGTGTCACCATGAAAATGACCACCACCGAGCCCTTCATGGGCTTCGACAATATCCGGGACCTCATGAGGGAGAACACAAATCGAAGGACGGTATCCTGCCCCGCTTTTTAAAGATGGCCTGCAACCATGGTGTAGTCACGGACCTCGCGGAGAAATTGGTGTCGACGGATTGACGCTTGGCCGAGAGCGTATTCCCCCGTGGAAGAGCACCTGAGGAGATACCACAAAAGTTGTGGAACCAATGTGGCGCTGCCGGGACCAAAAAGAGTTGAGCCGCCAGAAAGGCGACCGAGACTCCCGTGGAGGGATCATCCGCGTAGGATGCGCGGAAAGATAATCCGACAACATGAGATTTGGCTCTAACAATTTCAAAAGGTAAAATTTTGCGTAGGAGGACCCAACGAGCAATGCGCCCGTGGGCGACTTGTTGATCAAATAAAGGAGTGCTTGGTGGTCAACAAAGAATTTGATCCGACCGCCTTAAAAGTGTAGTGACGAAGCGCTGGACACGTAAAATTAAAACCCAAGGCTTCACGCCTCGCGGGCGAAAGTAGTTGCGCCGCCAGGATTGAGTTTTCATCGGCATATCCGCTTTGGTTTGTCAGCGATCATATTCTTGAGAAAGAACAATGCCCAATAGCTTAACGCCAAGACATCTACATGGACATGAAAGGGCTTTGTCCCATTGAGGAGGAACAAGAACCAAGGCTCGAAAGTAAGCAAAAGCTTCAACTGCTTGAAAGCCGCGATCCGCCTGGAATTCCAAGCCCAGTGGATTCATCACCCCGCGAGTTTATGAATGGGATCTGCAATGGCTGCAAGTCCAGAATGAAGGTGGAGTAATAATTTACCTACCCAGAAAGAGCGTGTCTCCTTTGATATTGGCTGGTGCTTGAGCCTTTAGTAATAATAACCGATTTTGGCAGATCCGCGGGTGATACTCGCTTTGTCGACAACGTGGTTCCTAAATGTAACCACCTGGTGACGCAAAAGGTGCATTTCTGATTGAGACTAATGCCTACTCATCACATTTTTGAAAGACGAAGTTCCAATTTATCCAAATGGTCAGCCATGGAACTCAGAGGCGAGAGAAGTCATCTTGAAAAATTTGTAAGAAGGGATTTTCCTTCATAAAATCATGGAAAACCCGAGCATTATGCTGGAAACGCTTGATGGAGAGTTGATAATCCAAAAGGAACCACCTTGTAGGCAAAAGTGCCCCACCTGGGTGGTGAAAGTTGTTCTTGAGTTGATCGATTTCTTTGATTGAGATCTGATTGTAGCCGTAAAACCATCCATGAAGGAGTACATCTCATGTCCAAATGACCTCTTCCAACCCGGTCCGTGAAGGGAAGTGGAAAATGATCACGCCCGCGGGGCCTGATTTAGTTTCTCGTAGTCCACGCAAACGCTGATCTTTCCATTGTGTTTCAAAGGCAATGACAATGGGGCTCACCCATTCGAGAGTGTTTGACCTCATAGATCAAACCCGCAGCAAGGAGTTTTGTCACTTGACACGATCAATGTGAATTGGGGTTGAGCCGGCATCGCCGCTGCTACAATCGACGCGGCATCGGACGGTAGGAATGGTGAGTTCCCCAAGGTTTTGTTGATCCCCCTCAAGGTCTCTCAGAGTCCGTGCTTAAAATGTGTTTGAACTTTTGAAGAGCTGACTCGCCTGCTACGATAAGGTGCTCCAAGATTGGCAAAGAATGCGACGGGCCGATTGTTGCCCACGCCCACAATCCACTTCGAGTCTGAATATGTGGGATAACTTTTCGTTCTTGGACAATATGAGCAGGTTGAAGCAAGACAGATGAGTGGCCGCATGGTGAAAAAGAGAGGTTGCTGATGTTCATCCAGCCAGAGGTTGCTTCATGACAAAACATCAACAGATCGAGGAAGTTCCCAGCATCTGAAAAGTGATCAACACGCCGGATGTGATTGCAAGGAGCCGTAGGGGTCAAGCAAGGTCAGCCACCGGGTCCCGACAAGAGTCATTTCCCCAAGGATCAAAGATATTCGGGTAGAGGACGAGGCAAACTCAGGGAGCCTCGAACTTGATAGATATTCTCCGGGCGCCCCCTGACCTAAGGTTCGGAGAGAGAGGGTTCAAAGATTGTCAAATCTAAATGATCTTACCCGCTTCAAGTCCATAGTGGCATTTGAGGTGACCATCCGCGGATGACCAACTGATCCGCGGGCCCAATAATGGATACTCTTGGCCCGGGCGGAGAAAAGGTCGGCCTACCAACATTTCATAATCACCGGATCTTCGCCACCCTTCCAAACATCAAATTCTAAAGGGGAATCGAGATCACCAATGTTGATGTGAAGAAGAGGTGTGATGCCTTGAGGTCTCGTGATATGGCCATTAGCCAATTTGATGTCATATGGGGCACGATATAGAGTTGTTTGATGCCCATTTGTTTAGCGGAGTTTATCCGATGAGATTGACAAAATTACCTCCGCCAATTTGAACATGATTGACTTGTTGATTTCCCAATCGCGGCATGGACCGTGGGTGTAGAGGTAGGCAATGTACCCCAACCAAAACGGCCGGAGTGGTAACCGGTCCTTGAGAGCAGACATAGTTTCAAAATTGTTGCCAAACTTAAGGGAATTTTGATTTTTGCCAGCTCCTCTGAGTTCCAGAGGCATTATGAGAGAAAAGGATCTCATTGATCCACGCGCCGGAGTGCGTGGTAATGAAGCAAACTTCTTTGAGTAAGTCTACCTCGGCAGCAAATATTCTGATATGTCCGAGAGCGTGGAGGTTGAGATGTGGAAGGTGCATCTTTGTCTTTGCTGAAGCTCGTGGTGGTGGCATGAACATTAGCCAACGGGCGCCTTCAGCAGCCTTTGCATTAGGTCTCGTAATGCTTTGGCGCATTTTTGGCATGACATGAGGCATGAGTTTTCCAAATCAGGTGCAAAGTGAACCTGCTTTTTCCTCTTCATGAGGGATCAACCGCAAAGGCAAGTTGGCGTACCATGAGGAATAATGGTTAAGGGACGCGGACGCGGTTCCGGCGTGGAAACCAAACCAACCCAATTTGACTACCGGATTTGGAGGATTAAGAGCATGAAAAATTTCTTCCCCGGCTTGTTGATCTATCCGAGGTTGATTGGCGGAGCCAGTTGATAGCGTGATTGCCGAGGCGCCAGGGTGGCTTCCGTGAGAACAGACGCCGGCCTTGTTTGCCATTGGCAATCCAAAGTTGGTAAGCCGTGAGGCTTAACCGAGATGGTCCGATTGGTGCCGTGAAGCCGCACTAAACTTGTGGGAGTTGAGGACATGCCGCGGGTGGTATGACCCCATTCGTGACGCTGATAGCACCGAAGCTTTAGAAGGAGTTGATTGGGTTGAGCCCCCCGCAGTTGGTTGGGGCCGATATTGGCGAAGTATTGTCGAGGTGTTGTTTGCACTTGATAAAACCATCTTGTTGCTGAAGGGTGTAGGATGAGTGCGAGTGCACTCTTCCGCGGGCATGATTGCACATGTTGCATCTTTTACAATGAGGCGGCCATTGGTGGAGTTGCATTCATTTGCCAAGTGGCCTTGGTATTTGCGTGATATGGCACCGTGATCCGATCATCATAGGCCGATTGGCGCGGTTGAGGTTGGGACGCCAGCCGTGGAACCATGACGGTGGAATGAAAGGGAGCTCCCAAGAGCCACGCCACCCGAGGAAACATTGACCGAGTGATTGACAAGGTCGATAGCCCGCCCAAAGTCTTCGCCAGTATTCAAGAATGAGCTCGGATAGCCGAGGAAGTCCTTGGAGAAACCAGACCAAGATCCGCTCTGCGTCGTACTCCTTTGAGTTTGCTAAGGTGATGTGAAGTCGATTCCAAAAATTCTCCGGACCAAGCGGGCTCTTGTTGAAGGTCATTGAGTTGCTTGAGATGAAGTTGATCATCATCCGTGGTTCCATAGTGAGAAAGAAAAGCGCCATTTCTCGACCAATCTTGTTTCCAAAGGGCTTTTGTTGGACATAAGCCATTGGTGAGGAGAGCACGCAGTTGTGGTGGAAAAGATATGGAATTTCAAATTGAGGTTGTGCATGACCATTTAGGGCAGCCGAGCCTCAAATTCTTCCATGTGGGCCTCGAAAGCACTTTGGTCTAATGGTTTGCATTTCGTGTTGCCAAAGGTTGGATAAGTCACCTAAGGGTCCGGAAGGTAGAGGTGAAAGTGCTTGGCTGGACCGGAACCGATAGGGATTATAGTGAGGTGGAGTTGAGGTGGCATGGTGCCCGAAGACCCCCTGGAAGGGGTAACTGAGGGGGAGGTACGGGAGGTGCCCTGATCATTGGTTTTGAGGTCTGGGTGAAGGTTGTAAACAGAAGAGCGGTGGGAAATGTAGGGAAGGAAATTCCCCGGGAGGAGCAAAAGAGACATGTGGATATCCCCGTCCCGCCCACCCTGAGGAGATGATGGTTGTTGTGAAGGCAGAGGCGCCCGCCGTAAGAATGATGGATGTAGGCATGGCTCTGGGGTAAGGAAAGTAAGGTTGAGAAGGTTGAGCCCGATAGGGCTCCGAGCAGTGATGAGGTGACCGAGGCCGAGCAATGTTTGCACGCTTGAGGCGGAACTAGGACGACAGACACGAGGGGTGGGTGGCGCCGACCGAGCCCTAGACCAAATGTGGCCTCCTCAATGTCATAAGCAGATCCATACATGTCGCCAACAGCCTCCTTCGATGATGGCGCTTCCGCCGTGACGCCGCCGGGAAAGGAGTTCTTCCGCGCGAAGTTTCGGGCGCACATGGCTTATTTAAAAGGAAAATCGAATCGCACCCGCACAATGGCATAGTGTTTGGGGTCTGGTTCGGGAACCCCCGCAAGACAGCTCTCCGGAGGACCCTTGATCTAACAGAGAATACGGACTATGTCACGCTGGATTTGCAAGAAAACAAAGGAAAGGGAAAAGAAAACAAAAGAACAATGAGACAACAATGATAAGCTTCCCTTGATATCAATGATGATGATACATGAGCTCTCGCAATCGAGAGAAGACTCAAATGAGACAAGACTCAAAAACTCATCTAGCAACTCATGTGCTAGCTCTACTCATATATATTAAAGATAATGGCCTTTGGCCCAATATAGATACTCCGACGATCTCGCATTTACTCCTGAAGGAGGCCCGATTTGCAGAATGCCGGGCGTATGCTTGAAAAGCCCGAATCACGCTGACGCCGACGCGAAGGACGGGTCATCACTTGTCCGAGAGCCGCCTTTGTTGACGCCAGGGGTCTTTGTCATGGGGTCTCGCTTGGTCTTCACGAGCCTTTGATGACCGAATTCGGATACATTGTGGATCCTGACTTGACTCTGGTCCGTCAGATAGGATGAATAGTCCCAGCATCAGAGGCACAGACTAACAAGTACAATTTAACGGATTATGAGATTAAATAGAAGATCGGATTGAATGGAATTTGAGCTGGTGCAGACAGGAATAATCGGCCGGTACAATCGTGTGCTTGGGCTCTCGGGGGTAATGTACAAGCCCTCTTCAGGAGCATCATGACAACTATTTTTCCTCAGAAGTTTCAAGTATGTATGTGCAAGATCAAATAGGATAGCCTAGATTCTGACACGTGCTCCAACAAATTGCAGAACATTGAAGGCTCATGCAACTTGGAATGCAATTGAGGATGTCATCTAGATGCATATGTGGATCGTAACAATTACAAAGTTTGCAACACATGGGCAAGGCTCACAAATTAAAGGAGGATAAGAATCAACCCAAGCCACTCCTGTGATCTTTCAACATCTATGGCATGCATGCCGAGACGATAGATTGAGTCCAAAAACCCTTGCTCAATATATATATGAAAAAAGAATGTTCTAGATTTTTCGAAAAACGCTAATATTTAAAACACTAACAATCTTAGAAAATCACCAAAAAAAACTTTTCCACGAGATTGAAAAATCATATTAATAAGATAAATACTATATGATTCATGTTATCTAAATATAACTAAACTAATGTTTGGATGGCCAATGGTCTAAAATAATTGTTGTACCTCTACGATAAACTGCCTACTAAGCCGCTCTCTCATTTTGCATACCTACTGCTAAGCTAAAGAGGAGAGAGTTCTTCTTGTACTGAGAAGTTGGTACCTTTGAGATGATTGTCATGCTTATGAATATAGAACCAACTAAGTGCATCTTGGCATTGTACCAAAAGATGATGAGGGCAATCAGGTCTTACAACTCCTAGCTGACGTGCAGAGATTACTCTATCAACATGTATATCCATGTCATATTCAAAAAATGCAGAGCCTCGTGCAAATATGAATAACTGTATGTTTTTGCCTTTGCAATTCCTATGAGAAGCAGATTCAAGGCTCAACCATGACCTTGCTCATCCATTTGCCGTTGTTCCACTATATCTTTGCTGGAGAAGTTTGCAATCCCTCCTCAATTCCTGCCTCTGAAGTTTGCACTGAGACATCCACTATTTTCGTAGAAGTCTGACCATTATAGTCATTAATCGATGTGAGAACTGCAAGAGATGTGCCCATTTTAAAATAGACATTTTCATAGGTCTGTTTTTTGAAGGCATCTCCTCAGATTGAATACTTTGAACACCATCACATGCTTGAGAGGTGAAAGAATTGATCAATAATCTTCTATAATTCAAACATCCATACTATAATCAAGTAGACATCATAAACAATGTTAAATATTCATTAAGCTTATAAAACATCGATTATTCAATGGTTAAGGCAATATCAGATAAAATACTTCAGTGAAATATCGAGCAACTTTGCTCCTTGATTGTATTCGCCTCACCCATATTTACAGATCGATTCTTCTTATATATTCACAGTAGGACCACCGCAATGTAGTGATCCAATGATCTCAGCCTTAGACTATGTTAGTCGGCTGCTAGATATGTGTTTGTAGAACCACCTGGCTGGATTTACTGTTCACTGACCTAGGTCACTGGGTTTTCTATAAATAATCTTATATTTACAACTTCAATGGTCTTAGGTTAACAACCACCTTCACGATATTCAATGATATAAAACCACTAGACCGTTGTAAACTACTTCATATTTTTCTACATTCCCCCTTCATTGAATATCCCTGTGTATTTCTTACTTGAACCTTCTAGCTTCACTAATCATATGTACTCTGAATTCCAATTCTTTCTTTTAGAAAATGATATTTTGGATCTCTGAGAGCCTTTGTAAGTATATCAGCTAGTTGTTCATCTGTTGAAACATATTTTACTGTTATGAGATTTCTCTGTACCATTTCCCTGATAAAATGCTGCTTCATTTCAATATGCTTAGATCTCTCATGTAACACAGGATTTTGAGTCGTTGCAATTCCATTTGTGCTATCTGAAAATAAAGGTGTTGATTCCTGACTACATATTCCAACTTCTTCTAATAGTCGTCTTAACCATATTATTTCCTTTGAGGCCAGTGTAATAGCTGAATACTCTGCTTCTGCACTTGATAGTGCAACTGTACTTTGCCTTTTACATTTCCAACTTATTGGACTTTCTCCAAACATTATAATATATCGAGATGTTGAGTGTCTGTGGTCTGCATCTCCTCCCCAATCTGCATCAGCATATGCATTGAGCTTACAACTTCCATACTTGTATGTTATTCCAGCATTTGGTGTTCCTTTCAAGTACCTTAGTATACGTTTAGCTGCTATCCAATGCCGCTTTTGCCGTGGTTATCGTTATATCCCTAGCGTATTCACTGCAAATGCAATATCCAACCTAGTGGCACCAGCCAAATACATTAAGCACCCGATTAATTTCCTATAAGGTGTTAGAATCAAGCCAACCAATGTCTTTGATTTATGCAATTTCCCTAGCACAATGCACTAAGTGACTTAGAGATTTAACGTCTAACCAAATCATCAAAGCTTATTCCAAATGGACCTTCACTTATAAAAATGACACCAACTCAATTTCAATGGTCATAATTCTTCAAATAAAATTACTGTTCATTTGGTCTCATTACAATATCAGAAGCTATCTCGAAAGGCAACTTAGAAACGATCTAGTGTATGTACTAGATCAATTTCCTCCTGCCGACCATCGCAATGTCGCCAGCCTATATCACATCTCCCCGTTTTTCCTTTTAGTTCAAGCATTCGGGATTTGTTATGGAGCGTGATCCGCCAATTGTGTTTTCTTCTATTTTGAATGTTCTATTGGCTCCAAAATAGAGGCCAACCATTAACCATTAAATCAATGGTATTTTAACTTCATATTTACATTATATATACAACCCATAGGTATTAGGGTAGGATTTTAATTCTCACAGATAATGCTAGGTCAAATTGTCACGAGCACAACTAGCATAGTTATATGGTGAATTCCAACATTCCTCCTTCACCATATAAATATGTATTGCTTTTTAGATGATTACAGAAAATGAATCATGTCACCTACAAAATATTCTCAAATGCATCTCCGTATATCGCCCCAGCCTTTATCACAACTTCAACCTATTTAAGCAGATAACTTTCAACCTCGCCATCATTTGCAAAAATATTCTTAAATGCATTTATGCTCCAACTTTCAATCACCATCACATAGCGGCATAACTTTCAAACTGCCATCACATTTTTACCTTGAGCATTTGAACTCAACTTTAGACCGCAACTTCTCTACAACCAATTTTGCTTAATCAAGTAACCTTCAAACTGCTTTCTATGTTGCACAAATTTACTAACCGACAAAGCTTTTGTAAAGATATCTCGCAACTTGTTTTTCAAATCTAATATAACTCATTTGAATATAATTCTTCTCATTAAATAACCATCATTCAATTAAATTGGGATTATGTCTATTCCAAAATCGCTACCAGATAAGCCTTTTATTGACCATTATATTGAATTAACCACACTTTTGCACCGAAGTTCATTTTCGGCTAGGAAGATGCATTTTATGTTGAAATGCAAAGGCATCTAAATATTCGGTGCAAATGACCCATATTATGAAAGAATGTTGGCAATATAAAAGTAGGAAATTGCTTATTAATTGCATAATCACCGGCGACAACGAAATCTAAACATTGAAATTGTAGTGTTTTACGAATAAATAACAGCAAAGCAAGTTGCTACAAAACAGTAGATTTTCAATTCAAATCGCGGTGGCGCGATTTTATTCGCATAAATAACGTATTATAGTAGAACATAAACTTTAAAAACTAATCCGAATCATCGCCGACAAAAGGCCGGCAGCAGTGCCGAGATCCTCGCCGATCATGAACAAACCATGCTCGATTCCATATAAGATGGATTACAACATCAAAGGGATCAGGATAGAAGCGACGGGATTCATAGCAACAACATCAAGCCAGTCCTAAGTTCTATTTCTAGCTCAAAGGCACTCGCAGAGGTCCGCATGGTTCATCCGCGTAATAGAATATGCCATAATAACAAGCGTATGGCAGAGGTCGGCCGATGGTTTGCCAATTTCATGCATACCTATTTATAGACACCTAAATTATTGACTCGTATATACATACAAATTATTGCAAGTATAGCAAACCATATACATAATATAAAAGAACAATACGCATACGTAACCAATAATGTTTATATAAGAACACAATATATATTCGAAGAGGTTGGTGTAAAGTATATTTCATATTCAAAACTTTTTGGAAAGTGTATTTCCTGTATATATATATATATAAAAAGTTCCCTTTCTAGAACGATCTTCTAGGTCCCCTCGCCAATTTCCCCGGTCCGATTAAGTTGCGGTATATAGTTTTGTATCTCTTCGAATCGCTTTTTCCTGTAGCTATTTCGCGGCAAGATAATCGACAAAACGGCAGGTGAAGTCATCTTTGTCAAAATCTTCGTGATGATAGGATGGTGGATTTAGTGATCGTGGATCGATTGAAGCAACACTTCAAGGCGTCATCATCAACTATAATGATGTCTTCCTTCCCCGAACGCCCAAGTCATCCATCATGTCGCCAAGCATTTCACAAATATTTTTACCTCAGAGGATCCTTCGGGTTATTGAATGACTTACATTTGCTCGATCCCAAACAGATGCCCAATCTCTATGTAACTCAGTGAACTACTCTCAAAACTTCCTCAGATATTTCTATTCTCCATCGACGACCAAAATTGCACAAACTAAATAAAGTGAAAGCTTGGTCTAACATCTCCTTCGATACGGTCATGATATACCCATTTCATACATGTCTCAAATGGTTTCATGGTTTCATACCATGATAAAGGGAATTGTGCTTTAGGTAACGCTTTTGCAGAGCACTCCATTCAAATCGAACACCAGAATTTTGGAGGAAACCGATTAGGGTCTGTAATAATAAAGCACACACTTGTGAGACAAGGAAAAAAAATTAAATCGCTATTCAAATCGCGCCGATTTTCAATTTCGCTTGAAGAATTGAAATCGCTACCGGGCCGATTTTCATTTCGCTTGAATAACATACCTTTCGTTCCCTCGCTCAACATCCGCAATGATGAGCTTACTCTACCGCCTTCTACCGCCGTATGTCACCACATCACTTAGTATTTGAACTATGGTTGATACTTCATTACTCTTATGCTAACCCCGACTTGAAGCCCGGATCCATCAGATCATCTAGGATTTTGTCTTCTTCGCTTAATGCTACCTACATCCACTTCAATGGATTTTCCAATGTGATTGAATGATAGGCACGCCTCACCGCATAGTTAAGCCGCCGCTTGTCGATATTCTTCTTTATGTGCTCCATATGCTTTCTCATTTTTCCCGCCTGCAACCCGTGATCCGCAGTAATTCGGACTTAGAGCTGGAAGCTTTATTTTTGCACTACCTAGCGGACCCCTAGGTGCCACCTCTAGCACTTTCTCGTAAAAAATATCAAGGAAGTCCTTGGCTTGACCATCAGAGACCACACTTTGGCATTTCCTAGCTAGCTTTAGAGCTTCCCGCCCGACATAACCTCCAACATGAAACTCCCAACACGTAGACTCTAAAGGGCATAAGGCTTCAATCAGAAACCTCGAAGGGCCAAAGAAAACCCGTACTTATTCAAATTTCCCCTATGCCCGGCCAGTAGAGTCATACTTGATTGGTGAATTAAGGACGTGGTCGACCCGCTTTTCTTCTTCCTCTTCCTCTTCGTCCTTCTTCAAAGTCCACATCCACATCTGCAGTCCTCCTTCCCTTTGTCTTCAAAGATTGATTCGACATAAAAAAATATTTTTTCAATAGGGTTCATCTAGCCGATAGCACTACCAAGCAATCTTCTCACCTTCTGGTTTCCCCTTGAGTCTTTCATATTCTTTATCATCCATAATGGCTATCATAAGGACTAGCACATGTGAGATCTTACTTTCGGTACTAAACTCACTATCTTTGTTTTCATCTATCATTACCGCTTTTGCCTCATCACTTTAATGCATTCGGCATCATTTGCAGCAGCTAGTGCATATGCGAGGGACATGCCTGAGTGGCAAACCGGCCACGATAGTATAATGCATCTCGGGCCAAACCACCGTGATGTGTTGAAGAAGGTGTCGAATCATCTTGTGTCCATCTCGCGTGCCACGGCTATCAAGAACAAATAGAGTGATGTCGGTTGGCCCTTCACCCACGCCCGTATGGCACACTTATAACCAAAGTGGACACCTTATAGAAAAAAGGAGACTCTCTCATCGCCGCCTTCTTCACCAAAGCAACTTTTTTTCTTTTTAGGTCGACGCAACTTTCGTGGTGAATCCCCTTAAGAGTTGCCACATTCTTCGCCTTTTGCCGCTTCACAAAATCTTTGACCAAAATACATATTTCTTAATGTCATCATTAGATACGCTTGTACTTTTGCATTAAGCCTATCTCTCGATAACATGAAGTCTCCCCGAGAGCCTTTTGCGCTTTTCGCCAATTTTTTCAGACTTTCATATTTTTATCGATTCGCATGCATCTTCGAAGATGTCAAGTGCTTTGGTCGCAGACGCTTTCTTTGTAGATAACTTCCTTTGCAACTGATGCAAATGTAGATTAATTGCCTTTCTCATTTGTGCCTTTATGTATATATAAAAAATAGACGTATCTTTCGGAGGAAACCCGCCATACAAATCCGCAACTTCTTTTCCGGATAGGCGCCCCAAAATTGCTCCACTTTTCCCATACCGGTCGGAAGAAAAACAATCTTGCGAGGCATCCTTTGGCACCGCTTTGCTCTTCCGAGCCAACTTGTGCATCCCCTTTTTTCTTCTTTTGATCTATAGTGCCCTTGGTCGTGTCCTCAGATATGGTTTGGCACGTTGTCCTTTCTAGTAATTTGAATTCGCACTCTTTAGATTGCCCTTGTCCGGGTCGGCATTGGTTTTCCATATTCGATCCATTGGTTACGAAGGCGTGCATAATCGCCCCATTACTACGGACCGCAAAATGGGCCGTTAGATAAAAAAAAAGACAGGCCGCGGAAAGTAACAATATAAAACGCGCCATCGATTTACGGATTAAGAACGCGCTACCGGGCGCTGATTTCTTCATGATGAAGAATTCCGCCCCCGCGCCGCTTTGTAACCGTCAAAACAAATAACAACATAAAGCGGCCAGCGTTTAAGCTAATCACGATTTACAAAAACGCTACCGGGCGCCATTTCTTCATGTATGCCATATGAAGAAATCTCGCCGCTGTAGCTTTTGTAAATACGCGGATTAGCTTAAACGCTGGGCGCCGATTTGGAACGCTATATGTGTGGGAAAATAAAATACCTTTTGTATAGGAATGTCTTTCCCATGTCATTCAAGAGCCCGGATTTCGCTAATTCTCGCGATGTTGTTGAGCCACCGAGGAACCGGCAATTTCGACCGAATACGCCTATAGAATAACCGATTTCCGCTTTTTGTGCTTGATCGATCAAAACCTTCTCGCCTCCTTCCATCAACGCCGGCCATCTATTATCATGAAGTGAATATCGAGGTTGCCAATTAAATCTTCAAGTTTATTCCATATCAACATCTTCTTCGCCTTCATATCAAAAGGCACCACATCTCGCCAGATTGGCACCGCCCCCGGTTTTCTATCATGCCGTTGACTATTTCCATTAAGCGTCGCTTGTCGTATCTTCTCACGACAAACATAGCCTTCGTGGACCTGAAAAGCCCGCCGACATGGATAGGATGCGTGAAGCTAAGGCCCAAAGGATACTTGTCGAAGATATTTCTTGAGTTTGCTCATGGCCTCTAACTGCCTCGCCTTTGTCATCATCACTAGTCATATCTCAGAATGCCTAGAACGCCTCGTGTTTCCCTCGCTCTAGAACTTGCATCTTCCTTCTTTTTAAAGCTTGTAGGTACGGACTAGCCGACGGCTTGTACTGATTGCTCTTCTCACAGCTTGAGAGACCTTCACATATTTTTTTGGTGTCAATGGATCACCACCGACCAGCCCAAATTTGAAGAGGTTATCTCAAGCCTCATCCGCTCTTAGGGCGCTCTCTTTAAAGGAACCGCACCGCAGTAATTTAACTTCTTCAATACTTTTTATTTTTCTCACCGCTTTTAAGTAATACGGAACAAAGAAGAATCGCCCCGTTTTCTTCGCATGTGATCGAATACCTTGTTTCTTCATTTGATCTGCTTTCCTTAACTCTAGACATGAAAATCGACCGTTTTTCCGCTAGTCTTGAAGATCTCCACATACCATTCAGAGCCCTCTGGTAGATCTTCTTCGACATGGAGGCTCTACCAGCCTTCATTATTCCTGCCGATCGCCAATGGTCACAACGCAGCCAAATTTGCAAACCCATACATCTTCATCCGTTTTGGTTTTTTCGGCGGATGTCCCCGGACCTCGCAAGTAGGCTTTGCTTTTCTTTTCACATTTTTAGAAGATCCCGAAAAGTTACAATCATGTGGTGAGTAATGAAATCGCTACGTTTTTTGATAGACGCCTTTTACTTTCAAAACATAAATTGTAATACGTGAAAAGTAAAGCAGTAGACAACCAAAAACAATCATCTCTACATTATAAATTATAACGCCGAAATTTTTTAAGAGGGCCCTACAGACGCTTTTATATTATAAGAGACATACTAGGCTACAAAAAGACTTGTCAAAAGAACTGAGAATACGTAACAAAAGTATAAAACAAACAAGTATGCAAGAAACTATAATTAAATGGTCTACATTATACAAAAATGGAGAATACAAAACAAAAAACACAGAGTACGGGAGAAGATTATAACAAAAACACACAAAACAAGGTAGTAAAAAGCAAAGAGAAATGACACGAAAACAATATAAAAGGTAGAAAATACACGAGACACACGACACGTAAAAAATACGTAGAAAAACATCCTAAAAACCTAACAATAAAAGGGACACAGAAATCAATTACAAAACAAAAACAGATCAATTACCTGAGGCGCTTGTTGGATTTGTGCTTTCTGCTTGTTCGTGACCTCCGTGCTTGGTATTTGTGCTTTGTCGTCGCCCACCTCTACCAAATACGGCCAAGCAGCCTGTGATCCTCTAGACGCCATAGAACCGCAAGTCGCGGATAATATGAGATCGGGTTTTGGTTTAAACTTATATATATGCTCATAATCTAGGTCGCCGATTTACAAATCAGAATTCAAATTCGCCCTTTTAAATTTATAATTTAATTAACCGCCTGTTCCGGCCATTTACAAATTTAAATTGTGTTTTTTCTTTTTTTAGTGCAATTTCAAGATAACAATTAATTATTAATTTCAAGAAACGCATATGTGGCAATCTACTACCACCTAATCGGCCACCTACTATCAGAGCGCCCAAGATCATTCCTACTATCAGAGTGCCCAAGAACAATCGACTATCAGAGCGCCCAAGATCAGCTTTACAACGCCTTCAATCCCATTCGACGAGCCGCCTTCAATCCCATTCGATGTCTCACTGAACTATGGTGAGTGTGATTCCATTCCTAATGCATTCTCTTGTTCTCTATTTTTCGCCCTCTATTTTTCCAATGCATTCTCGTTCTTTATCGCTTCGAGAAGAATGCTATCTTTTAACAAAGAAACTTGAAGCGCCGAGTAAGCTTATGTAAAATCAAGATCCAATCCAAGTTCTATGTGTCATGGTGTTCCTCTTGGAAACAGTTTCAGAAGATTTCCATTATAAACCGCAATTATGAAGATGAGGCTCTTCCAAGAAGACATCCCGGTAGCGATACAGTTGGTGAAAGCGTGGGCACATTTGTAGCATGGCCAAAAGAACGTCTGAAAAAGGTATGTATATTTGGATATTCAAAAAAGAAAAGAATATATCATAACATCTCAAGTGATGTTGTGAATTTTGAATTCTTGATGGTCTTTAGCTTGTCTTATCAACCCCATGAAACTACACATTAATGAAAATATGTAATTTCTTGGGGTTGGTCATACTGGCTGGAGGGCATCACAGGATTCAATGTTTTCGACATTGCATATAAAAAAACATAATAAACTAATGACAGAAAAGTATAGTGCAAAATTGCGTCAGGCGCGAGTTTGTATTCATATTCCAAAAAAGTATATGTACATTTCTTCTTCTCGCAAAAATGCGCCAGCGCCGGCTCTTTCTATCTCTACAATATGTCACATAGGCCCACTTCATCGCCCAATACCGCAAAGTCCCACCTGAACCACCCCCTCGATATGACAGATCCTCATCTTCCCCTCGCGAATGTCGAGTCTTCAAACCAGAAAGTGTTGTATCGATCCTTGATACTATAAATCAAATCCTCGTGATTATTTGTTGGCATGAGCCTTACTAAGAGCATGAGGAGCCGCGATATGTCCGTAGAGATGCGATGGAAGTGTTCCCATGGCCCCCGATATAGATCTGCCTAATGGATTCTCCAACTCTCTTTGAACGCTTTGAACAAAGACAATCAAGTAATATCTTGCAGACGGGGTCCAGAGTTGATGGTCGCCCAGGGGAAGTGTATTTGAACTAGAACCGGCCCGGTGTATTTGAACTAGGATCAGCCCGGTGTCCATGCATAAGGAAAATCCATGGCACTAGAACGAGAAAATTAAGTAATTAGCAAATGATATATTACTCTCCCCATAAAACGATTCTCAACATACATAATTCAAAAACGCCGCCAGCGCTTGCTTTGTTTTTTTCCGCCAGATCTATTTCACACGCGCCGGGCGCGATTTGTATAGAGCCGTATGAAATAGAAAAGCCAAACTAAAAACGCTGCGCTCATGCCAGCTTTGATTAACCTAGTGGAAAAACGTAACCCAAAATAGAAATGCGCCAAGCGATTTCTTCCATTCTAACATATTATTCTAAATGTAATGCATAATGCGAGAATGCAACGTAATTCAAAATATGAAGCCGCTTAGAGCGGATATATAATAATAATACTCCTTGTTTAGTTCAATATTTAGTTCATTGTTTTAGTTCATTATTTAGAGCGTATAGAGGAAGAGCTAGTGAAATAGAATAAGAGCGGATACAATGTAATCATATAAGCAAGATCATAGAGCGTATAGATCATATGGCCAGATAGATCATAGATCATAGAGCGATAGATCATAGATCATAGATCATAGAGCAAGATCATAGAGCAGATAGATCATAGATCATTATTTACTTCATTATTTTAGATCATTAATTAGAACAGATAGAGGAAGAGCTAGTGAAATAGAATAAGAGCAGATCATATAGGCAAGATCACAGAACAAGATCATAGAGCAGGATCTATATATGAAGGTGGTAGGGCGCTTTTAGGACCGATGCATGTAAAAGTAAATAACATGCTTTATGTAAAATAACTACTTTATGTAAATAACAGGAAATACTAACCTATTTGTGTTCTGTACCCGAGAATTGAGCCTTTGCCTTCGAGCCGAAACCAAAAGATCGAAAACCAAAGTTGATTTGATTCGAGAAGCCAATAGCAGATGATTTGAGCCTTAAGAAGCCGAGAAAAAGCAATAGCAGCTAATTTGGAAACCGAGAAGCCGAGAAGCTTTAACACAAAAAACCAAAGTTATTCAAAGTCAGAGAGATTGTAGAGAGCCGAAAAGCCAAAAAAGCCAGAGACATTGTATAGAGCCTACAAACCTTTGAGCCGAAAACACCTTTGAGCCGAAAACCCTAAAGCAGATGATTGTAGAAGCCGAAAAGCTCGAAAAGCCGAGTTTAAAGCATATAGAAGCCGAGTTTAAAGCAGATAGAAGCTTCGAAAAAGCGAGATTGATGCAGATGCAGAAGCCGGCGAGATAGAAGTCGAGATTGAAGCAGATTGAAGCCCTAGATTGCATCGCAGATTGAAGCCCGAGATTGCATGCGAAAGCGCCCTAGAAGCGCTGAATGGCCGGAATTGGAAGCGAAGCGAAGCGCTGAATTAGCCCAGAATTCAAAAGTTCGAAAGTGAGAGAAAGCAGTTCAAAACGAATGCTAACTTCAAATAATAACCGCCTTTTAAATATTTCGCATCACAAAATCATTCTTGCCACGCAAAAAATTTATTACAAAGATTTTTTGTTTTAAGGACCGTGACTTTAAAAGTTTAAAAGTTATGAGTTAATAGTTAAGTTAGTTGTTAATAGTTATAAGTTAATAGTTAATAGTTAAGTTATAAGTTATAAGTTAATAGTTTAAAAGTTATAAGTTAGTAGTTAAGTTAGTGACCTTAAAACTAACCTTAAAACTTAGTTCTAACCTTAAAACTTTTAACCTACAATAACTTTCCAACCTTAAAATTTCTAACCTATAATAACCTATAATAAACTTCTTAACCTTAAAAATTGCTAACCTATAATTAATAACCTTAAAAGTTGTTGCTAAGGTTATTATAGGATAAAAGTTTAGAAGGTTATAAGTAGAGGGTTTTATTTATATATAATGTTGAGGAAAATAGCTTGGGGAATCCCATTATATAAATAGAATGATCAAATACAATAAGACATATATGAGGCTTTCATTTATGAACATGTTAGTGAGAGGTTATTTGGATATGTTAACTTACTATATGTTTTATGCATTCTAGGTCAATGGCATGTAAAATGCTAAAAAAAAAGCCCCAATGATGCTTGACCAAGGCAAGGAAAAATTCCCAAATGATGAAGATGATGCCCAAGGAAAGGAAAAGACTGCGAAATGATGTTGATGATGGCAAAGAAAAGGAAAAGACTCCAAATGATGTTGATGATGGCAAAGGAAAGGAAAAGACCGAAAATGAAAAGGATGATGCCAAAGGAAAGGAAATTGTACTTTATACTCGGGTCGATTGGAAAAACAAAAAGGTCAAGATATTGCATGCATGCAACAGAGAGGCAGTAGGAGAAGGGATTATTGTTCTAGCAGATCCTATCAATGCAAAGTTGAATGATGAAAGATTAGGGGGAGGACAGGTTAGGTGTGGCAATCTCAAAATTATATGACAATTGGAAGGAAAAGGGTTCAGCAAACAAGAATGCCTTGCTTGTGTGAAGCAACTAGAGGTTCCAACTATTGTTGCATGGCCTAGGGACAATATTCAACCGGAGGGGAACTACACGTTTCCTATAGATGTAGAACCATTGTCAATAATGTTCACACAATGTAGCAAGAGGCCACTTCCAACTTTCAAACATTATCCCACCAAAAGATGCAAGTCAGATTATGATTGTTCTCCTGAAGCCTTGATGAAGGTTAGAGGAAGTGAATGTTGTTGGGCCTCCCCGTATTAGAACGTTCATAATAGAGGAGATGGTGGTAGCAAGAGCTACATATCAGAACATAAGTGTGATAGCAGGAGGAATTTCATGTACACCATATTTGGCTATGCAATTCAGGATGAAAGATCAAAGAAGAAAAGATTCCCATTGAATGGAAAGTGGATATGTTCAAAAGCATGGATGGCTATACATGGAATTCCAACCTCTTCTTGGCAATAACCGGCAAAAGAAACATGAAAATGGTAGTAAATTGCATTGCATGGGAACACCGGTCCGTAAGGCCTACCTCAAGAACTATAGTCATTGAAGGAAATATTTGAAAGATATGTGGATTTCAATGCAGAAAACATGCCACATAAGAGTAAGAAGGATGAACAGGGTAGAGTTATTGTTGAAAAGAGATTGCCATTCTATTGTACCCGGAAAGAGCATATTAGAGGAAATAAATGCATTGCTTGGGGAACTTGGGTGGCCTCTATATTCCAGCCCAGGTTTTAGTAGGCTATGGAATAAGCATTTCAAGCATGTGACCATAGCAACTTCAAACAACTTTGCCAAGTGCAATTTATGTGCTAAAATTTGAAGGAGACACTAGATAAGACTGGCAACCAAGTCTAAGGGCAAAAGATAAGGGAACATATGAAGGACCATATGAGCGGATCAACTATCATGTAGATCAACTTATTGGATGTGGAGGACCTTATCTGCAATGGAACCTAATAACTATCTATGTATTATACATGATAAAATGGACCAACGAAGACTTGTCTTCCACAATTCAAAGTACATTCCTAAGTCATGTGGAAGATCATACCCTTTGCATTTCAATGATGGGGCAATATTGCATGGGCGATCTCGCACCTATTATGGCCATTTCAGTTTAGAGTTGTGGAGTGATGGTCCAGATTTTCACATTGGGAGTATCATGAGGTGTTTAAGAAACTATGAGAAGGGTTACAATGGTCACCCTCAGGGGATCCTACTGCCTAGCCGGGCACTACATAGTGCATTGTTGGATGGAACCCCTAATAGTATTGAAAAGTTTAGCAAGGCAAGATTTAGGAGGAATGGACCTAATGAATATGTTGGAGCTTCAACATCTCGCGTGCTAAACCTCGAGATCCTGCCTTGAAAGCTCCTCTTTGCAACTAGATAATTGTCTTTGGTCAAAATAAGAACAGTGGATGTTTTCTTTCCTATCCTACTTAACACCGTGGGTATTTTTGAAAGAGTCAATTTGGGGTTCCTAATGCCCGGACATACTCATGAGGATGTGGATGCATTGTTTGGAAAATATAGTCATGTATTGAGACAAGCAGACAGTTACCAACTTTCCCAAAGCTATTGGAAATATTTCATGGATGTACAAATCCATCTCCTATAGGATCTATCATAGAAGAAGTGCCCGATTGGAAGAGTTTTGTGGATGGTTATGCTCTCGACATGGAAGGTCATTCTAGACCTCTTCAATTCACTTTTGGGTGAGAGAAGGATTCCAATCATGCAATGGAAAATGAGACCTTCGGAGGAGAAGTGGAGAGGTGGGGCGAAATTTGGCACAGGGGATGCAAATGGCAAGCCTATGATACCTCTGGTCAACCAAAAGCTCTAAAACCAATCAAGAAGTCAAGCAATTGGGCTTGACTAAGGATGGCATCAATGACTACATCAAGCATTGACAAACTAATTCGGATGACACTAATCGTGCATTGATAGATTATTGGAAGAAGGTGATCAACTTGTTGGATGAGGTAGACACATCCTCAGAAGAGCTGCTAGAAGGGTGGTTCCCTAAAAGTAAGTGGAAAACATTAGGCTGGTGCTGTGAAGATTTAAGATGATGGTACCATTAGTAGCATTGTGAAGGCATATGCTCCTCCTCAATCGATAAACACTATGTTGGTCCTAAGAAGGATAGGCCAAAATATTTAGGCATGGATTGTTATGAACCTTCAACTGACGTGGAGTGCCACCAATTTGTAGTAGTAAAACAAGCAGATCTAGAGACCTATCCAAAGGTGGTTGGGATACACTATCTCGGATATTTGCAAAGAAGAAGGTGATGTTAACTTCAATAAGGTGCGGCGTGGAATGGTGGTGTCCAAAGACATCGGTTGAGTAATGTCACCGATAAAGAAAGATATTCAGATTGTTGGACAAAGAGGTGGAGGAGAAATCCAAGTGATCCTGATCTTTGGCTAGACATTGAAACCGTATTGTACTCGTGGACTCCAAAAACTATTCCTAGTAAAACAGCGAGAGTTACAATACCTCAGGATGTAAGGAATAAGGTTCTCATATCCTTGGGGATGCTAGTGGAAAAATGAAAAAAGTTACTATGTATCTTTTCTACAGCTTAATAAAAAGTTGTGTACTACTTGAGTTCCATGATATATGATTTTGTAATTTGAAGTTAAGGTGTGAATTTATATTCCCGTGTGTGATTATATGTTAACGTCTATTCTAGTCTAAGGGCAACAAAGTTACTAAAAAAGTGAATTTAACAAAGTTACTAAAAAAGTGCAATATAAAATTTATCCCAAAATTAAGACATAATCCCAATTTAATTGAATGATGGTTAAATCTCTGATAAAATGAATATTGAGCTCAATATGCTTTGTTCTCTCATGATCTACAGGGTTTTTAACTATTGCAATACAACTTTGATTGTCTGTCCAAATTTTTGTAGCTCCTGTTTGTGGACAGTCCAATTCTTCTAGAAGTCTTCTAAGCCAAGTTATTTCTTTGGCAACCAAGGATGAGGCAACATATTCTGCTTCTGCAGTTGACATAGCTATGGCACTTTGCATTTTGCTCTTCCAATTTACTGCTCCACCTCCTAGATAAATTACATAGCCTGATGTTGACTTCCTGGAGCTGAGATCTCCTCCCCAATCAGCATCACTAAAACCTGAAAGTTCCAAGTTATCTGAATCAAATGTTATGCCAAAATCAAAGTTATCCGCTTCAGTGAGATTGACTAGCCAGCAGATTCTTTGCTTCATGTGTATCCGGTGCTTGGCCGCTCTTGCGGCGGCAAGCCTTGCATCCGCGGGGCTTGGTTGGTGTGGCTGATTTGGAAGCGGCCACGGTTGTGGATCTTCGAGGGGATTCATTCAAACAGCAGCTGCTCCTCTCGATTCCTCGACTTCGGTACAAGTTATTTCAAAGCTTTACGGGTGTTCCCGAGTAGTAGAGCGGAAGTTTGCCATTTGGCGGGACTTCTTGGGTGTTGTAGATGGTGATGGTCGGTTTGTACAGCAGAAGAGAGTTGCGCTTTTTCCGTGAGTTTGTTGTGGAGTGTCGAGGTATCATTGTCTCTTTGGGGCGATTCTCCTTCCTCCTCACTTGCTTTGTAACATTACCATTCTTTTAATATATTGATGACACGCTTCTTCAAAAAAAAAAAAAAAAAAAATGTTATGCCAAAATCTTGAGTTTTCTTTAAATACCTGAGTACTCTTTTCCCTGCATGCCAATGTGCTTTACTTGGATTATGTGATCTTCTACTGAGAATATTCACAATGTAGGATATGTCAGGTCTAGTATTATTTGATAAATAAAGCAGACATCCAATCAAGGCTCTGTAAGGCATTTTTTCCATCTCCCTTATTTCTTCCAGTGACAATTCCTTTTCCTCAGTTAATCTGTGACCTGGAGTTATTGGGGTTGACACTGGATTGGCATCTTCCAAGTTAAATCTTCTTAACATATTCTGAACATGTTTGCATTGTTTCAGCTTCAAGATTTTCTTTTGCCTATCTCGATACACTTCTATGCCAAGAAATTGCTTTAATTCTCCTAAATCTGTCATTTGAAATCTGGCTTTGAGAATTTCCTTGCATTGGGCTAAGCAATGAGCATCATTTGCAATCATTATGCAATCATCAACGTACAAAGCAATCATGCAATAATTTTTCCCATCTCTGAATCTATAGATATTTCCATCATTCTTCAACTTTTCAAAATCATGTTCTCTTAGATATTGGTCAATGCAAAAATACCATTCTCTAGGAGCTTGTTTCAGCCCATAAACTGCCTTGTTTAACTTCCATACCATGCCATTTTCCTGAGCAAATCCAGGAGCTTGTTTCATATATACGTCTCCATCAATTTTAGCATTTAAGAATGCTGTTTTCACATCCATGTGATGAAGTTCTAAATTTCTAGCGTTTGCTAAACCAAGAAGCAATCTAATGCTAGTGAGTTTCACAATAGGAGAATATGTTTCATCATAATCCCTGCCTCTCTTTTGTGTGTATCCCTGTGCTACCAACCTTGCTTTGAATTTTTTTGTTCCATCTGCACAATCTTTGATTCTAAAGATCCATTTGCTGCCTATAATATTCTTCTCTTTTGGCTCAGTCACGAGATCATATGTATGTGTATATTTGAATGACTCTAGCTCCTCCTGCATAGCTTTTAACCAATTTTCTTTGTCTTTTGAGTTCAAGGCCTCTTCTACTGTGGATGGCACTACATCATCATCCAAGATAGCTAGAATCTGATCTATATCCTGTTGTTCAAAGTCTTGTCCCTGTCTTTCTAATCTCAAGCTTCTTCCCCTCTCAGTTCTGCCATAACTGTCACTATTAATGTTTGCCTCCTCAAGCAGCTTCTCCACTTGTGTTTTTCTCTTCTTTTGTGTCAAGACTTGTTCTGGTTCTACATTCTGAACTCTTGTGTCTTGTTCTTCATCATAATCTGTGATTTCAGTTTCTTTCATTTCTGAACCGTTATCAGAATCATAATCTGCTGAAACAGGACTTTGTGTTACACCTATTTCTTGTTCTAATTTCTGAGTGCTTTGGCTGCCAGCAGATTTGGAGTTTCTATCCTTATATAATGCATTTTCATCAAAGCATACATCCCTGCTTACAACAATTTCCTTATTCTTGGGTACAAAAATCCTATACCCTTTAGCTTCCTCATCATAGCCAACTAGATAACAAATCTCTCCTTTGTTATCTAATTTTTTCCTTAGCTCTGTTGGTATATGAAAATATACCAGGCAACCATAACATTTATACATATCATAGTTTATATCTTCTTTTGAATTTGACCAAAGCAAGCTAGGAATATTACCTTTAAGACTTGAAGTAGGCAAGTTGTTTTGGATTTGTACTGCTGTCTTCAATGCTTCTTCCCATAGATAGTTAGGCAGTCCACAATTTTTAATCATGGATCTCACAGCATCCATCAATGTCCTATTTTTCCTTTCTGCAACTCCATTTTGTTGGGGACTGTACCTGCAAGTAAGTTGCCTTTTTATGCTATTAGAAATGCAAAAATGTTTAAATTTGTTTGACAAATACTCCCCTCCTCTATCAGATCGAATGCATTTTAGTTTTGCACCTGTTTCTCTTTCTGTTTCATAGACATATTGTTTGAATGCATTCAATGCTTGAGATTTTCGTGCCAAGCAATAACACTTGCATTTCCTGCTATAATCATCAATAAAGGATATGAAATACCTTTTTTTAGTTCTTCCCTTCACATTGAGAGGACCACAAAGGTCGGTATGGACTAATTCTAGAACACTAGTAGCCCTGTGCTTTGATTTTGGAAAAGGCAACCGTTTATCTTGCCGAGCATGCACCCTTCACACAAAAATCTTTCAGCTTTGAGCTCTTTGCATTTAATCCACCCCTTTTAGCTATGTACTTCAAATTATTACAATGGGTATGTGCCAATCATTATGCCAAAGTGCAAATTCTGATTCTCATTCTGAATTTATGCTATCCACAACCACATCATTCAATCAAAACAAATTTCCAATTCTTTTGGCAAGAAACTTAATTTCATTTCCAATTGAAATCTTACAAGCATCGAGTCAAAAGTGACTCTATAACCTAAATCAACTAGTTGACTCCACTGAAATAAGATTTTGACAAGAGTTGGTACACAAAGTACATTCTCAATGTCAACTACATTTCCACTTAAATCATATAACTCACAGCAGCCCCCTTCCCTTCGATCATTTGAAGAGCTCCATTTCCTACTTGAACACTTCTAATGAGTTGATCCAACTTTTTTAAGCGGTCGATAGTATGAACTCTCGATCTTTCAAATCCACTATCAACTACAAGAGCATTGGATTTATTAGTTTTTGATCCATCAATGAAAGCACAAATATTAGATACCTCATCTTCCTCTTTTATTTCTTCTTTTCATTCATTCGATTCTCGGCCGATATGCACCTGTAGGTCTCCACCTCTGACCCCTTGAAGATCTTCCTCCTCTGCTAGATCCTCCTCTCCCTTTCTCCCTTGAAAAATCCTTTGGTGTTGGACATTTTGCTGCTACATGTCCTCTTCCTCCACATGTGTAACAATTAAATTTCTTATTCAATAATTTAGGGCAGTTATTTTTGAAGTGTCCCTACTCATGACAATAAAAGCATGTCCCCTTCTCATTTCTCGCCTTTACCTTTTCTCCTCGCATAAAGGATTTGAAAGTGAATCCTCCTCATCCTCCCTCATTACCTTCTTTTGTTCAATTTCGTTCTCACAATTGCCTCGGCATCCTCTAGTCTTAGCAATATTCCTTATGAATAATGATAGCTGCTCATTTTCTTCAAACGCTCTAGCTATGGCAAGTACCTGGTATGTTTCAGTGAGATTCACACCTGCTCCACTTAGATCTGCCACAATATTGTCAAAATTGTTAAAGAAATCAGAGACATCGATCTTCATCTCCCAACTTTAGCTTCCTTAACTCTTTTTCAAGAAGATCAATTTGAGAAGAAGTCTTCTCCTCATAATGCTTCAAAGAAATAAATCCACATTTCTTTGGCAAATCATGTTTCTCAATTTGAGTCTTATAGTTGGACTAACCTTTGAGGTAATGATACCTTGTGCTTCTTTTAACTTTGCAAATAGGCTCCTTCCTGGCTCAACTCGAAAGCGATTCATCAGAGCAGATGTTTGTCCCGAGTTTGTATCTCCAAAGTTACAATGCAGAAAGACATTAGTGTTGGAGTTTCCCCTGCTCCAGTTCTTACATTAGCACTTGTTGCGAGCTTTCTTGACCATCAAAATCTCCAGAAGGATTTACAAGATCCCAAAGATCTTCCCCTTCTAAAATATGCTTTATAGCATCTTTCCAAACTTGAAAGCCTGAGCCACCTTTGTAAACTTCTACTGTGCTCAACAGGCCTGCACCAAAACTGGACATGGCTCGATACCAAATGTTAGAATCAAGCCAACCAATGTCTTTGATTTATGCAATTTCCCTAGCACAATGCACTAAGTGACTTAGAGATTTAACGTCTAACCAAATCACCAAAGCTTATTCCAAATGGACCTTCACTTATAAATTTAATGACACCAACTCAATTTCAATGGTCATAATTCTTCAAATAAAATTACTGTTCATTTGGTCTCATTACAATACTGTAGCTATCTCGAGCAACTTAGAAACGATCTAGTGTATGTACTAGATCGAATTTCCTCCCCGCCGATCAACGTAATGCCGCCGCCTATATCACATCTCCCCTCGCTTTTTTCCTTTTTAGTTCAAGCATTCGACTTTATGGAGCGGGATCCGCCACCACCCGTTTTCTTCTATTTTGAATGTTCGGTTGGCTCCAAAAGAGGAGGCCAACCATTAACCATTAAATCAATGGTATTTTAACTTCATATTTACATTATACATACAACCCATAGGTTTCTTTCATACCATTAGGGTAGGATTTTAATTCTCACAGGATAATGCTAGGTCAAATTGTCACAGAGCCTGCTAGCATAGTTATATGGTGAATTCCAACATAAGGAACCCTTTTCATATATTCAAACTCATCCATAGTTGTGGGACACATCTTTTGACTGATTTTCTGCCCTGCAATCATTGGTGTGCTTACACTACTACATTCAGCCATATTAAACCTTTCAAGAACCCCCCTCAGATATAACTGATTGACTTTCATTCAAAGATTTTCTTATCTCTATTTCTAATGACTTTAATTCATAAGAATTTCTTCAATTCACCCAAATCTGTCATCTTGAATCTGCTATTTAGCAGTTTTTTGCATGTATTTAAGCAATCCACATGATTTGAGAACATTAGGCACAATATACAATGCAATTATACAAAATTGATCAAGTTCCTTGAATCTGTACAAATTACCATCTCCATTCATCTTCATAAATACTTGCTCTGTCAAATACTTATCCATGCATTTATACCAAGCTCTAGGGGATTGTTTTAGTCCATAAACTGCCCGTTTAAGTTTCCAAAATTTTCCACTCTTTTCTTCAAAGCCAGGAGCAGGCTTCATATAAATTTGTTCTTCTAATTCTGCATTTAGAAATGCAGTGCTTACATCCATATGATGGATCTCCAAATCTAATGAATTTCCCAATGCTAACATCATTCTTATGCTGGCCATTTTTACTATTGGGGAATAAGTATCATTATAATCAACTCCTTTTTGCTGAGAGTAACCCTGAGCTACAAGCCTAGCTTTGTATTTCTTTCCACCATCAGGGAGATCCTTAACCTTGAATAGCCATTTATTCCCAACAATGTTTTTGTCTATTGGTTGATCCACAACTTCATATGTTTATGTATTTTTAAAAGCTTGCATTTCTTCTTCCATTGCTAGTTTCCACTGTTTGCATTTCTCATTGGTCATTGCCTCTTCATATGTCAGTGGCACACCACTATCCATTACTGTCATTAATGTTGAAACAAATTCTTCTTCCAGATTTTCTAATCTTTTGCTTTTTCCATCCTTTTCTCTTCCATGTTCATCTACTTTTATGCCTTTGTCTTCTAATTCTTTTCTCAATTTTTCTGCTTCAGTCAACCTTTTCTTGGGCCTGTCAATCTTATTGTTTATATCATGATGTTCTTCTTGAGTATAATCCTTGTTTTCAGCATTGCATGCTTTCATAGCATTATCTGCAGAGGGTGCTTTGATATTATCCTCATCATCAATACATATTTCTGATTTTCGTATTACATTTCCCTCATTGCTTGACTTTTTCTGGCTTGATCTAACAATGTCATTTCTGTCCTTATATAACTGCTCTTCAATGAATATGACATTTCTACTGATCAATATTTTCCTGTTATTGGGCTCAAATAATCGTCATATCCAACTAGATATGCAATTTGAGCTCTATCATCCAATTTATTTCTCAACTCCTCTGGTATATGGACATATGCTAGGCAACCATAGACCTTAAATCTATCAAATGTTGGAACTCTCCTTGTCCACATGGTTTCAGGTATTTCTCCATCAATCCCTACACTGGGCAGTCTGTTTTGAATGTATATAGCTGTTTTTAGTGCTTCTTCCCACAACATGTTTGGTAAACCGGCGTGCTTAAGCATGGCTCTGACAGCATTCAAGCAGGTTCTATTTTTTCTCTCTGCTATTCCATTTTGCTGAGGTGAGTATCTGCATGTTAATTGTCTTCTTATCCCTTTCTCAGTGCAAAAGGTTTTGAATTTTCTTGAGATGTATTCCCCTCCTCTGTCTGATCTCAAACATTTCAATTTGTTGCCAGTTTCCCTTTCTACCTCAGTGACATATTCCTTAAATACTTTTAATGCTTCACTTTTCCTAGATAAACAATAACATTTTGCTCTTCTAGAGAAATCATCTATGAAAGTAATAAAGTACCTTTTCCCGTGTGACTTCTCACATTGAGTGGACCACATATGTCAGTGTCCATCAATTCCAAAGGGGCTTCAGTCCTTTTTGATTTCTTTCCAAATGGAATCCTTGTACTTTTTCCCCCAGCAAGCATCCCCTGCATACAAAGTTCTTTTGATCTGCTTGTTTATTTTCAATATGTCCAAGTCTGCTCAAGAGTTTAACATTGTTCATGTTTGTGTGACCAAGGCGTTCATGCCATACTTTAAGAGTGGGCAATGTTACAGTATTAATCATTGGAACATTTATGGAAGCATCCATCTCAAATAAGTCACCAACTCTTTCAGCCAAAAAACATACTTTATTATCTTTCTCAATTTTGCATACACATTGTTCAAATACCACACGATATCCCAAATCTACTAGCTGACTCACTGAAATCAGATTTTTTATAATAGATGGTATACAAAGTACTTTTTCAATCTCTACAGGTTTTCATTGTAAGTCAAATAATCTAAGCATTCCTGCATTAAATTCCACTTCTTTGGTAGTTCCATCTCCTAGACGTATCATTTTAAAGTGCTGCTCTTCATCCTTTCTTATAAGTAACTTCGATACTCCTAAGATTGTTCTTTTAGCTCTAGAATCTAGCTAGAATGAACGATGTTTTAGCATTCTTTTCTTTACTCAAATCACAAGCAAACGTATTGCTTACCTCTTCTTCAGAATCTTCCTCCTCTACTGCAGCCACATTAGTGTTAACAGATCTACCGCCCCTGCCTTTGCCTCTATTTGAATTCCAGTTGGTAGATTTTCCCCTACCCTTACCTCTTCCCCTGCCACTATCTTTTGGACTTGGGCACTTAGATGCTACATGGCCTATGCCTCCACAAGTATAGCATGTTCTGGGATTCTGGCCCCCCTTAGGACAATTAAATTTTAAGTGTCCTACTTCACCACAACCATAACAAGGTCCTATCTGTCTGCCTTTGTTATCACCATAATTGTTTCCTTTCTTAACAATAAGTACCTCAGCAGATTCTTCATCATCCTCTCCTTCTTCTTCAGTCACATACTTCTGTTCTATCTCAGTTCGTGCAATTTGTTCAGCTTCTTCTCTAGTTTTTGCCGCTGTTCTAATTAGAGTAGCTAAAGTTCCATGGTTAGCAAACATTTTTGAAATTGCTAAAATCTGGTGGCTAATGGACATTGTAGCTCCTGCTGCCTCTAAGTCTGCACATAAAGAATCAAATTTATGAAACATTGCTGTCAGCTGAGTCTTGCCATCATATCTCATTTTCCTGACCTCCTTCTCCAGCACATCGATTTGGGAAGAACTCTTAGTCTGATATGTGTTTATTAAATAGTTCCATGCATCCCTAGGAGTTAAATTTCTTAACTTAAGCATTATGCTTGGAGCAACCTTACACATAATGATTGCTTTGGCTTGACTGACTTTCACTTCTTCACTCAACATATCTGTAACAAATTTCTCCCCTTTAGTTTTGGCAGTGGACTCACCAGATTTTTCAGCTTCACCTGCTGTTGCAGTACTGCTTGCTTCATCACCAACAACTATGTTTGATTCAATAATGTGCCACAATCCTTCAAATTGCAATACCACTACTTTATCGTTCTAACATTCACGTGCGACACTTTGGTATTATAATGTAGAGTAGCATGTGTGGGCCAAACCTAAGTCCACAATCATATGTGATTGTTTGACATAGCCACATAGCTATGTTCATAATTTCAGGCCATATTATACAATCCTAAGTACCCACAAGTATAATACATGTGGTTTACCATGTATAATCTTGTATGTGCCTTCAATTATAATCCACTTCCATGTAACAATCTAGTGGATGATGTTATCCACAAGAAATTCAACTTCTTTTAATCTCAAATATATTTTCACTCGTTAATCTTATGTCATAAATATGTTGGGGATTCCTGAGGTTCTATAACTCAAACACTTAAACTAATCTCGCACTCTTATTTAGTGCAATTTAATAAATTCAAATTAATCTAGCACTTTTATTTTATAAGAGTGCAATTTAGTCAATTCAATCCAAAATAAAAACCTACATTCTGCTGTATCAATAAGGTTGTTAACCTGTGTCTCCTTAAAAGTCTTTCAATCTTGTAACCATTACTACCTTAGATATTTTTATATTCATGCACATGCTTATTGTATTTTCTCCCCATCTAGTCTTCTATGACCCCTTGGCAATTTGTCAATCATTTTGCTAAATCACCTCTAGTTGCTTCGACTCCCAACCCACAACGTTCCTTCCATTCTATGTTACCTCCTTTTTTTTTTTTGGTTGTGTTGGGGTTTGGGGGCTAGGGAGGGGAGGGGAGGGACTTTTACAGACGATAGAGAGTAATCCCGATGCCAAGACAACATCATTTTAAGGTGGAGAGAATGTGACGCTCCATGTATTTTATACATCATATGGACGAGTACATGACACGTCACCGTGAGTACTTAATGGTATATTGATTATTCATGTGATTAATTAACAAGGTAAGGTTAACTATGTTAGAGTTAGATATAAGTTAAAAACCAAATATGCTAAATTAGTTAACGATTAGTAATTAACTATGTTAATTAATTATCAATAATTTAGTTAGAGGTTGCCACCTGGCACAAATCAATTGGGCAAGGTAGAACTGGTAACTAGGAGTTAGCCAAATTGGGGCTCTTGAATTTGCCTTGAGAAGGAGGAGGAGCCTATTCAACCAGCTGGGCATGGAGAACCTGAGAGATAGTGGATCTAGCCAAGATACCAGTTAGTAGGCTTAGTTAGCTTGAGCTAGTTAGGGATTAACCCTAAGATGAATGATTAATCATATATTGATGCTCTATTTAAAGTTATGAATGGATTTATGATTTATGGTAGTTCTTTTACTGCACCTCTTGCGCTTGTGAGATAAGGGAGGGTAGAGATCTAAAGGCTATAGGAATAGAGATGTTTCTAGCTAGAATCCCATAAATCCCAATAAATGCGGCTTGTGCACAAGAGCCCACCTGATTGTGGATGCTATGTTATGATTGAGCACTATATAACGGACACAATGGTAAAATGGAGGTGGAGCCTTGCTGAAGGCATACCTTTGGGCCTCTATAGTGTGCTAGGCTTATAGCCTGGACAACCGCATGTGGCCTGGGTATGGGTTTGACACCCCACTGGGTTCTGCCTCTGAGGGCGCCCTAGAGACTTCGATAGGTGCGTGCTTCCGACCTATGAATTTTTTTTTTTTTTTTTTTTTTTTTTTTTTTGGGGTAAGCCTGTAAGGACCTTGGTCCTATAGCCACCCATGGAATTATTGTGCTCGGGAAGGGATTCGCCCCACTCCCCGCCTCATCTGGGGAGATGTAACCTTTATGAGATTACGCCCCCGAAAGGCTACAATCACGACCGTAGTATATTTCAGCCTATCTGCAAAGTGCGCACAAGAGGAGCAGATAGATTGGACTACCCTAGCAATTGTTCTATGCCAGCCAATACCATTGTCATGATTCTATCTGTTGTTATCCAGAGGCCCTGACCATCAATCGACGCCCCTTGAGTCTGAGCCTGGGGCAGAATCCTCCTTTGTGATGCATTTTATGTATTATGTTAGTATTATGTTGATGTTGCCTTGATGATGGATAGGCCACCCTTCGAGGTGGTACCTTATTTTATATGTATTGTTGCTAGTCCTAGTATTATGCATGCTTTCGCCGTATAGGTTATCCCAAAGAAGGCATAGGACGAATGACACCTCCGTATCCTTCATTCTGACACTTGGCCATCGCGGGCGGCCCGAGTTAGACGGAGGGCCTTTGTTTGCTGATCCAGTCGCCATGGAATGGGGATTTCCTGTATTTATATGCTGGAGCATTGTATAGGTTTGGGGAGCATCACATAATGACTGTCTGTTATTGATACGAATGTTTTGAGGTGATGACATTGCACATGGCTTTCAGGCTAGATTTTTATTGTTTTCTAAATGTAACACCATCTCTTATTTACATGCAGTTTTGTTGTCTGAAGGCTCAAAAAGAAGCATACCTCGGCCCGAAAAGGAGCATATCTCTACCAGATGTTCTCCAGCTTGTACCTCTGTGATCAGATATTTTCTAGCTTGCACCTCGGCAACCAGATGTTCTTTGCGACTAGATCCAAGTACCTTTGCGACCTAATATGCAACTAGATAATGCCACTACAAACCTAATACCTTGCAACCAGCTACCTGTTACAGTTTCTGAAAGCTATGAGACCGCCTAGGGGCGGTAGTTAGGAAATTAGTCTAGGAAGTGCCACTGGGTGGCATGGGATCAAAAGGCTAGTTACTACCTAGGGACAGTGTTGTGGAATTTTATAATGGCAAAAGTTTCGTATGATAAAGTTTCTTTTTAAATAAATATTAATGAAGTGCCTTTATTTTATACGAACCATTGAAATTGGGGGTTCGCGTGGCGAAACCCCTTTGGCTGGGTTATTCCAAAGAGAATTTTTCCTTTGCACAATCGTGCGCAGTCCGGGACTGCCGGATCTGCATCAGAGGGCCGAATCCAGCAAACGGCCATTAAAATCAATTCAAAAATTTTGAATTGAAGGTAAATAACATGTTAATCTATAGTATTAGAGGATAACAATACTATTGGAGATTAAAATGAATGAATCAACTCTCAAACTTATTGTTTATTGAGACATTTATGCAAGTTCCCGCATCAGTCTTTGGTCGGGTACTTTTCTAGGTAGTTTTGCACTCCCTAAAAAGAACTTTAGGTGGTACACCCTAGCATGCTTTCACCCAATTGTGTAATTTCTATGTATACTAGTTTAAGTGCTCTCTGCAGCATTGGGGATAGTAAGGTTTTGAAGGCTGAAGCTATGAATTCAATCTGTATACGATGCTTAATGGTGATGGGACCAAGATGTGATGCCTTATGAACCTCTATATATGACCTTGTCAGAAATTGCCGGTTTAGCATTTACCAATGTTGGCCTGCTGTTGCAATTGGATGTGTTCTTGATAGTTTGATATTTGATGGTCATAAATTGATGTGTGGAGTCTCTGCAATTGGGAGTACTTAATGGAGGCTGGAGCAAAAATGTTGAGAAAGAACACGAATATTTTGTTGGAGATTTGCAAGATAAAAAGCTTAGCAGAAGGAAAGCATTCACATGCATATATCATTAGACAAGAGATAGAGCCAAGCATCTTTGTCTTGGATACACTTATTGGTATGTATGCAAAATGCAAGAGCACTAGCAATTTTTTTTGAAGGACACGAGCCTTTATTATCCAGAGAAAGTTACAAAGTACGATGGGGACTAAAAACTCAGTGGAGATAATGTCCACCAAAGCAAAACCACCCCACTCAAATACAACATCTAAACAATATGAAAAGCAAGCAAAAACTCATAAGTAAGTGTGAATCTGAAGATAGTGCTCCCAAATACGGCTCTTCACCTCATTAGCAATCGATGAGCACCTGAATGCTTTGACAATTCGTTGTTGGGCATCAAGAAGGATCTGTGCATCTGAACAAGTAAGGCCTTTGAATATGAGAAGATTTCTTCTTTTCCAAATGGACCAAATGATCCATGCAGAAGCCAAATGAAATGCCCTTTTGCCAAATTATCCCAACTACTTGATAGATCGCTAATAACACATGTTGGCTATTTAAATTGCAAACTAAGAGGCCTTGAAGCCACAACCAAGCATGTCCGACATGTCTACACAAGAGGAAGTAATGCTCAATTGTCTCGGCCCTCCAGGCACATAAGGGACAAAGTGCGTATACCTACGACGAAATTTGTGCACCGTAATATTAACACGCAGATAACGATGAATGACTTGCCACCATAAAACAAATACTTTGATGGGAGTAGTTTACCCCATACCCATTTGCATACCGCTTTCTGTCGATCCCTAGGAATGACCAAAGGCCACTTGGACGAAGGAGGCAAGATGTTCGGCAGAAGCAAGACCTTGTACATGGAATTCACCAACTTATCCCGCCCGCTTTGATACCGATGAACTACCCAAGGTTTGGGGTCATCCACTTGTGCTACCGGAGGAAGAATTGAAGACACCTTCCGCCAAATAGCCCCGATCCCACCTTAAAAAGGAGGAACTTAGCTCTAAACTCTTCCCATGTCAAAGAATTGCCTTTGATTATTATACCAATCGATATCATATACACAATATTCCATCGATCTCCATCGACGCCGGCGTAATGGGTGGACCGAAGATACCGTGAGGACCAATCGTCAATGGAATCCACTAACAACTTGCAAAGTACTAGTGTGCGCAAGATGGTGAAAATGAAATAGAGATTGTATTGGGCTCGCTTTTTATCCATCGACCAAGATACCCTAATGCGTCCCTATTTCTTAGAGGATTGCTAGTTGCATGGTCTAAGAGATGGAGACCCAAAAGAAATGCACATTTGCAAAGACTGATAAACAAGACGGGAACCCGGACTCGGCCCACATTATTCAAAAATTCTCCAAATAAACTTAGAAATCATCACCTTGCTCTGCAAAAGAAAATTGATCATCCCAAGGCCGCCAAAATGCTTTGGCAACATGCACTTTTCCCAACTGACTTTGATAGCAGCACCCTCATCTGTTCCCCCCCAGATGAAGTTCCTGACAATCCTGACGATAAGTTGTACTTTTGACTGTGGAGCCAACATGAATGAAGCCATATACACACGCTACTTAAAACTGACTTAGCCACAATGATTCGTCCCGCCATGGAAAGCTTTGCTGTGGACCACCAGAAAAGGTGCTTTTCCAAGCCCTTAATCACTACTTCCCACGCATCTCCTGATGAGATATGAACACCTACAGGGATACCAAGAACTTTGGTTGCTTTACCATGGAGAAGGATCTTCCATGGCCGGAGAGTCCAATGCCCATAGTGCTGTGCATGCATTTCTGCCAACCCACAAAAATAATCCAACAAGGAAACGACATTCTGCAAATTTTGCTCTTCTGCCCTCAGAAAAAGAAAAGTGTCATCCGCGTATTGATTAAAGATCTCCTGCGATCCATTGTTCAAAGAGAGAATAGAATAGAATAGAATAGAATAGTTTTTTTATCGTCCACTGAGACCAATCGGCCTGGGCAAGGACCTCTGCCACAATTGTAAATAATAATAGAGCTAATGGGCAGCTCCCCGACGGATGTCACGACCCACCGAAAAGAATGAGGGTTCCCCTGGAAGAGAATAGAAGAGCGAAGCGGAATAATGAAGCCTCATGACATCACCGTGGAATTGTGCACTAAAACCAAAGCGTAAGAGACATTTCTCTAAGAAGGCCAAGTCGACACTGTCATACGCTTTTGCAAAGTCCAGCTTCAAATATACAATTTCATGGCCCTGAAGTCGAGCCCAGTAAATACCTTCATAGGCCCAATGCCCAACAAATATTTGACAAGATGCTTCTAAAGAATGTTTTCACATGGACTGCAATCATTATAGCCTACATCCAGTGTGGCGATAATAAAGAAGCTCACAATCTTTATAAGCAGATGCGATTGACAAATATAAAACCTGATGCATTTACATTCAGCGCTGCTATTGGAGCATGCATTGGATGTTCTGCCATCTGTATTGGCAAATTTGTATATGCTAACATCTTAAGATCAGGACCTTATTCAGATGGTCATACACAGTAGACTTAGACTTAGATATCTCTATGTCAAATGTGCAAACTTAGGTGAAGCATACCAAGTCTTATAGAAAAAGCAAACTTGGTAGAAAAAATATTACAGAAGTTTATACCAAAAGCTTTTGACTTGCAGATTCATGTTGGTTTCAAATATTTTTGCGCACATTTGAATGAATTGGATGTAAGCCGGCATAACCAAACGTTATTTTTTGAAGTCAATCAATTTGTAAGATAGTTTTTCATTTTGCAACTACATTCTTCAAAATGTCGTTGGCTTCACATGAATTCAAATGGCACATTAGTAATATTTTGATGTATTCCATTAGAAAAAGAAGCCGTTAAGATAGTTGGTGAAAGAATTTGACCCGTATACAGATGGATCATTTGAGGAATTTGATTTTGTATATAGGAAGTGGGCTTTCCTGCTGTGTCAACAGGGCTCCGCGCAAGACTAAATGAGCTTTTCTATAACGTGGAAACAAGGGACGTTCAATTCTTGAAGCCAGAATGCAAGTAAACATCAGCCAGAATGCAAGTAAATCAGCAGAATGCAGGATAATCATGCAAGATTGCAAGTAAAACAGGGATGCCCTTCCGGAATGCAAGTAAAACAGGATTCTTGATTTGAAAGTTGCCAAATGGCATGATCTGATTAGCGCAGGGGCAAGAATTGAACGTACCTAATTTTTACGTAACTATAAATTAGCATTGCTTTTGATGACATTGATATAGGGAAGGTAAAAAAACATTATCAAAATATTAATTTCTGTAAAAAGTACAAACGTGCTTTTGACTAGTTACTTATTTGCTGTGTTGGACCAACTAAACACCTTGAGAAATAAGACACTAGTATCGTGTGAAAAGCCCCTTAGGTATATCAGAATTAGGGTTTTTGTCGGGGCAAAGCCGCTACCATGGCGCACCAGGATTGCAGAATGTACGAGGCTCGTTATCCCGAAGTCGATGACGTTGTTATGGTTCAGGTAATCTTTGCAAGATAAACCCAATTTTCAGCATGATCCTTATGATAAATTTGTTCATCTGCATTGATTGTATGCTGAACACCTAAGTACTTGCATCCCATCCCAGGTAAAAAGTGTTGCAGATATGGGAGCATATGTCTCCTTATTGGAATATAACAATATCGAGGGTATGATTCTGTTGTCAGAGCTCTCACGACGTCGGATCCGCAGTATTGGTAGTCTCATTAAGGTCGGGCGGCAGGAACCTGTCATGGTGCTTAGAGTGGACAAGGAAAAGGGTTACATTGACTTGAGTAAGCGTAGGGTATCTGAAGAAGACATTGCTACTTGTGAAGAGCGGTATAACAAGAGCAAATTGGTTCATTCAATCATGCGTCATGTTGCAGATACAATGGGAATTGATCTTGAGGTAGTATGTCTTCTTTTTCTACTGTCCCAGAAGTTTCACATTAGCAGTTTTTAAATATATTTTGTGTCAAACAGGATTTATATATCCACGTTGGATGGCCATTATATAAAAAGCATGGTCATGCATTTGAGGCATTTAAGCTGATGGTAACAGATCATGATTCTGTTTTGTCATTGCTGACAAGAGAAGTAACTGAGGTTGGACCTGATGGCCAAGAGGTGTGGTGGCATTTCATGTGTTATTTACGTAGTTTCTTTGCTTCATTTTAAAATGCATTATTATGTAGGTGAAAAAAACAGTGCCAGCAATATCAGATGAGGTGGCGGAAGCATTGGTGAAAAATATTAGAAGACGGATGACCCCGCAACCACTAAAAATTCGTGCCGAGATTGAGCTTAAATGCTTTCAATATGATGGGGTTCTACATATTAAGGTACTTGACATGCAATAGCATTGACCCTATGACTGACAAAATGTATCTATATTGTTCATGCCACTTATACACAGCCATAGATTTAAATTTGTATGTGAAGTATTATATATTGGATCATGAAAGAGCACACCTTCGTTTTTCAACCCCCATTTTGCACCTCTGTTTTGGTGCTCCTGCCTGACTGCTGTTAATGCTGATTAAAGGTTTTTTTGTTAGTAGTTTAATCATCAATACTTGGCATTTCAACTGTTTGCAGGAAGCAATGCGTCAAGCCGAAGCAGTTGGAAATGCAGAGTGTCCCGTCAAGATGAAATTAGTTGCTCCACCTCTCTATGTCCTAACAACGCAGACATTAGATAAGGTCTGTTCTTATTAAATGCTTCATCATCCATTATTTTATTTATTGTATTTGAAATATTAGGAGCAAGGCATTGCATTACTGGATTCTGCTATTAAAGCATGCCAGAAGACAATTGAGAAGCACAAGGGGAAGCTTTCCGTTAAAGAAGCACCACAAGTGGTATGTGATGCTCTTAGTTCTCCTCATGACTTAACTGCTGAAATTACTTATGCTCGTTCTTGTATTTTGCTTGCAGGTAAGTGAACGGGATGATAGACTACTTGACGACACAATGAAGAAAATGGAAGCTGCGAATCAAGAGGTTGATGGCGATCGGGACAGCGAAGAAGAGGAGGATACTGGAATGGGTGAAGCTGATGTTGAATCTGCTGCTCTAACAGAGATTTGAGCATGTACTAGTCCTGTAACATAGTTGGATTGCTCTTACACATTGTCTCGTCAATGGTTATAGTGATAGTAATGAAATGTGGTTTTGAAGGTGGTTTTGAAAGGTAGATGATACCAAGCAAGGAAACGGATGGAAGAGACAGATTTACCATTGAGTAATTTTGGAGACGAGTTGAATATTATTTCCATTCTAAATTCTCCTCATACTCTCGGCTTTCAACCTATGGGTTTTTCTGTTCACATCTCTGTTTACTCCAATCAATGTTGATTATGTTGGACGCATAAAAGAAACATATAATTCACATGTCATTAGCACCATAAGGCAAAAAAGGAATAAGACGATGTGGGATCTTTTTGAAACTGCATCATTTAGTATTTCTTCCTCATCCTATAATAACTAACTTTAGAACAATAGCTAAACAATGTTGAACCATCAAACCCGAGTTTTACTTGTTTGAGCAATACTTTCAGTTACTGTGAGAAGTAGCTAACATGCTAGAAGATTTAGTTGGCTTGTAATGTATTGTAACGTTCCTAACCGACATGCCCTTAACCAACTGGGCAAAACCGTCTAGACGTTTATGAGTAGTCGCTTCTACCCATTTATGCTTAATGTCGAACATACGTGCACATTCAAGGTTCGAATACTCGGCGGTCTACCATGGGCCCAAGCATCCTCTCCCACTAGAACTATGCTCGTCCTCGAGCATCCAAGGCTATATCATGTCTATGTCATACCATGTCACAATGATTACCAAGTCTTTGCAAATTACCCATGCATATAGGCACCCATGGAGACTGAACTTCGAGACACCTTTCGATACCAACCGTAATGCGTTCCTAACCGACATGCCCTTAACCAAGCTGGGCAAAACCGTCCTAGACGCGTTTATGAGTAGTCGCTTCTACCCATTTATGCGGTGTCTCGAACGCCCCCACAGGCACATTCAAGGTTCGAATACTCGAGCGGTCTACCATGGGCCCGTTACAGTGTCTCCCCTTCTAAAAATTAACCCATGTCCTCATGGGTCAATCATAGATCCAAGCACTTCTCAAATCCCTTGATCATGTATTCACCAAACTACAAGGAAAACTGTACCTCAACATTGTCAAAAGTTACTTCCATCGCTTACATGGAGAATTCTCCCTTATCACTTTATTGCTAACCACCAAGCCTCCAGATACTCCTCCTCCCTCTAAGGATACCATCTCCTGATGTCTCTAAAAGAAAAACCATTAGCATCATAATTCCACCATCTCAACTTACTCTCTCTCTCCCAAAGATCCAACATTGCTCTGATACCAACTGTGACGAGCCTGCCGAGTTGACCCTCCTGGCAACTCGGGATCTTGTCAATACTTCATAAAACTCTTACTAGGTTGGTGTGGCAACAAATGAGTATGGTGAAGAATTGAATCTTCCTAGACAATTGAACTTTCATTCTTCAAATTCAATGGACAAATTCTATAAACTCAATATCCATCAAGTACAATATGAATTCACTACACAATATAATAAAATGCGTGAGTTTTGCTCGAGGATCTTCTAAATGGCGACATGCTCTTCGGCTACATTGTCTCCTGTTAACTTGACCACTGCTTGCTAACTCACTGCACATATGCACTCACTGGGGTTAGTCCTCATGACTAAGTGGGGATCCCATAGCTGCCTCTGCATGCATAAAACATCTTGAAAGTCTTGAATAACAAACATAAACGACTCAAAGACACAAGAACCTATGGTGCAACGCTAGACTATGACAATAAAGAAAACATCATGAACATCAAGAGCATGTAACATAACCGGAGTACCAAACCATCATATACAAACTCCGGACAATGGGTAGCTTCGGCCAACCTACATACAAAGCCCCCATTAGCGACATGTTGCCCAACCGGCTTACATTCCAAGCCCCTGAAGCGGGTGGTGGGGTGAACCTCGTATCTTACCCTCTCACCCCACGCCCCGCACTAGAGGACCTCTTACCATTGGAGTTCACAAAGAGTTGGATCGACGTAGCAATCCCTCGCCAGAGAACTTCACCCGGTGTCACAGAGCACAAGAATACCACAAAGAAACACAGATGAACATGAGCATGCCGGAGCAACCTAGGCCACCGAACCTAGAAGTCCGACCCCGGAGGTTCCAATAGACATAGTCAAATACCAAGACAACAATGGAACAATGCAAAGACCAAGACATGTGAAGTTCATTAGATATTTTCTCAACATGTGTCTAGATCATACTATTGCCGAGGTTGCCCATACAACCTGCTGAAGTAGCTTATCCAATGATCTTACAATGACATCGAAGTAGATCTCATACTTAGCATTTCCACAATACTCACAGCTTGCACTAATGCAATTTCCCCCCATAAGGAATGCAATTTCATATTAGCTTCCATTAAATCCAGTAACCATGATAACTTATCATGTTCTCTACATGTAATCCTCTTGCCAAGGTTACTCATACATCCTATGCCATGTCGAGGTAGCAACTCAGTGATGAAGACCTTGATAGCAATCCAACATGTCGAGGAAGTTACGAGCCTGACTGTCATTGATGTAGCTCCAATACCTATGTATGTTACTGATCAAGGAAAGATACTAACATCTTCTATAATGCAAAACTTACCTCAAAATCAACCTCTCATGAGGGATACAACGTTCCATTCCATTAGTTATGATGCTCTTGATAAAATACAATGCAACAACTTAGAAACTTACAATTATGCACTTTCGGACTAGCGGTACTTCATGCTATAGCCACATTCAAAACCCCAAGCTTCACATGGCTCTCCTTGTACCAATGCGGACCCGTCTCAATCTCAATAATCCTTGATGTCCTTATCCCCATTTCAAGATCCACATGTGAACTTGATGCTTGAAATCCTTGATGCCGAGGGGTCGTTGATGCTCTACATCCATTGCTAGGCTACTTTTCCACGTTAGCCCCATCTCCATGAGCTAAGAACGATACTTTATCCCAATCCTTAGAATTTTACCATAGTTAGACAATTAATCAAACAATGCATATTCTTACTACTTATGATTATTCTGCTCGACTCTTCATGCTCGATCTCTCCTCTGCTTTTAAGCTCAAATGCAACCCAATTCCATCCACAGGTGTAGTTTTATATTAGGACATGCAAATAAATTGATAAAAGCAAAGATATACAAGACCAGCAAGCTAAAGCACAAAACACAAAATAACAAAACATAACGTGAACACAAAATGGCATTGGAGAGCTCGGTCTTGTCCGGATCGATCCAATTCAATTCAGTGTCTTTTCTGAAGTTTCCATCTTTGAATTGGTGCTTCTCATGTAATATTCAGCCATTTCTGACTTAGAATCAGCCCTTACAAAGATATTTCCAATCACTGATAACCTTCTCTAGCCTTATGAGTCTCTAACAAATTCATAATTTATCATATCCACATCCAAGAGTCATGCACAAACTAATCATGGCAGCTCATAGCACATTTCAATTGATCAAAGCAAAACCCACCTGAGAATTTCTTCACGGATAGACCTCTGGACCCCTTGTAATTGATTGTGCCTCCAAAGATCGTCATCTAGCTCCAAGAATTAAACTGCAGAAGAACATACATAGTGCAGTCAATTCTGACTCAGCATCACAATTTCCATCATAACTTTCTCATACGGATGCGTTTCGGTCTGATCAGACCCATTCCGGAAAGCTTACTTGAAGATCTTTCCAGCAAAAGAAAAATCACTTGAAAAGGATCTCGGATCGCCGAGATATGATGCTTCAAATTTCGGGTTGCAAAACTGCCCAGAATTGCTCCTTGCCTTCATGCTCTGCAACAATCCTTTCTCCAAAAAGACAAAACCCTAACTTCATGCTGCATGCATGCCATGAATATGTATATACATACATAAATACGTATATTGACCCATCAGGTGGCCAGGACCGTTACATGTATTTTCATCTAGAAATCGTGGTGAAGATGCCAGTCAAACACTCAAAATCTATCCTTGACTTCTTATGAAAAATTGTCAATGTAATGAGGGAAAATTACCAAATTACCCCTAAAAATGGGGTGTTTGATTAAAAGGGGTGTTTGGCTAAAATGATAATAACTTTTGTGTGACTAAAATGTATCCTTACTTCTTATGGAAAATTGTCAATGTAATGAGGGAAAATTACCAAATTACCCCTAAAAATGGGGTGTTTGGTTAAAAGGGGTGTTTGGCTAAAATGATAATAACTTTTTTGTGACTGATCAAACATGAAAGTGATCAAACATGACTTCTTTGTGACTGATCAAACATGAAAGTGATCAAACATGAAAGTGGCCTTCACAAAACTTATAGATGACAATGAGATCTATCCGACGGCAGTAGAATCATCTAAAACGGAGTTGGAATCTTCAAGTTATGGTGCTTTAAATATGGGTTGAGCATAACTTGTGAATTTCAACTCCAATTTAGATGAATTTGATCTTGTTAGAAAGATCTTATCATGATCTACAATTGTAGTGAAGACAACTTTTGCCATTTGATGAGCCACAAAAAACTATATTACCATATTACATTTAAAGGGCATTTTGGTAATTTTTGCAAAATATAAGGGCATTTTGGTAATTTTCCCATGTCAGGTGGGTTCAATTCTGGGCCCATGGCCAATCCCGCATTAGCACGTGGCGAACAATCTTTCAACGAATGTCACTCTAAATTGCAGTTCGAGCTTTCACCATCGTTCCAGTCTGTTTTCACCTGCATTCTTCTTTTTACCTTGCATTCTGATCTACTTTTACAAATTCATAGACGTTTTACCTGAAATCGGACACCTTGGGGGATGGGATCCCCAGGGGATGTGATCCCAGGGCTAGATCATACGATGAAATACTGCTTCTTGCCGAAGAATCACGCCAAAAATTGAGCCCCTTATAGGGAAAATCAGGGCAAACTTTGCATGTTTTTTCTCGGCCGATCCTCCACGGAATCGGATGGGCTCTCTTCTTGGGTGGTCGGAATCGGCTGGAGCAGGGGATTCGGAAGTAGCGGAGGAGGAAGCAGGACGAGCGCCACTGCAATAAGCAAGCACCAATCCGGCTAAAAATCAGCCCCAAACTGCACAGTAACCCATTAAAAGAGCAGTTAACGTGGTGATTCGAGGGGACATGATTTTTTTTTTGGTGATCCCGGAGGACGGGATCACCACGTCCGGGATCCCCCAAACCAGGGTACTTATATCTTCAGCCTTCCCATTTTGGGGGATGCATGTTTTAGCCTCTAGTCTGAGTGGTGTGGTCCAAACCTACGTGGAGCTGTTTAAATAAAAAGATAAAACTTGGGATTTCTGGCGAATCGGAAGCCTTCTTTGTTTTCCAGTTCACAGCAGAGATAAGAGAAGCAAGAGGCTATGGCATCTATCTCAGCAGGAGGCTATCCAAGTGCAGCGTTTAAGCTGGGGTGTGGAGATGCAAGGGTAACCGGAGGGCAGGTATCAGCGCAAAGCATTAACCTGCAAACTCATTTCCTCTCCAAATCGGTGCACATTTCAGCGCCCTTGCCTCTGCCCAAACGGAATGCTTCCTCATCCCGCATTTCTACAGTTGCCAAGGTTAGTTTTCCCTTTCTTTCATTCATATAATGCTGGGTTTTTCACGCATTGTCTTCTTCCCATTCCAATGCAGCTTTCCAAGGGCGATTCCCTGCCTTCCTTCAGCTTGAAGGATCAGGACGGGCGTGTTGTCACCTCCTCCAAATTCAAGGGCAAGCCCCTTGTCCTCTATTTCTACCCTGCTGATGAAAGCCCTGGTTGCACTAAAGAGGTTAAATATATAACTCCTTTCCCTTCCTTTTCGATTCATGAGTGTATTATACTAGAAATTGCAATTGTGTCATTTGGCTTTTTAGGCATGCGCCTTTAGGGATTCATATGAGAAATTCAAAAAAGCAGGCGCCGAAGTTGTAGGGATTAGTGCTGATAGTCCAGAGTCACACAAGGTAAGTGCATCAAGTGTGTTATTATTATTATATTGTTCATCGTCATTGTCGTCGTTGTCATTTCTTATTATAAGTACACTCGAAGAGCATATCATCATCGTCGTCATCGTCGTCATCTCAAATCTCCCACCACGTTGTTTGCAGGCTTTTGCAAAGAAGTACCGCCTTCCCTTTACATTGTTGAGTGATGAGGGTAATAAGCTCAGAAAAGATTTGGGTGTTCCAGGTGACCTATTTGGCACATTGCCAGGCAGAGAAACTTATGTGTTTGACAAGAAAGGTGTTGTTCAACTAGTTTTTAACAATCAATTCCAGCCAGAGAAGCATGTTGAGGAGACTCTCAAAGTGCTTAAGAATGTATGATATCTTTATAGCTTGAATTGAAGGGCTTAAGTTTTTGATAAAGTCAATGTGTGATAAAAGACGAGGATTTTTCACTATCTGAAAGATTGTCATATTTGTAGTGACAAGCAAAACTACCTACAATGTAGTAACATAAAAGAGTAGACTTGATGTTCTTAAGAACAAATATTCATAAGACTATGGCCCACTATATGTAAGCTCATCGAAATAACTAGAGAAGAAATAGAGATGCAAAACACTAGGGTACAATATATTTAGAATTGAAAATAAGGCCCATTGCAATGGTAGCTTGAGTGGTTAGACCTCTGGTCTGACTTTCATCTGCTCCATGTTCAAAATCCATTGGTAGCTTGTCTTGCTTTCATCCTTGCATGTTTAAATCCCGTTGGTTGGCATAGGTGGGACCATGTAGTGTGTTTTAATGTCTTCTTAGACGTCTAAAGGTATATCCATTTGTCTGTATGGTGACACATGACAAAAAGTAGTGTAAATATTAACTCTTAAATCACACCGCTCTTGCTACAAACTGCAAAATTGCTAATGCCTCAACAAATTATACTCGAAAATTGCTATTAAATGTGTGCCCCACAATGTTGCGCTAACGTAAAAGCTTGTGTGCTTTCACCTGCGAAGCATCTCTTCCTACCAGATCCACTTTCATTGACAGCCATCATGTATGAGGGGTTGTTGGCCACACAACAAGTGACATCTTTTTGTGGGACTTTTCCACATTAGTCCTGGTACATTGAACCTTATACCCATTTAGGTTTTTTGCAAGAAAATATCCATCTAATACTTTCTATACTTTCTAAGCATGCATTATTAACCTAAGATATAAGGAGAATAAGACTCACCTCTAATGTAGTTCGATTTTGCCCTTCAGACTGCAAGTATAAAAGTATGTCCCGTAAGCATGAAAGCTTATATTTTGAAATATTTAGCATAATAACAGGGGGTTACTTTTATATTTTTATACGTTTTTTCACATGTTTTTTCTATGATTTCGTTGCTTTATTCGTGCAGGTGTACTAAATAGTATTTCTAGAGTGCACTCTTTCTGAGCCATTGATTTTGAATAAGAAATGCGATCTTGTGGTTATGGTGTCTCAAAGTTTCGGATCCATGCAGATGTCCATCAAATTATTTTAGGGTCTCTATAATAGCAATAGTCGGGCCTTAACAAAAAAAATGGAGATGGCCATGAAATTATTTTAGGGTTTCAACAGTTAGGAATTGTCCAACCTTAAAACAAAATTGCTCGGTCGAATCAAGGGGTCAGCCATATCTCCAGAGGTGTACCTAGTTTCATATTGAAGTTGTCACCTTTGATCCAACTCTAGATTTTCTTTTTCCTGGTTTTGTTGCTTTTCGTTCTTATCGAACAGGGGTATACGAGCCATTTGACATTGAATGACATCCAAAAGGATTTTCAAGTGGGTTGCTCTTTACTATGAATTCATTCGGCAGGACCACAAGATGGTTGTTCCATGTTCTTCCTCCTTAATTATTTGGAGCTTGCCATTACAGATGGGCGGTCATAAAGAATGGTAGGGGCCATTGTGTGAGATTTATGGAGAATCTTAGCTCTGGTCACAGAGGCGATGCTTCAAAACAGAGTCAATAGGGCAAGCTATCTTACTTAGTGCTACGCCGTGAAATTCCATGCATTCACTGCACTTGTATGCATTTCTTAAGCTAGGGTTATGGAAATCTAAGTCCATCATTCCAGTCACGGAAGAGGGTGCAGACATCAATTATGATAAAAGGAGTAGCTCCATGACAATGGTCAACGTTGTGCTTTATCAAAGGATTGTATTCAAGTTTGTTGTACAGGTGCAATATCTTGGCTTTTGCGGTCCAGCTATTGATTCCATTGACTACTACATCCAACAAGTCACACGAATCACAGAACTGGTGAGGGGCATATTTTTCATGTTACATATTAAACTAGCTATCTTAGTTTGATATACTCCATAGCCACTGGATTTGTGCAAAACTTGATGGGTGAGAGTGGATGCTGATTTTGCTCAGCTTTCTGTAGATATACAGCAAGCTCAATTCTTTAGGCTTCATTCCTAATTCTAATATTTTTTTTTCCTTTTTGGGGTTCATGCGTAGATTTGTTACTTACTAAAAGTTCAATATTTCTTGTTGAAGCTGAAGAACCGCTTAAGATTTTTGACATCTCTTAAAGGTAGTACCCATGATTTCTTGTGTCTTTGCCAATTAGAGTTGCAAGCTATAACATAAATGCCATTGTTGAGACCATTGTTTGCATATGTTTATTGAGCATCAAGAAGTTACAATAGGTGTATATCAGCAAACTATTGAATCACTGGATATGCATGTATGGTCTTGTTGTTGAAGTGTAGTGATAGACCACAACAAGAGAGCCTTAGCCAAAAGTAGCATGTGGAGCTCTTAACACTATTGCATATTAAAGGGGAGCAAATCATCGAAATGGGAGCAAAAAGAATATTCCTTGAAGATTCATTTTTTTCCAAAAAAGGGGACTGAAATGAGGTAAAAAAGGGATGAAAAATTGTATCCCCCCCCTCCACAAATCACTCGTTTCTTTGTGCAAAGAGAGAACTGACTATGTCAAAGTGACACTTTTCCTGCACTTTTCCTAACAATTAGAATTTTCCTAAAGTATGTTTTTAGAGAGAACCTCTAATTTAAGAGATGTAACTTTTAACCAAAAATTGAAGTGAATTCTGTAGTTGAAATTGTAGTATATTCAAAAATTGAAGATAAAATCTTCATATTCACATGCAAAATTTACAGTCTTTTCCTAAGACTCAGTTATGTGCAAAAGTGTGAGGACTGATGAGAGAGGGATCCAGCGCATCATCATATTCGTTTATGCCATCTTCATCACCTTCACTTCTTTCACTGTCATTTGAGGAAGTGCTTGAGTTATCTTCCTCATCACTATCAACAGAGGGTGAAACATTGCCACCACCACTCCCTTCTTCAACTTCTTCCTCGCAATTACAAGCCTTCTCAAGCAAGTTGATCGTCCTTTGACTTAGACGATTGTCAGATTTCAATTTGAAATCATAGTACAATATACTCACTTCCCATAGGTTTAGCTCATCCCTACAACCCACTTTCTTGCCCTTTCTCCCCTTTCCTTGAGTTCTAATTTCTAACTCATACCTACCTTCAAAAGCATTTTTTGAACGTGTAGCAAGCTAGTGAATTTTGAGTTTAGTCATCAAGCCTTCCTCTTTGATTGTGTCAAGTACTTTGCTATCCAAAAAGGTTATCCTTTGTCGTCCTTCTCAATCAGAAGAACAATCAGTATAATCTTGGCAATTTCTGTGATATTACCTGGAGGCTCATTCTTGCATCATAGTTCGAGATACATGACTCAGTCCTCATCTTCTGCAAGTGCCTTAAAGCTAGGTTTTGAATCACAATATGTTGTTCAAGAAAGAAACTTCTCCACCACATTTGGTCTTCTTCTAAGAAGTACTTAAAGACCGATGAAATTCCATTTTCAATGGCTTTTAATGATTTCATTGGGGTATTTTTCTTCTGGTTTGACTCTTTTGGATTTTTTAGAGGGAGTTGCTCATCATGTTCTATCAAGCAAATGTCTGAAACAGATTTGAGGAAGCGTAACCCTCTGGTAGACTCCAGCCTTTAGTTGTGGTGTACTTCTTCCCTTATAAAAAGCATTCTCCATTCTTTAAGTAAGACTTGATGTGGTATTGAAAAGATGTGCTAGTAAGACAGTCTAGTGAAGTGTGAGTAAGAGATATGCTGAGACTGAATGCATGTCTCTTTATAATCTTGGAAGATATTTTTTTTTTTGTGATATTGTCTGTCAAATGATACATGTTGTTGTTAGGCAACTTTTTACATGTTTTTCTAAAATATTTCTCCATCCATGACACAGCAGCTAAGGTGTGCTTTGTTACAACTCTTTTTGGCCCGCAACGATCATCAATTGCTTCGAGAACACTTTCGGTACTTTGAAAGATCATCGCCTTAAAAGTGGGCTATTTATAACCTAAAAGTATCTTTTTTGTTACTATCTGAGCTTAGTTTTATACAGAAAAGCTTGCCTGCCAAACTTTTATTCTTTAAAAAAGTGTCTTTTTGACTAGCTTGAGCTTAACTTTTTAGTACTTTTTATTCCAGCATACGTTATAGTGTTTGTTTTGTCAACTTTTACTCTTGTTAACAACTTCTTATCCAAGCAATATGCACCCAAGAAGGCTTCAAAGAAAACATTGAAGATTGTGAAAAAGCCCCACCTATAAGGAAAGGTCCAAGACACTGCTAAGCCTGTTGTTTATAAAATACTTCAAACCCAATGGTTTATCACAAGGGGGGTGGGGGCAAATATAGTACCCCGACTTTCTTCATGTTTGCAAAAGCCTCAGACTGAAACATTATGCTGATGGAGAGTTCGTGTGCATGGGCACCATCAAGGAATTTTCCGAGGTTGTCGGATAGGCTGGACAAGTAGGAAGGTTGTCATTCAAGACACCCAGGGCTTCGTAGTTATTGACATTGCATTTTTCAAAATCATTAGTGTGTACCCAGATCCTCTTTATAAGTACATATCGTACTACATAAACAAAGAAAAACTAGCTGGCATCATACAAAGGGTTTGCTCCAGTCAAAGCGAGGACTTCGCATTCAGTGAGTCCAAGCATGAAGAAGAAGAAGAACAAAGCCCCATTGTTGGTTGTTCTAGTTAGCATGAAGAACCAGAAGAGCAAAAACCATAGCAATCCATTGCAGCAAAAGAACAAAAAAAGAAAAGAAAAGTGCAGCAGTTAAAGTGGTAGAAGTTCCAGAGGAAAGCACCAAAAAAAGAAAAGGCAAAAGAAAAGCCTTTGGAGTGGCCGCAAAAGAGAAAAAAGTGATCAAGAGGGTGACGTAGGGTAGCGATGTGACGCTTCCTACTAAATAGACGATGCCTGATCATATATCTCGTAGAAAATCCCCCATCCAGCCCTCTGGCCGCATGGGCCCTCCATGCACCCAAGATATCCTCAGTGCGGGAAGGAAATACAGAGGTGCCTTGACACCCTTCCCCCATGAGCTCCTATATAGCGGAAGCATAACACAATGTCGGCTACCTCGAGGGTAGCACATCTATACATCCATAGATCCAACAAAGACATCAACATGCCATAGAACATGAGAGCTCCTACCCCAGGCTCGGACTCGTAAGGAAGTAGACTGACAGCTGGGCCACAAGACAGAGCAGACAAAGATATAACAATGGCGGGGCTGGCTATAGACAATGGCTAGGGTTGACCACTCCATCCGCCCCTCCTGTGCATACTTTGCAGACTGACTAGATCGGGCTCTGGCGTGACTATAACCTGCCAGATACCTAGCCTCCTGGTATCACCCATCAAGGCTACTACGAGTTGCATCTCCCCGGTCCGATGAGGTAGAAAGGGTTCCATCTCCCCTTCCCGAGGTCTAGTAGTTTCTTGGGCAGCTAGAGAATCGTGGTGACACACGATTCGTACCCGACTGAACTCACCAAAACAAGAGCCAGGCCAACACCTACAACTCCTGGGAGTCAGGGCGACACTATTGACCCAGGAAGTGTCGGACCCATATCCGCCCCACACGAAGTGGCCGACTATAGACCTAGCCCATTATGGGTCCCCAATAGCCACGCTCAGCAGGGACCCCCATCCACTTTGCCATGAGTCTCGTTGTGTAGTGCTAAGTCATTCCATTTCCAACAATTACATGTCATATTTTTTGTAGAGACTTGGGAACATGAACAGTATGAATTACCTCAAATACCCAATTTTTGTAAAGTTTCGTCAATATGGAATGCAATAGGCACAAGCTATAGGGGGAATGGTGGTATAGCATGCTATGTCAGAGATGTGTTCAAACACAGAGTTAGAGAGGTCAATATCAACAAATCAAAGCAGTACATATGGGTGGAATTATCTGGTCAGAAAAAGGTATATACGGCAGGCCGCTACTATGCACCACTTCATAAAACTGCATATAACAATGCTGATATAGATAGAACAGATCCCTTGTTCCAGCTAGAGCAAGATATAGTCCAACTATCTAAGCAAAGAGATGTAATTCTAATGGAAGACTTTAACGGAAGGATTGCAAATAAAGCAATGGTATGAAGGCAAGATGGGGATCCCTTATGGATGGAAGAAATGGATGCGGATGAATCTGAAGTAGCAACGTGGAAAAGACACTCAGATGATAAAGCGTACATACATAAATGGGAAGATGGTGATTGGGTCTATGTAATGGATTAAATTTAAGAATTATTAATGGAATAAAAATAGGTACCCATACTCAGGTAGATGCACTTGTAGGGGTAAAAGCATGGTTGACTATGTCATTGGGGATGAAGAAATATCGGAGAAAATCACAAAACTCCAAGTGATGGAGCAGCAACCAGAATCTGATCATGTCCCTATTGTTATTCATTTGGAGATCAACAACATAAAAATACCATCATAAGAGAAGAAACCCAGCAACTGCATTATGATGGATAGGAGAAGATCAAGCATCTTCCAAAAACTTTGTGAAGAGAATATCAGAGCTAAGCGACCTGAAAAATGCAAAGGAATTGAACCAGCATATCAGGGACATCATCATGGATGCAACAAAAAAATGTTTTGCCTACACTAGAAAAGCCAAGGGATTGCCTTGTACCAGTTGGTTTGATGCAGATTGTAAAGCCAAACGAAAAGCATATTTGATGGCAAAAAGAGAGGATAAGAAGATGAGGAAGAGGGAATACACAGCTCTAATCAGAAAAAATAAAAGAAAGTTCGTAAAGGAAAGGCAGGAAAAGCATGTCCATAAGCTCCTTACAGAACCAAAGTCTTTTTGGAGAAGGATGAAGAAGGGATCAACGGATACGCTGGGAATTAGTGTCACAGAACCAATGCAGCATGTATAAAACCTTTATCAGCAAATAGGGGTAGAGTCAAAGATGGTGATGGAGCAGCAAGTATTTGGCCCTATAATATCTGAGGAGGATGTTACTATAGGACTAAGTAAGCTTGCAAATGGTAAAGTGGCGGAACCTGTGGGAATCATGTGAGCGTAGATCTTTGAAATGGATAGGGTAAAAACTTGTAGAACCTATAAGAATGTTTAATGCAGCAGTAAGTGTGAGTTTCTCGGAGTCATGGCAAACTAATCGAGTTGTGCCCATCTTTAAGGGAGGTGATAAAGCTGAGGCCACTAACTATCGAACAATTCTGGTAAGTAACATTTTCTCAAAACTTTTCGCATCCATATTGGAAAACAAAGTAGCAAATTGGGCAGAAGAACATGATGTAAGAGCCAAAGGGCAGGCTGGTTTTAGACGACATAGATCTACAATTGATCACTTAGTCACACTCAAAGTAATTATGGACTCAGTAAAAGGGAAGAAGAGGCCTTTATATGTTGTTTTTGTCGACTTTAGTAAAGCATTTGACATGGTCCCTATGGAATGCCTGTTGGAAAGAATGAGAAAGCTAAATATTCCAACAGAGTACAGGGATGCAACCAGGAGAATCTATGAAAAGATAGTGGTGCAACTGTCCTCTCCCTTAAACACTGAATGTAACGAGAAAGTGATAAGCAATGGTGGTGTAAAGCAAGGCTGTCCATTATCTCCCACTTTATTTGGTCTATTCATAGACGAACTGGAAGAATGGATCATGAATCTAGGGGGCTCAGGAGTTAACATAGCCAGCTATATGCTGGCCCTCTTTTGTATGCTGATGATGTAGTACTCTCAAAGGAGAAGGCAGATTTAAAAAAACATCTTGATGTCCTTGATGATTTCTGTGACACTATGGGAATGAAGGTCAATCTCTCAAAAATAAACTCGATGGTAGTGGGCTCAAAAAAGAACATTGACTTTTTCTATAAGGGAGAAAAGATAGATTCCACTGACACATACAAGTACTTGGGTATGGTTTCGGATAAAAATTTCAGATGGAATAAGTGTATCGAATAGAGAACAAATGATAGTCTAAGGGCACTATATGCTATGCAAAGAAGCCGTGGAAAGGCATATATTCTGAATATGAACTTGAAATGAATGTTATACAAATCTTTAGTTCAGTCAATATGGTTGTGAAGTTTGGGATCCAGGGCTACCAAATTGTTTATGGAGTAGGGTGGAAAAGATTCAAAAAAGATTTTTATGCACGGAATTGGGAGTGAAAACTCAAACCCCATATCAGATGATGTTGATCGAATGTGGAATGGTACCTTTAGAAGGGGACGCACTTGCCCAGACACTAACATATGTGAATGAAATATAGAAATTAGATGATGATAGGCTGTCACACCTAGCCATGGTTGAAAGTGGAGCAAATGGATGGTACAAGAATATCTTGGACTGGTTAACGAAGTGGGATATGAAGTTAGATAATCGTCCCAAGAAAGAAAAAGAAATTAGAGGTTGGGTGAAAAGAAGGGATAACAAAGGCAATGTGGAAAAACCCAGGGACGAAAATGGCAGATTACCAGACATATGAACCCTTTGCTTGCTAAGGCGGGTTACCTAAAAGCAGATGTGTCGAGGAGGAAAAGAGTAGAAATATCACGCATGCGACTGAGCTCACATCATCTAAGCATAGAAGAGGGGAGATGGAAAAAAATCTCGAGGGAAAGACGAACATGCAAGGCTTGTGGCACATACGAGGTAGAAGACGAGAGGCACACATATTGTGTCCGGCGTATGCAATACTAAGAAACAAATACAAAATACACGGATCTTTAGAAGACCTGTTCAATTTGCATCCATCAATTGTGGGAAACTCCATTATTGAGGTTTTGAAGGTCAGGACATCGTGTATCTCTAGCATAAACACCCTCCTGCGGAGCGATAATTGTGAGAGAGGTGTAGAAGATATGAGCGATGATACTTCTGATAGTGGAAGTTCATCAAATGATTGGATTGATGTTTAAAGTGTATTATTTCTTTATCATCTAATAGACTTGATGGTCTCAGTAGACGTAATAAAATATTTCATTTCATTTCATTTCTCTCCATTAATTCCTAGACAATAAGGGGCCATTTTTTTTTTTTTTTTAAGTTAACAAAAACTATTATATCCAACACTTTTAAATTAAAATTCCCCTGAAACCCCCTTTGGTTTTAAAATTCCTCTGACACATGGGGGATGACGTAGGGCAGCGATAACATATAAAATCATATAATACTGTTTAAAATCAACACCATTTAGTATATTTTTTTTTTGAAGAACTGTGTCATCAATATATTAAAAGAATGGTAATGTTACAAAGCAAGTGAGGAGGAAGGAGAATCGCCCCAAAGAGACAAAATACCTCGACACTCCACAACAAACTCACGTAAAAACCGGCAACTCTATCGCTGCACAAACCGACCATCACCATCTACAACAACAAGAAGTCCCGCCAAATGGCAAACTTCCGCTTCTACTAATCCTCTAACACCGAAAGCTTGGAAATAGCTTGTACCGAAGTCGAGGAATCGAAGAGGCCGCAGTCGCTAAATCCCCTCGAAGATCCACAACCGCCGCTTCTAAATCAGCCACACCAACCAATACCGCAAGAGCGGCCAAGCACCGGATATACGATGAAGCAACAATCACGGCTAGTCAATCTCACGAAACAGAGCTCGGCCCAATCCCGTGCCGCACAAGCAAGTGAGGGCATAAAACCGCATAATGCTCCACAGCCTCAATGATAAAGGCCACAACAAGGGCGAGAGGGCTCACACCCGCTTAAACCGACTCAAACCATTTAGTATATTGCCTCAAACCTTATAGTATTTCGCAAACCTCATTATATAGTATATCAAAATTTGTACAAGCATATCCCACAAACGAGGAACGCTATCTACCGTCTAGATCAAGGAAGAACTTGCAAATAGACCCATCCAATAGCTCTCAATGCCCGAAGTCATCTCTTGTATCCTGACATGATAAATGATATCTATAATGAACACATTAACAAAACGCATCCTGATAGGGTAGAATGACATCTATAATGAACATAAGTTTCCATTCGTCCAGTTTGCTGCATCTAATAATATTTAGATGCTTAGCATGACTTGTAATAAGGCAAAGTGAATAAGTAATAACCATGATGCATAATATGAAAAACGCAATGAGGCCTAATTTGAATACTAATGCACTAACAAATAATGGATGAAAACACATAAGAAAAGGCCAGAAGAGGATGAGAGAGTAAGAGAAGAAGGAATTGGGGCAGTAGCAGTGGTAGTAGAAGGAGAAGGTAGATATGAAGAAGTAGATATAGAACACATAGTAAAGAGAGGCGGGAATTGATGCAAATCCATGGAAGCAAGGGCATAAGCAAGAGGATTGAGACGAGAATTAGGACGAGTGCTGAAGAGGCCATAGAAGCAGGAAACTGCGAGCAAGATTGCATGCTGGCAGCAGCATCTCCTGTGTGTATCTTTATCTGCATTCTGCAGATTTATGCATCTAAATCAATCCACATTTGCAAAGCAACTTGCCCGCTAATAAACTCCAAGAGCACGTTTTATACGAAAATTGGTATGGATCTTCAGTTTGCACCGATACAAAAAAGTATGAATAGAAGGAGATAAGAAACTACTGCTTTCAAAGCAGATCCCTTGCGTACCATTTTGTAAAGCCCTTCTACCTTTATAATGCGCTAAAAAGCCGTATGAATAAAGAATGGCAATTGAAACAAATGAATGGATGCATGTACTCAATATTAATACAAAAATAAAATGCAAATTTAATGAGGTTGCACCATTCTTGCCAAAAACTAGTGTTACGATAATTGGCAAGTACACATATGATATCAAAGTCTGAAGCAAAAGAGATTTAGCGCATTGCCATAGCTTAGTCAACAAGATGCAGGAACTACGAAAACTGAAATGGAAAGGTGAAGGAATGCATGAAGAAAACGAAGGCAGGGGACTTCCATTATGTTAACATGAAACGTTTTCGTTTTTTGAAGGTCACATGATGCCGTCAACATTTAACATTTCCACGTCATTTCCATATACCAAAAATATTTCCACATATGAAAAAAAAATGATAGTAAGAACATTCCTCGCCCTTTCTTGTGAGAGGGAGATTGTTTGATCCCGTAGAACAATAGAGATTGGCGAGTTTTCAAAACAAAACTATGATTCCAGAAACAGTGGCAAGGGAGGTGTTGATTTTTCTGAGTGGCTATGCAAAGGTGTGTCATCTCCAGCCACCTCACTTCGTGTATCAGAAGTCGTTGCCACCATGGTGGACAATAATAAGAAAGAAGTTGCATTCTATCTTCAGCAATTGCACGCCAAGCAGGACTCCATGAATATCATGTTACCACCGGCTGAAATTTTCTATGAGGTTCATGAGTGCAGGTCAACCTTTGAGCGCTTTGGATTCCCCGTGGTGCCGATTAGTCATGAGGCTCACCATCGTCATGTGGAGCAATTAGTTGCATGCTCTGTTATGTGTTACTTCACTGGTTCCCTCGTGGGATCTTGGTTATCTGGGCATCTACACAAATTAGGGCTTCTTAAGTATCAATCTATCAAGTTCGTGGCCAAAGATCAACGTTGCTTTCTCCTGATGTTTGAATCTCTTGAGCCGGTGGCTCAACTTATAGAACGAGGTATTGACCCTCTATGGAAACATTCCTTGTTGTATCAACAATATGTTCCTGGCTTTTTTCCAGGTAAGGCAGATGCCTTACGTGCCCCATTCTGGATTGCTATTGAAGACTTTCCTCCAGAGTTTCAGGTTTCTGAGTTCATTTCTGCTATTGTTAATGAGATTGGACTTCACTTGCAACATGCTATAACCAATGGCATTACTAAGATTTGTGTAGCATGACCCATTCATCGTGATCTGCCTCAGACAATTGTTGTTCATAGTGGGCCCATGTTCTTTCCTTTCAAGCTGATTGTTAAATGGTCCAGAGCTGGCTCTCATGTTCCCTGAGGCCTTTCTCTTTGCTCAATATCGTAAGTCTTACGAGCAGGCTCCTCTAGTTGCCTCTGCTGCAAATCCTACTCCTAGCTCTGCTCCTTTTTCAATGGATGTCTCTCATCCCCCTGTGACTTCCTCTACATCTATTCCAGCCGCTGGTCCCACGTCTCTGCTGCTGGATGAACAGAGGCAAAGGCTGGATGAGATTCAAAGGTCACAAGGGCAAGTTGAAGAGGCTTGTGGGCAGTAAATGGACATTGATCATCGTGGTGCCCACCCTCCACCCAAACATCCACCTGCTCTTCGTCAACCTCAAAAGTCAGTTAAGGGTTCTAACACCTCGGCATCTCAGCCCTCTTCAGCACTTGCTCTACATGATTGTGTTATGGGTGCCCCAAGGGCATAGCCGGAATCGGGCCCTTGACGGGACGTCCATGAGCATGGGGGGTACTATTGGTCGCGATTGCCGTGCGCTTATGATTTAATGGGCGTGGTTGACCGTGAACCGTCCTTACCGTGGGGATGCGGATAAGTAGTAATAATGGCTAGCGACGGATAAGGGTGCGCTTAGGGGGCACTAAGTATTAGTGCGGAAGGAGCTTGGTAGGGTCCATAGACATGGATGATCCATGTTAATATGGCTAGCTAAGTTGTAATGGTAGTACTAAGGGTTAAAACATTAGTATGAGCAAATAAATAGTTAGCTATGTTAAATGGGTAATGTTTAAAGGACACGTGGCATCAAATGGTTCGATGGGTTCAAGAAACCCTCGATACATATGTAGAAGACGATTCGTGGAAGATCCTTTGCCGCATCTATAAGTTAAGTCAGAGAGCATGGAATCGGATCGAATAAAAGCCTAACTCCGCCGGTTTGGTCATAGAGGACTCGATAGTTAACTCCAGAGCTTGGATTATAAAGCCGGAAGGAAATATTGGTTGAGGCACCTAATTTGGATCGTAAAAATAGGAGGGTCGATTCTCGCTATAAGACTTGGCTATTTGATTCAAGAGTCGGGCCTTGAGCTCTGGACTCTGCCGCCTGAGGTCAGAAGTTGTGGCCCCAAGCGATTACACCGCTAGGAGGATGATTAAGCTTGGCCACCTGGTAAATATTCATCCGTGGAGGATTCTCGGAAGGATCCGTCCGTGTGGGTGGTTTTGCATAGTAGCAGCAAGCCATCGATGAGTGTGGGGGATCGTGGATCCAAGGTGTGGGCGCAGACCGGACGGCTGCGTGGCACACGCGGATGAGCTGTTCCCGGGAAAAATTTTGTGTCTTTATGTGGGTATCGTAGCTCAATGGCTGAACCCGTGCTCGATAAGCCTACTGACCTATTGATGGATTGCCCAAGTGCATCCGGTCAAGAGGGCATAAATCGAGGACATTCATTTAGACGATGAATTGCCCGAAGTTCGAAATGGATGGGGAGCACACTGTCGCCGCTCCCGGCAATTTATTCATAGGTGTTGATCATGTTAATTCCGCAAGTGCAGCTTATATTGATAATGTGAATGCCGAAACGCCCGAGCAAGTATCGAAATGGGTCCGGTGAGGTGAAAAACTTACCCCGACGAAAGTGTAGGTCATATCAACCGCCTAACTAGGGAACCGAATCGGATAAGGGCGGAACAAGCCAGGTTTCCAACACTCGGGTTGATACAGAAAACTCGTAAGTGGGTTGTCAAGGAAGGGCCCGAGAAACTTCACTTGAGTAGTGTAGTAGAGAAGTTTTGGCATGTGGTCAAAGCCCCACTACCTGTGGGCAAAATCGTGTTTCGAGCAACGACGGATCTAGCACCATCGGGAGTAAACACGGGTTGGCAAGAACCAAAGCCTTTAGAATGTCATGGAAGGTATCACTCACCGGGAAAGAATCCCCGGGGACATTCCGTGAAGAGATTAAATCTCTAGAGTGCGTAAAATGCCGGATTTCTATGGCAAGGATGTAATGCCTGAGCAGGCTATGTGATGGTTCAATCAAATGAAGTTATATTTTGCAGCCACGAAGAAGGGCGGGAATGCATGACTAATGTATGCCACCCTGAAGTTGAAGGGACCAAAGAATGGTGGGACATACACACCGAATGGTCGGAAGAAGTCGTACTTGGAGGAATTTTGTCATTTATTCCGACAGAGTATGCACTCATTATGACCGTCCATGCTTTCATCTGGTGAAAGAGCTCACCACGCATTGTGGTCTCTCGTGGGATTATGTGATGGAGCCGAGGGCTTTTCATGTTTACCCGTGACATCGCAGGATGCGCATGGCCGTGGATCATTTTATAAATGGTCTATGGGATGCTAGCATTCGTGACGCATTTGCCGCAGGCTGAAACTCAGGGACTTTGAGTTAATCGCTGAGATGGCCAGAAACCGTGGGTAGGGAAGAATCCAAGAAGGCCTGTAACTTTGCTAATTGAAGGCAAAGAGGGCCGGGGAAACTCCTGGGATATGCTCCCCTAAGAAGCGTAAGAATGATTCTAAGGATAAGGCCGCGGGGGCAAGGCCAAGGAAGGTGACGCCAAAAAAATGATAAGTCTAAGGGGTGTTATCGTTTGTGGGGTGGCCTGACACTTTGCCCGAGAATATACAAAGCCTCGCAAGAAAGTTTTGGCCAGCACTGCAAAGGTAAATGATAAGCCAGAGGTAAAGGCGTTATCAGTTATCGCTCGAGAAGAGATGGTAAGCCCTACTCCACGCTCTTATGCAGATAAAGTTATTAGATTGTTAGGTAGAATCAATGGTAGAAACGTGGTTGTTTTGGTTGATTCTGGAAGCACTCATAACTTTATTTCTGCAGATCTAGCACATGATCTAGGGCTGGAATTGAACGAGGTGGCTCGATACGTGATCGACTCTGAGGCTGGGCCATAAACTCAGTGTCACAATGAGCAAGCACGGGGTGTTTGTGTGGAGTTGTTGGACAAAGAATTCCGAATTGTAACATCCATGTCCATAGATCTAGACATCGCTCAGTTAAAGCAATATGATGTCATTCTAGGCATGAAATGGTTACAGCAAGTTGAGCCACAGATTCTCTGGCCAACACACACCTTAGTTTTCAATTTACCGTCAAATAGGGTAGTTAGGGTTCAAGGTTTACCGTATGTAGAGCCTAGTAAGCTCATGTCAGCCACACAGGCTAAAAAGGTTTTCAAAGTTAATACAAATGATTTTTCTTTGATGTACTTGAGAAAAGATGATTTGCTTACCAAATCGTGTCACTCGTTGGTGGTTAACACCGGAGAGTACTCTGAGGTAGACCAAAGACTAAAAGATCTTTTGCATACCTTCAAGGATGTTTTTTCGGAAGAGTTACCTGAGGGACCACCACCCTCGCGGGGTGTCGAGCATGAAATTGAGCTTCAACCTGGGGTCAAGCCCATGGCACGTGCTCCCTACCGATTGAGTCCTCTAGAACTTGAAGAGGTTAAAAAGCAAGTGAAAGAATTGTTAAGCAAAGGTTTTGTACGACCAAGTAAATCACCTTTTGCGAGTCTCGTTTTGCTTGTAAAGAAAAAGGACGGTACTATGCGGATGTGCATAGATTACCGGGCACTTAACAAGGCAACTGTAAAGGATCGATATCCTTTACCCCGGGTCGATGATATTCTGGATCATCTTGGGGGTGCCAAATGGTTCACCAAGATAGACCTCCGCAGTGGATATCATCAGATTAAGATTCGGGAAGGGGACGAACCTAAAACTGCATTCAGAACTCATCAAGGACATTATGAGTTTCTGTTATGCTGTTTGGGCTTACAAATGCACCCGCAACGTTTATGCGACTAATGAATCAAGTGTTTTCTGAGCATTTGGACAAGTTTGTCGAAGTCTTTTTAGATGATATTCTCGTCTACTCGCAAACTGTTGAAGAGCCGGAGTTACGAAATTTTCTAGGGTTAGCCACGCATTACCCCTTAAATTGCACCTAAATTTTCTAAAGTTGTTGTTCTCACATCCGATCTTTGAAAAAAGATCACGATTTTGTGTGGGGGAGAGAGCAGCAAGAGGTGTTTCGGCGCATTAAGGACTTGCTAGTGAGCAATCCTGTGCTAAAAGTGCCGGATTTGAATCAGGCATTTGAGGTCTATACCACGCTTGTGGGCTGCTACCGGGAAAGATAATGCAAAAGGTCACGTGGTGGCTTATGAAAGTCGAAACTAAGTCCTCATGGAGAAAGAACTACGCAACTTATGAGCAAGAGTTGCTAGCCATTGTGCATGCGTGAAAGACGGAGGCACTACTTTGCGTAGTGGGACGAGCCAAGAGCGCCGCAAGTTTATCGCCTATACCACCATAAACCATTAAGGTTCTTGCAAAGTCAAGCCGAAATTAATCCCGGTGACAAAGCTAGGTGGCTAGACTTCCTCCATGAGTTTCATATTTCCATTGAGCATACGCCGGGCAAAAATAATCCAGTTGCTGATGCATTATCAAGGGTTAAGCATATAAATACCTTAACAACTTTGGCAAGTGATCTTATACAAAGGATCAAGGATGCATATTCTCGAGGATCAGAAGATCCGGCAATGGTCAAGCTTTGGGGCCGTGGACCCAGCAAGAGGGTTTGCATTTCTATAAGGGAAGGATTTATGTTCCTTCAAGTGGGGACCTTAGGGAGTCAATTCTACGTGAGCACCATGACACTCCACAAGCTAGGCATGAAGGTGAATGGAAGACGTATGAGTTGGTTAGAAGGTTCTACTACTGGCCAGAGTTGCAAGATCAAGTCAAGGACTTAGTAAGTCACTGCTTGGTGTGTCAAGCGGTGAAGGCGGATCATGGGAAAACTCCGGGATTGTTACAGCCCCTCCCTATACTAAATGAACGCTCGGAAAGCGTGAGTATGGACTTTATAGTCGCATTACCTAGAACTGCTAGGCAACATACTCAAATTTTGGTCGTAGTGGATCGGCTAACCAAGTATGCTAAGTTCATAGCATTAAAAGGGGAGGCTACGGGGCATGACGTAGCAGTTGCCTATATGCAGTGCATATTTCCAACCTTCGGACTTCCCTTGTCCATTGTGACTGATCGGGACACTAAGTTCACATGTCACTTTTGGAGAGATCAAAGGATTGAGGATCCGATTGTACATGAGTAGTGGAAATCATCCACAGACGGACAGACAAACTGAGCGCATAAACATGATCTTAGAGGACATGTTAAGAAGTTTTGTCCACGAGAAGCAGTCTAGGTGGGAAGATTATTTACCCTATCTAGAGTTCGCTTATAATAATAGCCATCACACGGGAATGCAAGCAAGCTTTGCGAAAAGCTCAAGATAGGGCACGAACGTCTGCTAACAAGCATAGATGTGATGTCTCTTATGAAGAGGGTGATTATGTTTTCCTAAGGATTGTTTATCCTTCGGCTTTGAGAATGAACACTTTGCGACTTTTGACCAAAGATCGAGTGCCCAAACTTACTCCGCGGTATGCTGGGCCTTTTAGGATTACTAAAAGGGTCGGGGAAACAGCGTACGAGTTGAACTTACCACAGGAAGTAGAGATCCATCCTGTGTTTCATGTAAGTCAGCTAAAGAGGGCTATACTGGATACCGCTAACATGGTTAGTCCGCAAAGTATACCGATCGTCTTAAACTCCTCTGTAACGCTAGAACGTCTTTTGGATAAAAGAGTTCGGCAGCTGTGCAATAGAGATGTGGTAGAACATCTGGTTCGCTTAAGCGTGGACGCCTTTTGAGGATGTCACCTGGGAGACGGAGGAATTTGTGCAGCAGTTCCTTCATCTGAATGGTCAACCTTGAGGACAAGGTCCAAAAGGAGGGGGAGGAATGTTGCTGTGCTCCCCAAGGGCATAGTTTATCGGCCCTTACTTTCGGACATCCATGAGCACGGGTATCGCTATCGCGATTGTCGTTGCGGCAGCCAGATTTAATGGGCCGTGTTGATCAGAACTGCCTACGGTGATGTGATGCGGGATAAGTAGTAATAATGGCTAGTGGTGGATAAGGGTGCTCTTAGGGGCACCAAGTATTAGTGCTGAAGGAGCTTGCAGGGTCCATAGACGTGGAGGATCCATGTTAATATGGCTAGCTAAGTTGTAATGGTAGTACTAAGGGTTAAAACATTAATATGAGCAAATAAATAGTTAGCTATGTTAAATGGGTAATGTTTAAAGGACACATGGCAACAAATGGTTCGATGGGTTCAAAAAACCTGAATATATATCGCAGAAGACTTAATTAGTGGAAGATCCTACAAAGATCTATAAAGTTAAGTCAGAGAGCATGGAATCTGATCGAATAAAAGCCTAACCTGGCGGTTTTGGTCATAGAGGACCGATAGTTAACCCGAGAGCTTGGATTATAAAGCCGGGAGGAAGTATTGGTTGAGGGCACAAATTTGAATCAAGAGATAGGAGGGCCGATTCTCGCTATAAGACTTGGCTATTTGATTCAAGAGCTGGCCTTGAGTTTCGGATTTGCAGCCTGAGGCTGTAGTTGTGGCCCCAAGGCAGATTGTTACTGCCAGGAGCCGGATTAAGCTTGGCCAGCTGGTAAACATTCATCCAGGGAGAATTCTCTGGAAGGATTCAGTCTGTGTGGGTTGTTTTGCATAGCAGCAAGCCATCATGGTCAGTGTGGGGGATCAGGGATCCAAGGTGTGGGCGCATCGACGGCTGCGGCACACGCCGCAGGAGTTGTTCCCGGGAAACTTTTTGTGCCGTAACAGATTGTGCTCCTCCCGGCTGCATATGGTCACTTTGCTCCACTTCAATGGGATGATTTGGTTGAAGATAATACTGTCTTGCCGCTGCCCCAAGATACATCTTCAAATTCTCCTGAAATTCCAGTAGGTCACATCTAATTTGACTCCCTTATAAGTCCAATGTGGTTAGATCTTTAAGCAGAGCCGTATCCTTTTTTATTTATCTAGTATGGAGTAAGTATATTGTGCTGCAGGCTCATGTTCCAGCAGCACCCTCTTGTGCTTACACAACTAGATGAGAGATATTCAATTTGTACATATTCTTGTAGATTGATAAACTTTTGGTTCATCCTTCCAAAAAAGATAGATATCTATCTATCTATCTATCTATCTATCTATCTATCTATCTATCTATCTATCTATCTATCTATCTATCTATCTATCTATCTATCTATCTATCTATCTATCTATCTATCTATCTATCTATCTTCCAAAAAAAAACAAGGTGCTGCGCACGGAGGGTTGCCCTCCGTGGCCTGAGGATGAAGTGGATTAAATCATACTTCACCCTCAAGACCCAGCTGTATACTCGATCAAGCTTGTTATTCCAAATATTTGGTTTGCAAATTGGCAATCAAGATCTTTGCTTAAAGGAAAATTATGTTCATGATAGAACAATGGAAAACATTCGTTCATTGTCCCAATGCATCATCTTCAATGCTTTGATTGAGATCGTGTACATTGTCATTGGGGCTCCTAATACGATTTCATTAGGCAAGAACAAAGGGCCTTGCATGGACTTCTATTGAAGAACATAGCAAAATTTCTATTAATGTACATGATGCCTTCATTTAAAACCTGAAGTTGCAACCTGCAATTGTCAAATATTTATCATTTGGTTTATATTAGATCTAATTGTTCCATATTTCTTAAGAAATGGTTCTTGGAATTCCAGATTTCTACCTTGAAATGCAATAATGTGTCTCCAGATCCTTCAAGGATGTTGCATCCTTAAACCATAGAATGTGCATGATGTACTCAAATAACCATCAGTTTCTAAATATATTGCACCACTTGAGGAGAAAGTGTCCTATTACAAACTCCTAAAACGGATTATCATGTGTCTCTCCATAGATGCTATGTATTAGGTAATTTTAGGTTGGTGGGGCTTTCTGCCCCGTAAAAATTCGAGGCGGTTCCACCAGTTGAGGCAGTGCAGGAGCAAAGATAAAGCATGCACACAGAGTACCCATTTTGCTGTCGCATTATAACAGGAGTTTTGGTTGCAGATCATAACAGAGGATTCCCGTGGAGACAGGGCAAGTAGAGGAAGTGGCGCTGCTCTGCAAAACCCGGAGCACGATTGCGTGAAATAACGTAATTTAAAGCTACTGGTCATTATGTATTACCAACAAATAAGACCAGCCATAAGTTGGAGCAAAACATACAACAGTACATACAACCTACAACAGTACATATGAGGAAAACATGGTAGAGACGAAACAGATGACTTTTGTAAGTTGCCATCAATAGCTGTGATATTATATGGATCTGCCAAACATCTTATTCATTTCCACATGACATAAGTCCTTATGCATTTGTATCATTTCCTGTTGAATAATTCGTTTTTGTAAATTGCTAGATATTTCTATATGAAGATTTGAATACTCTTAGCTTGCATTGCAGTACTCAATGATTTCCATGGGATGGCAATACTCCGAGGCCCTGGGCAAAGTCACAACAAATCGCAAAATCAAACTGCAATAGCAGCATAATTCAGTTTACCAGTTCATGAACAACAAACGCATGTAAAAATTCCAACTGAACAAAGAACTAAAAAAGGAAAACATGCAGATCTCTTTGAACACAACTGACAGGTGCATATGAACACGCAGCAATACACAGATGGTAATTGCCCCCTAGCAAAATCACGTAAAGCAATACCATTAACTAGATCTACAAACAATCAAACATTAAAAAAGGATGTCTACCTAAAGTTCATGGGTGATCTAAATTTCTGTCAAATGGTTCATTTTTGTATATTGCTAGATATTTCTAAATGGAGATTTAAATAACCTTAGACTGCATTGCAGTACTCCATAATTCCCACTCGATAGTAATATTCCTATGCTCCAACTAGTGTGACATCAAATCACAAAATCAAACTTCAATAGATAGAAACCAAGAAGAAACAAAAGTATGTCAATGTTTCATCTCAAAAAAGAAGTAAAGACGGAAACTTGCATGGCCACAATTAAGAAGGATGAGACTAAGGAGCCATTGCAACACAAATGCGAACACAAACTTGCAGAAGCTTACCTTTTGACAAAAGAAGAATCTTGGACATAACTAGTTCTGTATGCTACCTTAGCATTAAAAAACGCACGCCCCATATAATAAAAGAATCTTGGTCATAACCAGTTTTGCATGCTCCCTTAGAATAAAAAAATGCACGCACCGTAACCTTGGCAATAATATATCAAAAGATCATAGACGGAAAACTGGATTGACCTTGTATATTGCTGGATTTTTTTATATGGAAGTTTGCATACTCTTAAATTCATTGGAATACTCAACAATTCCTAGCCGATGGCAATATTCCTATGCTCCGACCAAGGTGACATTAAATCGCAAAATCAAACTATAATAGCAAATGCTTCAATGTACCATGAGTGAACAAATGCATGTAAAGACTCCAATTGTTCTGCACAAAGAACTAAAGAAGGAAATCTGCATGGCCATAATAAAGAAGGATAAGAGTAGAGAGCCAGTGCTGCACAAAGGCCAACACAAACCAACAGATATTAGAAGGTTGCCTTTTGACAGAAGAAAAATCTTATTTGAATCCTGTTCTGCATGCTCTTAGCAATAAAAAGTGCATGCACAGTAATTTTGACAGCAATTATGTCAAAACGCATAGTTGGAAAAGCTGGATTGGTCTTGAATGCCAAAGACATCGTTGTGTTCTGTATGCTTCATATAATTCTGGGAGCTCGCAGGCACTATAAAGGTACAAAAGAAATACCAACGGTCACTATATTTTGACAAAGTGTAACATGTTGCAATGAAGCAATTACCAATGCCGAGAAGGAGTATTAGAAAATACATCACGTTTCTTCATATTGATAAGATGAACAAGGAGCACTCCAACAGTGTAGCGTATAGCAGACCCACGCATTGCACAATGCTTCAACAAAGGATTAAAGGGGTTTGGTCACGTATCAAATCCTCATAGCTGAACAATGTTAGCAAACATAAAGAAAATTCTTACTTGAAGAGCAATCATGTCTGCATTACACTGATGGTGCTCTAACAGATTTCAAGATCTTCTAATGACATTAAACAAGTCTTCCTCTTTACACAAAGCTGCCACTTTTTGCAGTTCCACTTCAATAATAAAAGACTGCATTTCAAATTACTATAGCTTGGAATTAAACCCTTGCTATTATAGGTCGATTATCATCAGCTTTATGCTCTAGACAAGTAGAAAATCATCATGTAATGCGGGCTTGTTCTTCTTGTTGAGGCATTTCTAAAACAATTGAAAGCATCTTGAGCATTTCCGAACAACTTTGCTACTAGAAACATGAATAGGACGCGATGATGAATCTTTATCTTATAGTTATCTTGCTTCTATAGAAGATTCAGACATTGAAAGATTTCCAATATACATGATATCAGAAGAAATTTGACCATGATAGAGATGTGAGTATAAATGGCATATAGTTCATCAAGTCCTCAGCTATATCCACAGATTCCGTCTGTCTAAGAAGGCAAATCATGCAGTTATAATGCTCCATAGTTTGTTTGATGGAATAGTCTTGACTTAAAGACACAGAGAAATAGCAAGCTTCATTAGTTAATCCACTATGTCTGCATGCAGAAAAAATGCTAACAAGAGAAACAACATCTGGAGCATGGCCGTCGGAATGCATTTCATGGAAAAAGCGCAAGGATTCTCCTCCATATCCATGTTGTGCTTCTGCTTCATCATTGAATGCATGAAGTCGCTCTTGTGCTTTTGCATGTAACTTCATGGGCCTTTGTCATTCCTTGATGTAGGACTTTGGACTCCTCTTGAGTCGTCCCTTAAATTCTTCACTCTAGCAGCAATCAAAAAATATTATAATGTAAGATATTGAGTGGATAAGATAAGATCAACAACAATGGATTCACAAATTCTCTTGTTTCATGCATAGTGCCTGCCAATAGATTTGTAATTATTAAATAAATGGATTCGTCGTCTTGCCTGCCCATGCTGGTCCTATAATGAAAGAATATTAATATGTGTTCCATTTTTATGTAAATCTTTTATTTACTCTTCTAGCAATAGCAACCTCATAAGCTTGATGTAGATCAGCAAGAGATTGATCACGTGTCCTTTGGGAAGCATCCATGTATTGCCCCAACTCAGAAAATATTTCCATCAAGGCTTACAAAGAAATCCTTCATGACGGTGAGAATCAAGCCCAAACCTTTCTACTCTTAAATGCAACTGGAAGGAGTAATAATAAAATAAATAACCTAAAGAAGACCTAAAACATTCATTATACTTGTTCAACCAACCTCCCCGCTCTTTGGGCAAATGCGCCAATTCAGATTGTTGCTCTGCCATTCCGATTGAAACCAACCAACAAAGCTGGCTTTTTGATGCCGCACAGCAATAATCGCAAATACCTAAACCCACACTCTTTGAGTGACACATTACATAAGCCGCTTTAATGTTCAAAATACAATCTCACATTGTTCAAGTTTCCAAGATGGCCATTTATCATATCATTCATATTCGAAAGGGCTTGTGGAAGTTAGACTCATGATCAACCGTAAAAGCTTATAATCTCAAACTGTGAAGCACATATCGCCTTCAAACATAAAATCCTCTCTTTTAACTCTTCTAAGCCTGCAATTACAAGCAAATGAAAGAATAAGCAAGGAACACAAAAATATTTTTCCACTAAAAATCTAAAACCGAATGAAATATATTAAAAGGGAGAAACATAAGATGATAACCTTTCTTTGGAAACATTGAAATTTTGTAACTTGATGCCCATGCTTCAATCTGCTTGCTCATTGACTACAAAATTATTGGATTAAAGTTATCCATACCAACAAGCTGGGAGACAATTCACACTAATTTTTGTACAACCTTCTCATTTTCTCGCTCTATATTCTCTTTTACGTTTCCGCAAATTAAAAAGGAAAAACTCTTTGAAATCACAGGTGAATGTAACTCAAAAGCACCGGATAATTAATGTTATCCATTACCAATTTTCAAGCGCCCTTTATGTCTTGGGCAGCAGCCTCAAGCCGAGAACTTAAGCCGGCATGCCTGCTCAACAAGAATGTTCTCTCAGATAATGGAAGCCTCCTTAATTCCTTGAGATGGTCTAGCTGCGGCCTTGGAACTCACCATGTCCTTTGCCGTTGTTGTAATTAGCCTTGTAGACATGCGTAAAATATATATAAACCATCTTTATAACCCCGACTTCCTCATTTCTTGAATTTATTTAATCCAACAATGAACCAAAAGGCACAAAAAATGGTAGCCTTCAACTGACCGGACAAAAGGTTATGCTCCATGATCGCTCGCCTGAGTGGCGCAATCCATCGTGAGCCCATACCTCAATATTGGAAACCTAAACCTTTAAAATGCCTAGAAGGACTTGGTAGTACACTCACCTCCAAGTCCAATCATAAGTACTTTCATTGCCCTCTATCCTTCACGTATGCTTCCCAAGTACTCCTATAAATCACAAGTAGACATGAACAAACCTGTTGTGACCTACTTTAATTTGCTAACATGTCTCTTCAACAATCCCTCATTTTGTCCTACGCTTAATTTGAAAGAACTTCCAAGCCTTCATTTCCCTAAATTCGTAGATTCACATTAGAACAAGTGGGACCCCTATTTAGTAGATCACATTTGAAAACTCAATCCAAAAAGCATGCTTTTCCTTCACATGTTTGCATTTCTTGGGAGCATTCTTTCAAAACAGGCTCGTGCATCATGCAGCTTCCCGCAATTACCATACATACTAATAAGAGCATTACTAATATATACATCTGACTCATATCCATATTCAATAATGAGACTGTGGATGCACTTACCCTCTCCAAGCATTGATTGACTCCCACATGCATCAAGAAGGTTTACATATGTAAAGTTGTCAGGCACCATATTCTCCAATAGCATACTTCTAAAGGCACCAGAATCTCTCCCATGCTTGTGCTTGTGAGCACATAGAAATCATGGCATTCCATGATGGTGTGTCCTTTTTCATTGATTCTATTAAATATCTTCCACACATCCTCCATGCCTCCAAGCTTGCCATACATGTCAACTAGGGCAGTGTCTATAATAGAGCCTCCATTGAGTGCATTATGGATAAAGCTTATAGTTGTGCTCAATGCAGAGTGGGAAAAAGAAAATCATGCCGCTTGTTCCTCGCTATGCTCATGAAAGATAGATGTTCCAACATGTATTAAAGAATTGAGAAGCCGGGAACCTGGGAAATGATACCATTTTTGTGCACTCGCCTTTAGAAAATGATACCACTTCATTGGCATCTAGCGCCTAGCTGGAATGATCATCAAAGAAAGAAAGAAACGAAAGGTTAATTTTACTTAGGGAGATCATCTAGGTCTATGAAACTAGAATGTTAATGTATGACCGACAAATGCATGTAATCAGAGGGGCTACATGGAAGAAAGCATAAAGCTTTTTTTGACAAAAAGCATAAAGCAGAGCTTACAGAGAGGCCTTGCATCAACATTGTCTGGCTCCAAACCTGATTGAGATATCTTGCAAGTGCATCAAAAGAAAAAACGGGAACCACAAAAAAAGTTATTTGGCGATATTTGAGGTTATCTAAAGTACAAAATTCACGAGGTATATGAAAAATAAAATAAAAAACCAAAGGAGAGAGATAAAACATAAGTACCGTAATTTGGTGCCTTGCCCTTATGGCAAGAGCATCACGAAAAGGATTCCGCCATCGACGTAACAAAGGGAAGTAGAAAAAAGCAGAACAAACAAATACAACAAATTTAAGCCATTTGGGGAGTGCGCGAAAAAAGACCTCCATTAAGCGAGGGTTTGAGAGCTTGTTGCCCACTACTTGAAGTGACCGGGAGTTTACCGCCAATCATAAGTTTTGGCGGTCATCGAATATCCTAAGGGATATTCTAGCATATACCTGGATATGCCAAAAGCCCATAAACAAGGGTTTGCCCCCCTAGGGGCAACCCAAAAAAGGGAATTTTTTTCCACGTGTTGCTATCCCTGAAATCCTTATTGATGGGAACCCTTCCATACGATGCAAGAGCCGGTGGAACGGATCCCTATCAACAGGGCTCTCTTCCTATCGTAACTTGGCATGTGAACCTTTCTTTTTTTACCATTGACAGCAAACAATCCCTATCGACGGCATCATGTGTCCGAACCCTTTACCCCTAACACCCCCTCACATTAATCGACGTCAAACCCAGGCATACCACATAACGCTACTTACATTTCAAATCTCGGCCGTTGAATTGGCACATCCAGCAGTATCTAACAGCATATTCCATCAACCCTTCGGGGAACCCAAGAATATGCGAGACCTTTGTCAACACAACAAATACGAGAAGAAATATAATGCTTGTAATAAATAATATACTAGTCATATCTTCTTTCTTGAGCTTATATAAACAAGCACCGGATTAGGGCTGGTAGTTTGTGGCGCTTCTTCCATCGCCATGGTAGCCGAAGCTGTCGTTGCTTCCCTGAATCAAGACGTAGAGATTACCAAACATGGAGCTGATGCTCCTCAAGAAAACGGCTCCATCGCCACAAATGGAGATGCCCAAGCAAACGGATCCGTCGAATCTAAACGTCTAAAAGAAGCTGAGAAACGACGCCGCCGTCGGAAGCAGAAGAAAGGCAAAAATTCCGCTCATATTGCAAATGGTAACAGTACTGAAAATGAAAAGGACGATGAAAACGGCGACGGAAAGGGAGATGAAGGCGCTAAGGAGGTAATCCTTGTATGCTATAAGTTTGTAAATGTAGGGATGCAGTAGAATTTTGGTGCTCTCTTAGTGTTTTCCCGAGGCTGCATTTTGTGTACTGCCTATACTGCGGTATTAATGCTGTATTTTTCTTTCTTCTGATAGACCGTTGAGGATGTAGAAATTGAGTATGTCTCGGAGATGCCAACCTTCGAGGATGATGGCTTTAAGTCCTTGGTTGAAGACTTTCAGAAAATATTTCAGAAGTTTGCATCTCCAGCAGATGTCTTTCCGTCTTCAAAAGATGTAAGTTATTCGGTTTAGCTTTGACTTCTTAAAACCTTCCTCGCTGGAGTCTTGATTATAAGCTGCTAAGCAGGATGGTACTAAAGAGGATGGAGTGGCTGTTGAGGAGTCAAAGAAGAAAAGTGACTCTGATGATGAAGATGACGAAGATGAGGATGACAAATTGAAAGATAAAGGCCTTTCAAACAAAAAGAAAAAGGTTAAAACCATAAGGCTTTAACTAGATATTTTAATTGAATTGAAGGGCTGTTTGTTGACTTGTTCCAATTTTGCAGCTTCAACGGCGCATGAAAATTGCAGAACTGAAACAACAATGTGTAAGACCAGATGTTGTAGAGGTACTTTTGATCTTCTTCGTCTAGTTCTTAGTATTTTTTCAAACATTAGTTACTCATCCAATTCTCTTTGCAGGTTTGGGATGCAACAGCTGCAGATCCACGGTTATTGGTCTTCCTGAAGGCATATCGTAACACTGTTCCAGTGCCAAGACACTGGTGTCAGAAACGAAAATTCTTGCAGGTTTGTCACAATGGACATATCTTGCTTTGCAACAGTTTCACTGCTCGTTTGTAGTAGTTGTATGATGCATGTGGGGTTGGGCAATTGTGGTGTGTAGCTGGTTGGTGTGTGCATACACTGGCATGGGTGTCATGCATCTTATTTGCTATATGTGGTGGTTGCAGGATGTGGCTCAACAAGAGTTTTGACTCGCAAGGAGTGACTGGTATGTTGGGTGGCGTCAGGAGGGCCTCCCTACTTTTATGCTTAAGACATTGCATTTTATGTAATATGAAGCCCTGTGAAATACTCCATGTAGACTATTTGGTGGAAGTATTCTTCTGCATGGGCAGGGTTTTAGTATCATAAGATGGGTACATGCAGTACATCTAATATCAGGCTCATAAATCATGGGATTTCAGGCTCTTTTTTAAGTGATTGTTATAAAGTGCTCTGACTAGAGCTATTGATCTTCTCACTGCAGACATTTTTTGGACGTGGCAACTTCTTCATTGCGTTTTTTAGTGTACTTATAGGTTGGCTGGTGAACCGTTGGGAATGAGAGAGAATAATTATAAATTTGTGTAGTGGCCAAAGTATTTCCTACAATTATTTAATTATTTGTGTGCTAATCATCTGCATCTCTGCAGGGAAAACGTGGAATAGAGAAGCACCCATTTCAACTTCCAGACTTTATTGCTGCTACAGGAATAGAGAAAATCAGACAGGTACTTAGCTGGGAAAGTAGGTGCATACAACTACAAATGTCTGTTGCATTTTTTCTTAGGTGATCTTAATTTGGTGTATCCTTACTTGAACTTTTGTTGGATCTGGATGTGCAGGCTTATATTGAGAAAGAGGATAGCAAAAAGCTAAAGCAGAAGCAAAGAGAGAAAATGCAGCCAAAAACTGGCAAAATGGACATTGATTACCAGGTGAGAACATAGAAGACACATTCACATCTAAAACTGCAAACCCGTTACTCATGTGTCATAATTCTTTCTTATGTTTGCAGGTTCTACATGATGCCTTTTTCAAGTATCAAACAAAGCCAAAGTTAACTACGCATGGTGATCTCTACCATGAAGGAAAAGAGTTTGAAGTATTTGCCTCTCCAAATTCCTGTTTTTTGTTACTCAACAATTACGATGGTTCTTATGATGCTGATTTGTGTGCACATTTGCGTGTTGTTTGTAACAGGTGAAATTGAGAGAAATGAAACCAGGCACATTGTCTAGAGAATTGAAAGAAGCACTGGGAATGCCTGAAGGTGCACCACCACCATGGCTTATCAATATGCAGGCAATCACTTTCATTCCCTAGTTGCTCTTCCATTTTTCCTTTAACCATTTGATGCACTAACAATCGACATGTATTTCAGAGGTATGGCCCACCACCGTCTTATCCACACTTAAAGATTCCTGGGTTAAATGCTCCTATTCCAGCTGGTGCCTCTTTTGGATATCATCCTGGTGGATGGGGAAAACCACCTGTTGATGAGGTAAGCACATGTGAATGTTTGTATCTGTGACCGACGTGTACGAAATGTTTATGCTTCATTGTTGGTGCAGTATGGACGGCCTTTGTATGGTGATGTTTTTGGTGCTCGACAAGAACCCATAACATACGAGGTAAATGTCTTGCTCAAGTTTCTTTGGGCCTACTCGCATGCATATGTCATAAACTTTGTCTTTCAGGATGAGCCAGTTGACAGGTCAAAACATTGGGGTGACCTCGAAGATGAAGAGGAGGAGGAAGAAGAAGAGGAGGAAGAAGAAGAATTAAATGAGGAGGAGCTTGAAGCAGGAACAGCATCAGTTGACAGTCTTTCAACGTATATAAGTTACCTTTCGGTTGCATTTGTTTTGATTTTATCGCTCTCAGCTGATATGAAACCTCTTGAAAACAGGACACCTACTGGTGTGGAGACACCAGATGTTATTGATCTAAGGAAGGTACAACGCAAGGAATCAGACAAACCCCAACCCCTCTATCAAGTAAGATGCATTATGCCTTTCACAATCTGTAGTGAACTGTTTATTGTGCTTCTTCACACGAAGATACTGGCCTTGCAGGTCCTTGAGGAGAAAGAAGAGAAAATATCTGCAGGAACTATAATGGGTTCAGCTCACACGTATTTTTCTTTGCCATGGACCATATTATATTTCGATGAGCTTGTCTTTGTCTGACTGGTTTCTCTTGTTATATTTAGGTACGTTCTTCCTACACCAGCAGATAAAGCAGCTGCAGGAAGGAAGGTAACTTTTTGTTTGCATGATCTGTTATTTGCCCCTTATCCTTAGGCAAAACAAATAAGCTAGAATTTTTACATCAAGGAAAGCAAGCTGACCATTCCTTTTTTTCTGCATAGCTTGATTTGATAAAGAGTCAGAAGACAGATAAGGTGGACATTACTTTACGTCCGGAGGAACTTGAGGAGTTGGATGATGTTGCACTTGCTGCCAAGTAAGTGGACTTTTGTTATGACAGTTCAGCTGATGGGACCATCTGGTTGAGATGAGAGTCTTATCTATTTGCTGTCATTCTACAGGTTTGAGGAGGCACGTGAAGAAGAAAAACTACGTTCTCAGAGGGAAGATTTTAGTGACATGGTTGCAGAGGTATGGCTTAAAAGCTTATATTTAAGCTAGTTAAATTTCTGTCAATGTTCACGCTGCTGACAAGGTGCTTGTTATCAGGCTGAGAAGAAGAGGAAGCGGAAAGCTATGGAAAAGGATTCAAAGTCAAAGAAGCAAAAGGATTTCAAGTTTTAAATTGCCGCTTTGGATCAGAGCCATGTATAACATTTGTAAATTGAGCTGTGGAATCACGCTGGCTATAATGATAGAGGTCGGTACGACAATTATAAAGGAATTTAGTGATTTGGTGCACAATTCCCAGATCCTGTTCTACATTGTCTTGTCCTCTTACATTATGTTCAAGTGTTTTATACCGGGAGAACTGAGAGCAAAGTTGTTAATATGAACACTTGTTCAGAACCCCCTTTTTTTTTGTTGACTTTGGTATTCCGAACTTGCATCGGTGAGTTAAGGTTTTCCAAAAATTCTGGCCCTGGGAATCAAAGAGCATGCTTGAAATTTTAGCATTCCTCCCGTCTGAAAATGGCCTTACTAAATGCATTTTCATTCTTTATATGTAATGTTTGGGCAGAGGCTATTTTGTTTAATTACGGACCGAGGTTATCTCTGATAATGGCTTTCTTTCTTGGCCTCTACAAAATTGCAATGATTTTCTTGAAGCATTATGTTAGAGAATGTGCCAAGGCAGGCAGTTTTGCCTGGCTCGTAGCCTCTGCTTTGAAGCATTACGTTAGAGAATGTGACATGCCAGGGCAGACAATTTTGCCTGGTTCGCCCTAATGGCCCCTTATGAGGCAAAATATGGCAGGCAATTTTGCCTGGTTTGCCCTAAATGGGCCCTTATGAGGCGAAATTGCCTGCCTTGACACGTTACCTATATCTAACAGTATTGGTATTATTGAGTGGTCAGCCAGCTTATGTTTTGCATCAAAAATTAGCATAATTATATGCTGCTTTAGGTTGCTAGGGCTTGCCTAGTTAAGTATTGATATTATTGTGTGGTCAGCCAGCTTATGTTTTGCATCAAAAATTAGCATAATCATATGCTGCTTTAGGTTGTTAGGGCTTGCCTATAGTTGCACTCATTTCATTCAGATAGTACTCTTCTTAGATGTTGTAAGTTTGATAGACTTCTTAGATGTTGTAAGTTTGATAGAGTTTATGCTTTTTTTTTGCTACGTATATGTCCTTTTGCAATAGGGGAGCACAAACGGTTGGCCTAAGGGTAGTTCTAGATCTTTTCACTTTGAGTCTTTTGGTATATTTCTAATATAAGTAGTCATAAAGGCCACGTGTAATGTGTTTCTGCATCTTTGAATTTGGCACGCTGGGGTGTAGTGAAGTAGCTACTTTATCACTAAATCTTGCTTTATCATGCTAGGACCAACCTAGAATATACCATTTGAGGCTAAATCCTAGCCATCGTGATGGGAATTCCTAAAATTGGAATACCAATAGTATAAAATACGCCCATAAAAATGCTCATGCATTGGATACGTAATGGTCAACCTTAATCAATCAATCAATCAATTTATTATCACGCCATTTGAGGGACCATATGGCAAAACAGTACAATGGTTTTTTGGGCAAAAAATGAATACAGAACTCTGTAAAAATTATCAGAACATGAACATCCCAGAGTTTTCGAGTAGTGACATATGCTCATATAGATGTATGACATCCAGTCTCTCCCTGAAAATAGACTTTAGGTACATCCCTAATTTGGATGGTCAGATCCTCGGGAAGTCTTTGAGGTTACCAAAAGATGACAACCAAAGCCTCCCAATATGCTCATAGGATGGGCAAAAGAGCAAGGCGTGGGTCTCATCTTCAACCTGAAGCGATAGGGGCATAGCCGATCTTCACGAGCTAGATTTTGCCATCTCCCAGTCTCTATGGCGAGGCGGTAGGAGGAAATGATTTTTCTCAGAACTAGTCTAATATCTTGCCCAAGATATGGCTGCTCGCCATAGATATCAAGACTATTTTTTTTTATTTATAGAAGGCCGCTTTCACACTATTTTCACAGTCTTCCCAAAGTTTGGCAACTACTTTAGCTGATACAAAAGTTTGCAATTCATTCCATTTATAAGGCCAGCTGCCAGGTGATATACCCCATTTATGTGCCCACTTAATTACTGCGGCATACCAAGTGAAGCGTTTGGCAGAGTGCATCAATCTCAATTGAAACTGTTCCTGTTTTCGCCAAGAGCATGATGTAGGGTGTTTGAGCTTTGACACCCAATTCTTCAACCAAAAATCTCTTTCTAGTTATCCCCAACCTGATTTTGCTAATCCAGGTGCCCAGACCTGACACCCATACAACATTACTGGTTTGACTAATACACCAAAAAGCAGCTTGCGAAAATGCCAACTCTCAAGGTTATTTACACTGCACACGGACCGAAAAAGAGCAAATAGTGCTCTCAATCCACCCATTTGCTCTCTTTGATGTTGCAATAGTCCATTTGTAATTGGATGTCATTTCTATCCCCAGGTATTTGTACGGATTGACAGTTTCTAATGTAATATCTCCAATTGAAAATTTGGCATGAGAGCGTGTGCTAGTCGAATCACAACCTATGTCGATTTGGGAGCTCCTTGGGAATCTAACCCAAACGTTTCCACAAAGCCAAAAACTCAAGATTATACCTGGTATCTTTGCATGCGCCCCTTAAGGCGACCAACATTCTAAGTTTTGCAACTTGCCAAGTTCTAGACTTTCCGTTCATTCTGTTCTACCACATGTAATCAACTCATAATGAAACACTGCCGTTTCGGCCACAGTGAATACAACCACGACTGTGTTTTTAAAGGTATGGGCAACACGGCCGTAGTTACCCGTGGGCAAGATCGGTTTTTAGGGAAACACAGTCATGCTTGTTGTTTATGCCCACTTTTGGGTCTTTACGTTTCGGCCTTGCCTGTTTCTGCCTATTCCGCTGCCACTTTCCTTCTGCCTGTTCCACTTCCATGGTGGCACTGTTGGCTGCTATTAGGTCACATTGGCACTTGGCCGTCTGGTAGAGATCTTAGGTCTGCTTATTAGTGGTATTTATTTGGGTTTGAAAGCTTAGTTAACAATATTATTTCTCTTTCATAGTTAGATTGTTTCGCAGTTCCATTTCCACCATTATGTTCATGCCGTTCTAAAATTTAAGGACCCGTTGCATTTTGTATGGCCGCGTCTCGTAACTATGAAACCCCTCCACAAAATGAAATGTCATCTCAAACAAAAACTCACTATGACAAATAAAAACAATACAAGTGTGATGGCGCCATCTATTTCGCCACCACATTTTAGAACAACAGTATTATAACTAAAACCAGACAACATCAAGTATATAGTCATCCACATTAAGGGGTACGTAATCCGTGTTCACAAGAGGAATCTCACATTCAATACCTGCATTTTCTCTTTCCAATCCAATCAATTGGTTTGATGCACTCACATGAGTACAAAGAATACAAGCCACGTCTTTAGCAGAAGCAATGTGGGCTTACAAGCAATTATCCAGGCAACATGGACACAATTCGTTTGGGTAAAATCAGAATTGCTCGGAATAACCCAAGCAGTGGAGACGGAGAAGGTACCCGTTCTAATCATTTTTGTGACAACGTAAATCAATCTAGGATTTAACCTACCAGTTACCTAATAATTCTTGAAGAAGTTCCTGTGATCAAGAACAATAATTTTTTCCAGGTCCCCATACATAGCAAAGCCGCTTTCCCTCTACAATATGCTCATCAGTGATGTTATGGAAAACATATTTATGATGCAGTTTTTGTATTTCCTTAAGGCAGTGACCCACCATCCCCTTAAAACAATGTAATTTTGAATCCTTCAAAACTTTATAGATTAACATATACCCAATTCGCACTCCAAAAATTCCTTAATTAATCTGTTCACAAATAGGAGTATTCTGAGATGCAAATCACAACAACCTTGTAAATGCAAATTGTCAATGTTTGTTCCCCACTGACCACACCAGCCATAAAGTGTCCCATAAGTTGTCCCATTTGCAATGGTTTGAAAATCGTATTAGTTTGGGAGTTTCTGTTTATGGTTTTGTAGACGAGAAACCTATGTATATGGGAAAGGTAGGATAGGGGCTTTTGTGTACGGTTCTAAATGGATAGGCAGCCAAAATGTTTGAAAGGTTTTTTCTCTGGCAAGTGAGGGCTAGGTCATGGCAGACAAGGGGGTGCACATTTGTAGTGCATAAATAACATCACCGACTACTTATAAGGGTTTTTTACTAGCATTTGCTTACGTATATATAACCAAACAAATACGCAAGTATAGGATTAGTTGCATGAAAAGTACACTAAGGGGTATAGAATATATATAAGAAGCTCTAAAGTTGAATATGGGCAGAGAATACATATAAAAGTTTACTAGTTTCTCTATAGAAATATTTTATGGGGTATACATGTAGAGGGATGGATAGGAGTATGAAAAGGGATTTTTATGTTAGAACAGTGGTAAATAAGGGGTTTTTACCTGACCCCATCTTCGTAGATGGCATATCCAATATATATATAAAGGTGAATCCTCTGGGGTGCCTTTTCTACATGTTCATATATGGCAGCCATATTGCACAGAGAAAACAAATAAAAAAGTTATGGTTAGGTTGTTTAGTTTGTTTCATGTTTACATAATGTAAAACTGTATCAATAAAGATTTTTTTATTTTTTATTTTTTATTATAATAATATTTTTCTATACGAGGTAAGGATGAATACACAAAAGACCTTGTTCCAATCCGAAGCTTATGAAAGAAGATATAGTCAGTCAAACATGAGAGGATCAATTTCTGTCTCTTGTGGACGAATAATGGTTCCCAGAAAGTTATTTCAATTGAAATTCTAAAACTTTTGCATGAAAATGATTTTTTACTTCAAATTTGGTATATAAGAAATTGCTTAACGCATAAAAAATATTTGCTAGCCTGTAATTTGAAGTTTCAGCTTTGACTTATAGAAACAATTTCAAGTGACTTCTAATTGACGTCTATTTTTTTTTTTTTATTGAAGGACGTCATTCTATTCATCATCACATCATGAGTACATGATACATCACTTTATTCTACATAATATATCACATGAAAGCCAATCCACTACCTAGGCGCGATATGCTAGGAGCTGCTTTGCATGTGATTATCGAGTATATATGGCAGGTTTAAGATCTCTACCACAGGTTTATCGAGTATATATGTAATTGACGTCTATTATGTCAAGTTTGAAGGATAGTATGCCCTCTAAAATTTGAAGGATAGTATGCTTATATGGATATGAGACCAATGCAAAAACAAGTAAAGAAAAAGAAAAGAAAAGGCGTGATCATGATAAATCAATAAAGGTTTTTGTATCTAAAACCATTATTGGTCCATAGACTCATTTTGAATCAATAATTTTTTTACCTTAATCAGTCTTGAGTTGAGTTTAGGATGTTAGTAGCGAGCTACTTTACCAACAAAAAATATTTATTGCTAGATTCTAAAACTTTTAGTATCAATTCGAAGTTATCATCAAATATTTTCCATGTTTAATCTCTAGATTTGCGCCTTGAGGATGAACTTAAAAAACTATATTTTGGAGCTTTTCAATTGTTATGAAAGCAATGCAAAATGAACCAAGCAAATATATGAAAACCTATGATTATAGAAGATCAAGATAGACTGCGACGTCGATGCTAATTATTGGTCCATATGACCTCTCATTTAAAAGTAAAAAACGTCATCATCTAACCAATTTTTTAGAATACTAGTAATGGTGCCCGGCGTTGCCGGGCTTTAGCAACTATTTGTTTTAGGAACATATAAGTGTAGCAGCTATTGCGATCTTGGTGCATCTACCAGTTTGTAGATAAGCAAGGGCATGATTTTAGCACTGGGATAGAGAACTTGCATGAAATAGCATAACAACTTGAAAAGGACAAACCCTTAGCTACAGTTTCTTTACTCATGAGAGCAAGATTCCAATCCTAATCTATCAGTTAGCATATCAAGAAATTGTAAGAGAATGAATATTCATTGAGAATCGATGCTACTTTACTGCAAAGGAAAATGGAAGATCGAAGCTGCTGGGAGTAGTTTGTGATGCAAATGTTGTCTTATGTATCAAGTAATTAAAAGTAATAACTCAAGGGTAATTTTGAAGTAGACTAAGATGGAAAGTATTCAAATGCAAAGGTTCGTCATGTCTAGATAAGCATGAGCATATCACATTCCATAATCAGGAGGAAAAGAACCGAGATATAAAAACCTCATCTTGTACTACACAATTTCATGCAGCTCATCTTTATTGCATCAAAAATAGATGACACAATCCTAAACCAAAAGGGAATTATACCATAGCATGGGAAGCCATAATATGAAGAGTACATTGAATTTTATGATGGTGTATTGTGAAAAACGATAAAGGATTATATGTCTAAGAATCCAGTTTGTTACTATGCATTTTTGTCAATTAGACAACACTATGTCATACAATATATAATGTTATGACCTGGATATGCTCGAGTTAGACAGCAGGTGCAAGGACTTCCCTTCCATAGAAAGAGAGTGCCAATATGCATAATATACTTTCTAATGTATACATGAGAAAACTCCAGCATCTTGAATCTGTTTGTTCTCAAACACATGATGAACGATGTTTTTTTTTATTGATAGTGTTACATGAACATTTGAAAATTAAAGGCTGAGCAAGCACTTTGATAAAAATAAATAAGTTTGTTCATGAGAAAATTACTACAATATGAATGAACAAATGAATATACACTGAGTAAATGGAGATGTCTGGAACACGGTATAGGCACATGGAACATGAATGTTTGGCCAATGTTTGGGGCATATTCCGATACCGGATATAGGTGTTTGTACCTTATCTAAGCTCATCTTGACTGATATATTTTTAAAGCGAGTAAGATATCTTATGTAAGAATGCGAGAAACGTCTATCTAACTGAACCATCTGTGGTGCACATTGAAACATCACTTATCCACGCAAACGAATAGAGCCTTGTTCTTAAAATAAAAGGTGATATGACCATTTCTATCAGGAACATAACAAATCCACATATATTGGAAAACATGCAAGCGTCTTCCCTTTTTTCTATGATATTGTTCTTGAATTGGTCTTCTATGTAGCTTATACATTAGAACTGCAACGCATAATAATAATGTTTACAACTCTTTGTATGTCAAATAATGCAGGGCTCAATACTTTTATTCAAACTATGGTAGATACATTCTGAATGCAATAGGCTACAACAGGCATATTAATCTCCATTCTTCTCATTATCATTGGGCAAACTTGTATTCATAAAGGTGTAGCCTTATATATCGTCACACCCAGAGATATCATAGACCTGTTACAATGGAATCAAATCCAAGATGTCTAGAACCTATAACTATTAATCTCCATTTTTATCATTATCATTGTCGTCACATCATGAGATTTCATAGACCTGTTACAAAGAAAATCAAATCCAAGATGTCTAGAACGTATAGCAATAGGGCAGCATAATAAACCATACACAACACAAAAATATAGAGAATAACTGTCAGAATAGGCAGTATTAGTCCCAAGCTTTTTATTTGTCCCAAGCTTTTTTGCCAATTTCTGCTTGTATTAAGCAATATGCACAATTTTCTAGTGTCAATCCAAAGTTTCACGTTGATACTGCAGTTATTAACAAACAGTAAGCTGAACTTGTGTATGACAACTTCAGCTAACACAAAAACAAAACAATGTTGAAGAGAACCTCAAATAGCATAGTCATAGAAGATATTTGTAAGCGTAAATAGTACATATATTCAAAGATGGCGAACAGACAATGTGTTTACTCACAGTTTTAACACTTGCTTAAGAAGAAAAGGAAATGCATGTTTATGAACATTTGAAGGCAATATCTAGAGACGTGGGTTCTATGAAACCCAGTGCTCAGTTTCATGTTTCTTTTTACCATGCGCAGCATCAAAATTTGTCATCCATGCGGTTGAAATCTCGCTCCAATATTGATGGTCCGCGAATCTGGCGCATTAAAATGACTAAATCACAACATAGAAAGGTCTTTTTATGAAGAGTTATGCAAACTCGGGTGGAAGCAAAACTTCGATAGAAGGAAAGAACATAGCAAATCTGTGCAAATCTGGCAGCGCTCATCACTTGTGTTCGAATCGTTTGCAGTTTACAGTGGCATGTCCTTATCCTAAATCTACTTCGGGACAAATATTTTTTGCCACGCTTTTGGGTCCTTGACATACTGCATATTGGCATCCGATGTTAAGCCTTCTAGTCATTAGCATGCTTTTCTAATTAACCCGCAAAAAGAAAACAATTGTATTTTAGTTTTCAATGGTTACATCAAGACAAAGGAAATAGTGAACGTAAAGTCACAGAACAGAGAAAATTGTCAATACTAAATGAAGAAAAAGCACATGACCTTCGTAAAGCTAGAAGCATATAGCCTTCCAAATCTATTTGGCCTTCCTTAATGCTTGATATATAGACTAATGCCTGATGCCTTATGACCTTGAAAGAGATAAAGATAATAAGAAAATCCTTGCCAAACCTCTCTTAAGAAAGTAGAAACTACAATAACGTAACTTTGCTAATACTACATCTATTGTCAGCTCCATAGATTTGCCAAGCAAATGAAAACGGCTATTTTCATATCAGTGAAACCAATGGAAAAGCTAAAGGTAAGCTTATAGGTAACGTAATGGAGATTTCTATGAAATTATATATCACCTGAGAATAAAATTTGGGCAAAACCAACAATCCCAGTAGTATGTAATGGCTGCTAAGTTAAGGAATGCTGAACAAACAACAAAAAATGATTTCGTTTCACATTTGATGGAGCTGTCTCCCACATCATATATAGAAACATCTATATATAAAACACGCATCTTGCATTTCCACTGTCGACCACTACGAAAAATTCCATTATCATCATGCACTGAAGACCATAAAACATAATAGTAAAATGGCCACAAACAATCTTCAAGTAGAAAAGCGTTTGTGATCTTAAAAAATATGGACACGCAAATCACATCTTGGGAAAGAATTAGCATCACGAGGAGGAACAAAGCGTGGCTCTCATGCAGCCCATAGCCCATGAAAAATTGAGGAAAAATTGGGGATGGATAATCACGAGAGCCCCATCATTGAAAATTTAGGTGGTAAAGAGCGAAAGGCCGATTTTTGGAATACAGAAAATTTTTCGTGGGCTAAACCCCACAACCTTAAAAAATTAACTTAAAAAAAAATCCAAAAAGTTTTTGGGGTGCCGGAAAAACCGAATTTAAACAATAGGATAGTTCACATACACAACATTCTATATAATAATATTAGTTGGTTAGGTGGGATTGCCTATCTACAGGGTGATGTTGAAGCACAAAAACTAAACAAATATGGGCTACTTTGAATGTATGTGGACATCCACTTACATATTTTCAAAATTGATGAGAAGTCATAGTATTATTGTAGGGGACAAATTAAATAGAGCAAATGCAAATAACTCGAGAGAGCATCCATGAAGACCTTTGAAAAACCCTATGATTCTACCATTAAACTATACCTCCTTTCTCCGCCCTTTTTTGGACCCCAACGACATATTTTGGTGCAAACAACTGCACTGACAGCTTTAGATACAATTTTGAACACAACTTTGGTTAAGCTAGATGCTCAGATTCAATGCTTGCGGCCAGTAGCTCTTGCCAAGATTCAAACGATCCGGTCTAACACCATGATCACAGGGACATCCATTCCATGTCTTTGGAAAGTTGGATACAGCTCTTAGAGCTAGTGCTTGAGTCAGCAAGTAACATTAGTGTGCCACCACGGAGGTGCACATGTGGGGATGGGGAAGACATGTCCACACAAACTTCGACAGAGAATTGTTCACATGCTTGAACATCGCGGATATTTCCACTTCTAAGGCAGATAAGGGCGATGGGGGATGATCAACACACACCCTTTGAGCACCATATTGGGTATTGAGGAGGCAGTGAATCTTGTTAGATGGCAGTATTTTTTCTCGAGATGATGCATATCTGGGGCATATGCTTTCGGCCGGAGTCCTCGTTACCTCCTAGTCCATTTCAAAGATGGCATTTCTAGGTTTTGGATATCTTGAGGCATGTCAATCATCAAAGAAAGAGACTATCTTTTCCATCCAAGAGAATTTAACTCCAACCACGGCTCAGTAGGCGGAAGAGGAATTATGTCAGTGCAAGCTAGCCTACAGCGGAAGTGGAAGCGTTATACTGTAGGGAGGTCGGGATATAAAATCGGTGGCCTTGATCCATGGGCGGATTTTTGTATAGCGTATTCTTCTTTATATTTTTATTTACATTTTTGCCCTTATGTTTTAAAGATGGTATATAAAGTCGATTGTACGGCTTATGGGCTAAGTCATAGTTTTATCTGGATTTTGCTCAAGCTTTGTAATGTTTCCATTCTGTTTGGTAATGTTTTTGGTTGTTCTAGCCCATCATATGGGTCCCATGGCATATTGGTCTCCTTGGACGTTAAAACATCTATTCTACTCCATTCTCCATCCAATTGGCTCAATCCTAAACATATAAAGGTCCGTGCCTATTTATATACAAATCAAGTATATATTATATTTTTATAACATGAAATTTGAGATATATATTGCTAACAAAGGTTCACATTAAGAAATAAGTAGGTTGCTTTATTTGTTTTCTAATAAGACCTACACCAAGAACCTCTATATCATTTTTATCATTTACTGTATTATTTAAAAGGCTTATTGGAGAAATATAATGCAATAAGTCATTCCTAGAAAAACAAATAAGAAAAATCCTTTGATCTATTTACTTATAGTCATGACCAAAGTTCGTGATATTGCCATCCATTCATCAATAACCATGAGTGTTATAGATGGGGTTTATTTGAGCACGTTAATCTATACCTTTGTTTTAAAAATCTTGTACAATAATTTCTTTAGTTAATATTGATAGCAACATAACATATGAACATCTAAAAAAACCATTAGACCATAGCTAGTATTGTTAAGAGCTCATTACAAGAATTAAGTCAAAACTTGTAATAGTAAGAGAGAGACAATTCTCCAACCTCATGCAGTTTTTTAAAGAAAAATAGAGTTTGACGACTTTAACTAACATCAGATGATAGCGATCAAACAAAAAAACATACAAATTGACGTATTTTATTATAATAAATCAATTACTTCCATATTTAGCAAGGTTCAAACACTTCTATATTAGAAAATTGGAGAATGCAGTTCAGAGTATTGTAAAAACTATCAATGTCTCCAAGGTTTGAACAATGGTACCAATATAAAGGTGAATCCAGTGTGCATGAAATTTTTATAGTCGTTAAGAATGAAGTGAAGACTCAAAAGAGGATGGTAGATTAAAGATCTGCTCCTCCATTGATTCGAGCATGCACTTACATGAAATCCACTTGGGGCAGGGCAGATCTACACGAAAAGGCATGTAAACAGGAGCTTCGGCCTTATTTAAGGCCTGCGAATTTGAATTATGAAGGATCATGAATTTATGAAGGCATCCAGATCCTTCTTTATCTTTGTTACAAACCAGCCCATGAGTTGCTGGAGATCTTCCAGCCCAATCCGACCCCTTAGCACTTAATTTTCGCCTCTGAAGTATTCTGGGTGGTGGCTTCATAGCCGGAGAAAATTCGAGGCTATTGCTTGCAAGAATTAATTGCAAAAGGTTCTTTCGAATTTGGAATACAAGAGTCTTGCTTGCGTTTGATTGTGATATTGGCAATTGATTGCAAGATTTGTGCTCGCATCATAGGAATTATCTTAGCTTGGAATAATTCACCCTTTGTGTTTTAAAGGCCATTTGATTCTTTGGAAAGAATCAAGGGAAGCCCCTACTTCTTGATTAGTTCTCTGGGAGACTAAATCCCGCATCATAGGGAACTCACGGGAGTTTGTGGTGTGGGAGACCATTGGACATTTCCATTGTTAGGAAAGCTATATAATTACGTTAAATGACATTTTTGGTATTGATCCCAAGGATTGTACAAGAGCTCAAGAGTTCTAAGATTGCGAATTTTTGGGAATCTCTTAATTTTAAGAGATAGCTACGATTCTAGATCCCAGTTCCTCTTGAGATTTATAGGGTTAAGTGGTAGGGGAATGATGGACCATTTACGGTCCCTGGACTTGAAATAGTCCTTGGGACAACTCAGTAGTGATGTTGGGCACCGAGGTCGAGGAGCAGATTAATTTCGCGAGGTTTCGATCATCGACCATTATGTATTCGATGTATAAGTGAAAATATTTTTGAATGTACTTTATACAATTGTTTATTCGAGTTTCCATTATGGTGGCTTAGCCTCATTTAGTTAGTCTGGCCTAAAAGACCAAGATTGAGATAAACGAGAATTTGGAGATACATCCGCCCTCGAGAAACTTGTTGGAATTAGCCTTCCCTTTTTTGTTGAGCACGGAACAGCTGCAGACAAATCTCTTACGACCTTTCTTATACCAACAAGGGCGTGGTGGAAAAAGGAATCACAACACAAAAACAAAGGGAGCAAGATTATAGGCACGCCATCACGGGGAACTTTCATGTGAATAAAAACCGGCTTAGCGAATTTGGATAACACGTGGACTTCTTGGCGATGCAAGGCGCAAAATAGTAGCAAAAAGAAAAACAAAAAAAAAAGGAAAAAAAAAAGACAAAGGAATAAGAACTAGCCTAAGCTCCTTCCATCCAATCCCTCATGACACGACCCAACAAAACATAGCTCATACTTGCCAAAATAGCCCTCCAAAAATCTCGCCACCCATCCAGCCGAAATACCAACAATACAAAACTGACCCAAATTCTGCTTCCAAATACATATTGGTTTCTAATCAATAAAACAAAAAATAGCAACTTTTAAACCCATATGGTTTTCAAACCATTGCAAACTGGACGGTTTCATATTTGTGGGCCACTTTATTGTTATGCATGTCCCATCTAAGGGCATCAACATCCTTGAATTGGAGGTAAGACTAATGGTATGCATGCTCCATCTAAAGATATATGGAAATTGACTGACAATGTCCAAAAATATGGAGCTGCTACAATCTGCCTTTAACATGACCATGGAGCAAGGGAACTTGAAACATGATTTCTTGAACTTTTTAAGTCGGTGAATTGTGCACACATGCACGTAATAAACTTGCCATATTTCATATTTCATGCTTAGGTTTCTACGAGGTGTGACGTTCCCCATATTTTATACATCATATGTACGAAAACGTGACACGTCCCCATGAATGCTTAATGGTTATTCATGTGATTAATTAACAAGGGGTAAGGTTAGCTATGTTAGAGTTAGATATAGAGTAAAAGCCAAATATGGTAAGTTAGTTAATAATTAGTAATTAATTATTAATAATTTACTTAGAGGTTGCCACCTGGCACAAATTGATTGGACAAGGTAGAACTGCTGACTATGGGTTGGCCAAATTGAGGCTCACTCCCAACTCCAAATTCATTTGGATTGTCACACAATTATCAAGGCAATACTTATAATTTATAAAGTATTTTAATTATGTATTATATGGGTAGGGTTTATATCATCGCATCCAAGTGTTGAATGTGTGACTCTATTTCGCCCACTTGGTTGGTGGCGTTCTGATTACTATGTTTATGATAAGATAGACAAATTCTAATTATATTTACGGGACCACGAAGGTTACTAAAATGCCATTGAAAGGAATTATATCCTTACGAAGGTTTAACTAAGATTTCATGTAATTATTATCTTACTTTACCTTAACTAGTAATAGGTTACGTGGCGTTGCGAGCCCAAAGTGGAGTTTAGAAGGTAACCATGAAATTAATGTACATGGGTCGAAGAGAGAAATGAAAGAATGTTCACGATGTCATACTCTACAAAGAAGAAGAGAGAGGTGCACATGTTAGGTTTTGATAACATATGAATACTTTTAGATTTTTATACTCCTTTTTTTAAGGATGATTACTAAACATTGTCTTTCTAATCTAATGCTGATGTTTATTGGTTGATTTCCAGATAGCACGGCTCTCTCCCAAGGTATGAGCTTTATTTCAATACTTATGAACCCAAATCCATGAAACTTGGTTAAATGTTTGTATTATCTAAAGATATACATCTTTTATAGTGTCATTGGGATAATATCATGCTATTCTAGAAATGGGACTCGCCTGAAACCAACAAACTTAGAATAGATAGGCTTCTCATTCATCTCGTGATTTTCTACAATGGTGGATAGTGGGTAGTCGCACACATACGAACTACCCACAAAAATAAAAGGGAAAAATCAATTATATCATTTGGACTAACAAAATACAATGCTAAAATTTGGGCTAGACGTGTACTGCCAGAAGCTTATCACTTAGGGATTAAAAACCCAGCCCTTTCGGGTTTTAGAGAGAAAAAACCTAGTGATAAGCCTTGGCAAGGGGCTTGGACAAAGCGTGAGCCTCTGTATATTCGAGTTCCAAAGAGAAAAAGATGCTGAGAGAGAAGAGGCGCCGATGAGATGTTGATCGCGAATCCCTGGCGCTAAAATAGCGAACTCCCAGCGAGAATGGGCATGCGCGTAGCGGCGTGCATGCAAAACATGCATGCTCGTCCCATTCTAGAATGGCGTCGATGTCACCGGATGATGGGATTCTAGAATGGGACTCGCCAAGAACAACAAACGCGAATACCAAAGGACTTCCCTTACAAACTAGGATGAGGGCCGAAGGGCCATCATCTAACCAATTTTTAGAATACTAGAATGAAAAGTTTTGCTGTCGGCTTTAGCAACTATTTGTTTTAGGAACATATAAGTGTAGCAGCTATTACATCTTGGTGCATCTACTACCATTGTAGATAAGCAAGGGCATGATTTAGCACTGATAGAGAATTGCATGAAATAGCATAACAACTTGAAAAGGACAAACCTTAGCTACGCTTTCTTTTACTCATGAGAGCAAGATTCCAATCCTAATCTATCGGGCTAGCATATCAAGAAATTGTAAGAGAATGAATATTCATTGAGAATCATGCTATACTTATCGCAAAGGAAAAATGGAAGATCAAGTTACCGGGAGTAGGTTTGTGATGCAAATGTTGTCTTATGTATCAAGTAATTAAAAGTAATAACTCAAGGGTAATTTTGAAGTAGACTAAGATGGAAAGTATTCAAATGCAAAGGTTTGCCATGTTCCAGATAGCATGAGCATATCACATTCCATAATCGTGAGGAAAAGAACCGATATAAAAACCTCATCTTGTACTACAATTTCATGCAGCTCATCTTTATTGCATCAAAAAATAGATGACACAATCCTAAACTAAAAGGGAATTATACATAGCATGGGAAGCCATAATATGAAGAGTACATTGAATTTTTATGATGAAAATAGAAAAATGATAAAGGATTATATGTCTAAGAATCCAATGTTACCATTATGCATTTTCTTTTAATAATTAGACAACATACGTCATACAATATATAATGTTATGACCGGATATGCCTGGGAGTTAGACAATGAAAAAGGACTTCCTTCCTGCTAAAGAGAGGCCAATATGCATAATAATATACTTCTAATGTATACATGAGAAAACTCAAAAGATCTTGAACTGCTTTGTTCTCAAACACATGATGAATCCATGTTTTTTACGAGAATAGTGGCATGAACATTTGAAAATTTAAAGGCCGAAAGTAAGCACTTTGATAAAATAAATAAGTTTGTTCATGAGAAATTACTACAATGAATGAACAAATGAATATACACCGAGTAAATGGAGATGTCTCTGGGAACATTTGAGAAGGCACATGGGGAATACGAATGTTTGGCCAATGTTTGAGGCATATCCGATAACCGATATAGGTGTTTGTACCTTATTCAAGCCTCATCTTAATCGATATATTTTAAAGCGAGTAAGATATCTTATGTAAGAATGCGAAACGCCTTCATTTAACTCAACCATCTCAGGTGCACATTGGAAACATCACTTATCCACTAAAACGAATAGAGCCTTGTTCTTAAAATAAAAAAGGTGATATGACCATTTCTATCAGAACATAACAATCCACATATATTGGAAAACATGCAAGCGTCTTTCCCTTTTTTCGGTATGATATTGTTCTTGAATTGGTCTTCTATGAAGCTTATACATTAGAACCGCAACGCGATAATAATAATGTTTACAACTTTGTATGTCAAATAATGCAGTGGCTCCAATACTTTTATTCAAACTATGGTAGATAGCATTCTGAATGCAATAGGCTACAAATGTGCATATTAATCTCCATTCTTTCCCCATTATCATTGGGCAACTTGTATTCATAAAGGTGTAGCCTATATATCGCCACACCTGCAGATATCATAGACCTCGCTAAATGGAATCAAATCCAAGATGTCTAGAACCTATAACTATTAATCTCCATTTTTATCATTATCATTGTCGCCACATCAAGGAGATTTCATAGACTCGCTATAAAAGAAAAATCAAATCCAAGATAAATTAGAACGTGTAGCAATAGGGCAAAGATAAATAAAACCATACACAACACAAAATATAGAGAATAACCGCTTTAATAGGCGTGATTAGTCCCAAGCTTTTTATTTGTCCCAAGCTTTTGCCAATTTCGCCAGTATTAAGCAATATGCACAATTTTCTAGTGTCAATCCAAAGTTTCACGCTGATAAACGCAGCGACACGTTTAGTAGTTTTAACTTGTGTATGACAACTTCAAATGCAACACAAAAACAAAAACAATGTTGAAGAGAACCTCAAATAGCATAGTCATAGAAGATATTTGTAAGTTTAAATAGTAATATATATTCAAAGATGGCTTAATGCATAAATGTGTTTACTCACGCTTTAACACTTGCTTAAGAAGAAAAGGAAATGCATGTTTATGAACATTTGAAGGCAATATTTAGAGATCGGGTTCTATGAAACCCAAAGGTTCAGCTTCATGTTCTTTTTACCATGCTAAAGATCCAAAATTTGTCATCCATGCAGCTTGAAACTCGCTCCAATATTGATGGTCCGCGCACGCGAAGCATTAAAATGACTAAATCACAACATAGAAAAGGTCTTTGCGAAGAGTTATGCAAACTTCTGTGGAAGCAAACTTCATAGAAGGAAAGAACATAGCAAATCGCAACTGGGCAAATACGGGTCACTTGTGTGTTCAATCGCTGGTGCTTGCCAAAGGGCATGTCCTTATCCAAAAACCACGACAAATATTTTGCCACGCTTTTGGGTCCCTTGACATACCGCGATATTGGCATCCAAGATTCGCCTTTCTAGTCAAGTTAGCATGCCTGACTAACCCGCAGAAAAGAAAAACAACATTGTATTTTAGTTTTCAATGGTTAAGCATCAAGACAAAGGAAATAGTGAACGAAAGTCACGTAACGTAGAAAATTGTCAATACTAAATGAAGAAAAAGCACATGACCTTCAGAAAGTTAGAAGCATATAGCCTTCCAAATCTATTTCATTCCTTAATGCTTGATATATAGACTAATGCCCTCGATGCCCATGACCTTGAAAGAGATAAAGATAATAAGAAAACTTTACAACCCTCTCTTAAGAAAGTAGAAACTACAATAACGTAACTTGCTAATACTACATCTATTGTCGCCTCCATAGATTTGCCAAGCAAATGAAAACGGCTATTTTCTATATCGAAAAACCAATGGAAAAGTTAAAGGTAAGCTTTACAGTAACGAATGGAGATTTCTATGAAATTATATATCACCCCGAGAATAAAATTTGGGCAAAACCAACAATCCCTTAGGTATGTAATGGCTGCTAGTTAAGGAATGCCGAACAAACAACAAAAAATGATTTCGCTTCACATTTGATGGAGCCGTTTCCACATCATATATGGAAAACATCTATATATAAACTCAGACCGTGATTCTGCAACACTGGTAAATCCATTATCATCATGCACACCGAAGACCATAAAACATAATAGTAAAATGGCCACAAACAATCTTCAAGTAGAAAACGGCAATGATCTTAAAAAAAATATGGACACGCAATCACAGCTGCTGGAAAGAATTAGTATCACCAGAGAACAAACGTGGTTTCTTATGTCGCTACCTATAGCCGCTTTAAAATTATGAAAAATTGGGGATGACAACTGAGCCCCATCATTGAAAATTTCGTGGTAAAGACGAAGGTCGATTTTTGAATATTTTAGAAAATTTTCTACCGGGCGAAACCCCCCACAACCTTAAAAAATTAATTAAAAAAATCCAAAAAGTTTTTGGGGTGCCTAAAACCTAATTTAAAACAATAGGATAGTTCACATAATAAATATTCTATATAATAATATAATAAATATAATATTAGTTGGTTAGGTGGGATTGCCTATCTACAGGGTGATGTTGGCCAAAACCAAACAAATATGGGCTACTTTTGAATGTATGTGGACGTCCACTTCACACATTTTTATTATGTCCAACCCGAGAAACCCATAGTATTATTGTAGGGGACAAATTAAATAGAGCAAATGCAAATAACCTTCCCAGAGAGCAATCAAGACCTTTGAAAAACACTATGATTCTACCATTAAACTATATACCTCCTTTCTCCGCCTCTTTTGACCCAACTACATATTTTATGCAAACAAACAGATTGACAAATTTTAGATACAATTTTGGACATGGTTTTGGTTGCTTAGATGCTCAGATTCAATGTTTGCAAATGTTGTCTTTGCCAGATTCAAACGATTCGGTCTAACACCATTATCGCAGGGACATCCATTCCATGTCTTTGGAAAGTTGGATAAGCTCTTGGAGCTAGTGCTTGAGTCAACAAGTAATATTAGTGTGCCACCACCGTGCACATGTGGACAGGGAAGACATGTCCACACAAACTTCGACAGAGAAATTGTTACGCACTGAACATGCAGATATTTCCACTTCTAAGACAGATAGGCTAATAGAGGATGATCAACACACATCGGCCCCGAGCCTGCATATTGTTGGTATTGAGGAGACGAGTGAATCTTGTTACAGATGAGGCGGAGTATTTTTTTACAGAGGTGATGCATATACAGGCATATGCTCGACCGTCCTCGTCACCTCCTAGTCCATTTCAAAGATGGCATTTCTAGGCTGGATATACTGAGGCATGTCAATCATCTGAAAGAGACTATCTTTTCCATCCAAGAGAATTTAACTCCAACACAAACCAGATCTGAAAAGAGGAATTATGTCGTAATGAAGCCCGCCCACAACGGTGGCAGATACGAGGAGGTCGTGGATATAAACTGGCCTTCCTGATCCATGGACGCTTTGTATAGCCAGATTCTTCTTATATTGTTATTTCATAGTCTTTTATGTTTTTATGATGGTATATAAAGTCCTGATTGTCCGCTTATGGGCAAGTCATAGTTTTATCCGGATTTTGCTCAAGCTTTGTAATGTTTCCATTCGCTTGGTAATGTTTTTGGTTAATTTGTGCCCATCATATGGGTCCCATGGCATATTGGTCTCCTCGACGTTAAACATCTATTCTACATTCTCCATCCAATTGGCTCAATCCTAAACATATAAAGGTCCGTGGCCTATTTATATACAACCAAGTATATATTATATTTTTGGCACATGAAATTTGAGATATATATTGCTAACAAAGGTTCACATTAAGAAATAAGTAGGTTGCTTTATTTGTTTTCTAATAAGACCTACACCAAGAACCTCTATATCATTTTTTATCATTTACCGTATTTATTTAAAAGGCTTATTGGAGAAATATAATGCAATAAGTCATTCCTAGAAAACAATAAGAAAAATCCTTTGATCTATTTACTTATAGTCATGACCAAAGTTCGTGATATTGCCATCCATTCATCAACAACCATGAGTGTTATAGATGGGGTTTATTTGGAGCACGTTAATCGGCACCTTTGTTTTAAAAATCTTGTATTGCCAATAATTCTTTAGTTAATATTGATAGCAACATAACATATGAACATCTAAAAACCATTAGACCATAGCTAGTATTGTTAAGAGCTCATTACAAGAATTAAGTCAAAACTTGTATTAGTAGAGAGACAATTCTCCAACCTCATGCGCTTTTTAAAGAAAATAGAGTTTGACGACTTTAACTAACATCGCATGATAGCGACAAACAAAAAAAAACATACAAATTGGACGATTTTATTATAATAAATCATTACTTCCATATTTAGCAAGGTTCAAACACTTCTATATTAGAAAATTGGAGAATGCAGTTCGTAGTATTGTAAAACTATCAATGTCTCCAAGGTTTGAAACAATGGTACCAATATAAAGGTGAATCCAAAGGGGCATGAAATTTTTTTTTATAGTCTAAGAATGAAGTGAAGACTCAAAAAAAGAGATGGTAGATTAAAGATCTGCTCCTCCATTGATTCGAGCATGCACTTATATGAAATCCACCTGGGGCAGGGCAGATCTGCACGAAAAGGCATGTAAAACGTGCTTCGCCTATTTAACCCTCAAAACTTGAATTATGAAGGATCATGAATTTAAGGAAGGCATCCGTGATCCTTCTTTTTATCTTTTTGTTACAAACCAGGCTTCGCGGAGTTACCGGAGATCTTCCAGCCCAATCTGACCCCTTAGCACTTAATTTTCGCCTCTGAAGTATTCTGGGTGGTGGCTTCATAGCCGGAGAAAATTCGAGGCTATTGCTTGCAAGAATTAATTGCAAAAGGTTCTTTCGAATTTGGAATACAAGAGTCTTGCTTGCGTTTGATTGTGATATTGGCAATTGATTGCAAGATTTGTGCTCGCATCATAGGAATTATCTTAGCGAGATAATTCACTGGCCTTTGTGTTTTAAGGCCATTTGATTCTTTTGGAAAGAATCAAGAGGAAGCTCGGCTTCTTGATTAGTTCTCTGGGAGACTAAATCCCAATGGTCATGGGGAACTCTGGGAGTTTGTGGTGTGGAGACCGTTGGACATTCCCCATTGTTCGGGAAGCTATATAATTACTTCGTGACATTTTTGGTATTCAAGCCCAGGGATTGTACAAGAGCTCCGAGAGTTCTGAGATTGCAGAATTTTGGGAATCTCTTAATTTTAATAAAGAGCTACGATTCTAGATCCCAGAGTTTCTCTTGAGATTTATAGGTTTAGGTGGTAGGGGGTACGATGGACCATTTCTGGTCCATGGATCCGAAATGGTCCTTGGGACAACTCAATGGCGATGCTCAGGCTCGAATTCTGAGGAGCAGTTAATTTGCGGGTTTTGATCATACGACCATTATGTATTCAATGTATAAGTGAAATATTTTTGAATGTACTTTATACAATTGTTATTCCAGAGTTCCCATTGTGGTGGCTTAGCCTCATTTAGTTGGTCCTGGACTAAAAGACCAAGATTGAGAGATAAACCAGGATTTGAAGATACATCTGGCCCTCAAAGAACTTGTTAGCTTTCCAAAAAATGACAAATCAATGGCCATTCCACTACGACTAAGAGTCACAAAGACATCAATCCACCTACTAATCACCAGGTTGGAAGGAATTAGCCTTCCCTTTTTTGTTCGAGCACCTGGCTGCTGCAACAGCAAATGCTCTTACGACCTTTCTTATACCAACAAGGGCAGTAATTGGAAAAAGAATCACAACACAAAAAACAAAGGGAGCAAGATTATAGGCACTGCCATCACATGAACTTTCATGGCGAATAAACTGGCTTAGCCAGCTGATAACACGTGGGCTTCTTGCGAAAGGCAAGGCGCAGAACAGAAGTAGCAAAAAGAAAAACGAAAAAAAAAAAAGACAAAGGAATAAGAACTAACCTAAGCTCCTTCCATCCAAACCCTCATGACACGACCCAACTATAGCCCTCCAAAAATCTCGCCACCCATCCAGCCGAAATACCAACAATACAAAACTGACCTAAATTCTGCTTCCAAATACATATTGGTTTCTAATCAATAAAACCAAAAATAGCAACTTTTAAACCCATATGGTTTTCAAACCATTGCAAACTGGACGGTTTCATATTTGTGGGCCACTTTATTGTTATGCATGTCCCATCTAAGGGCATCAATATCCTTAAATTGGAGGTAACACTAATGGTATGCATGTTCCATCTAAAGGTATATAGAAATTGGACTGACAATGTCCAAAAATATGGAGCTGCTACAATCTGCCTTTAACATGACCATGGAGCAAGGGAACTTGAAACATGATTTCTTGAACTTTTCAAGTCGACGAATTGTGCACACATGCACGTAATAAACATGCCATATTTCATATTTCATGCTTAGGCTTGTACAAGGTGTGACGTTCCCCATATTTTATACATCATACGTACGAAAACGTGACACATCCCCATGAATACTTAATCATATATTAATTATTCATGTGATTAATTAACAAGAGGTAAGGTTAGCTATGTTAGAGGTAGATATAGATTAAAAGCCAAATATGGTAAACTAGTTAATAATTAGTAATTAATTATTAATAATTTACTTAAGAGGTTGCCACCTGGCACAAATCGATTGGACAAGGTAGAACTGCTGACTATGGGTTGGCCAAATTGAGGCTCACTCCCAATTTGCCCCAAATTCATTTGGGTTGTCACACAATTATCAAGGCAATACTTATAATTTATAAAGTATTTTAATTATTTATCATATGGCTAGGGTTTATATCATCAGATCCAAGCGTTGAACGTGTGACTCTCGCTCGCCGCTTGGTTGGTGACGTTTACAGTTGCTATGCTTATGATAAGATAGACAAATTCTAATTATATTTACCAGGACCCTGAAGGTTACTAAAATGCCATTGGAAGGAATTACATCCTTACGAAGGTTTAACTAAGATTTTATGTAATTATTATCGTACTTTATCTTAACTAGTAACGGGTGCACGGCGTTGCCGGGCCCAGTACGTAGTTTAGAAGGTAATCATGAATTTGTAGACATGGGTCCAAGAGAGAAATGAAAGAATGGAAACGATGTCAGACCGCTCTACAAAGAAAAGAGGCTACACATGTTAGGTCGGTTTTGATAACATATGAATACTTTTAGATTTGTACACTCCTTTTTGTTAAGGATGATTACTAAACATTGTCTTTCTAATCTAATGCTGATGTTTATTGGTTGATTTCCAGATAACACGGCTCTCTCTCAAGGTATGAACTTTATTCCCATCGATCCGAGCCATCGGATCGCCATTCTGGGAAGGGACGAGCGCCTATATTAGGCCATTTTCATTTTGGCTCGGTTATCGGCGTCTTCTCACAGCAGCTCTTCTTCTTCTTATGAACCCAAATCCATAAAATGAGGTTAAATGTTTGTATTATCTAAAGATACATCTTCTTTTTATAGTGTCATTGGGATAATATCATGCTATTTGTGCTCTTTTCAAATGCGTGAACATGCTTGGGATAAGTGACAATTTTATTAAAGACATTTTATTAACGCAGAAGGCATATCTTGGCGTTGTAATAAGTTCTTAGCATAATATTGTTTGGATGTCTAAAGATTGTATTTCAACTTTCAGTCTAGCTTTAATCTAAGGATTCCCCCAATGTGTTGATTCGAGGCTCCTTGTTCGCTGTGTGAGTGAAGGTACCTGTGTAACATTTGAATGGATTACATAGAGGGAAACAAAGTCCAGAATTCAATTGATGACACATAAATGAGACTGGAATGTAACCACCGTCAAGTCCAGTTGTACTACTGGACTATATCTAGAGCTCGACTTGCTTCTAAGTTTTATGGCAAACTAATGATGGTAAATGTTCATCTATGCTTGTGCGATATAGATTCAATGTGCCTAGATATGACAATAGTCGACATAACCTCATTCCACTCGGGTGATTGTTAAATTTTAAGCGTATTGTTTAGAGGCAACTCAACTTTAGGGTGGTGATCTCGTTAACCAGTTAGATAGTATTATTTAGAGGCAACTCAACTTCCAGGTAGATAATATGTCAACATGACCACTACGTAACCGTAGCAGGGATGCTTTGTCGATATAATAAAGAGCTGAATAGACACGATTGATGATCATAATAAACATATATACAAAAAATAACATTGGTTGAAGTGAGTAGATATGACCATTGTTCTAGAAAACGCTGTTCTAGAAAAAGTTGTACAATTATGATTTATATGCGATCCATATCTAGGGGGATTCTAAACTTGAGCATGAAGACAAATGGATTAAGTAACTGCTCCCTGATCATGGAACCTTAACTCAATATGAACATGCCTCTTTCATTGTTTCTATTAGATACCTTCTATATGCTCACCAGTTTTAGAATAGAAAGTCCATGGGATCCAAGCATAAAGGATGCACAATCAAAAGAAAGAAGCAAATGAGAAAGATAAGTACTCAATACGTATGAAGCAAGTTGCAGGTGCACAACAGATAGTAGGCTAGCAACCGTTTAGAAGTTAAATAACAATTTATGTTGTTTGAATAGCCAAATCAATAGTCATTTTGAGCTTAAAGTTACAGACCACATTCATTAAGCAAGCAAGATAAAGAAGCTTGATGATTAAAACATCATGCTTGCGTAACCATCAGATATTGTGCAAATACTATGTTCTTCAAAGAAGTATATCTCAGAGCATGTTACATTCAATATTCAGCATAGAACGGGGTTAACAATATAACCGCATTATAAGCATTAATGTACCTTTCATACCAAACATGGACATGACCAGCTTTCAGTTAAGTTACTAAATCAATCTGGCTCCATTTGTCCTCCCATTTCTAAGCATAATTTCATTAATTGTGGACTTTGCCTAAGTCCATATGACTCCCAAATGGACCGGATTTTTTAGAATATAAGGGTTTTATTTAGTAGAATGATGCAAATTTTCGAAATGCGCACAGGTAGGTGAGATGGCAGGCCTTGTATCTATTAAGCCCAAAAATTGCCATCCGAGTTTGTGTCTCGCCCAAGCGCCTTCTCTAGACGTGGTCTCGCCCACAAAGAAGGCATTTGCAACCGCTAAGTGTAGATTCATAGTCGCGGATAGTCGAATGGTCCGGACCAGCAATGATGGATTCTAATGAGCTTAAATGCAAGTGCCATATCGCCCACCAATATTAGCTGGGCGCGAACCGCCTTCAAAGTTGAGGTGCGAACGAGATAAACCAAAATGGCACGAAGAAATGAGACACCAACTCGTGAAGCTCCTTCGTCGTGGAGAGTTGATGAAGGATGGCGATGAGCCGGATCCAGCCAGGTAGAGCTGGGAAGGTCGCTTTGATTTCCTTGAAACGCCATATTTACAAGGCGAAGCTCAAGAGGTTGCTGAAAATGGAGGATGTTTGGCTGCACAACAGTTCGGTCGTTATTTAAGAAGCTTTACAAGAAGGAAAAGAGGGCGCGGTGGCTTTGGTAACTAAACTCATCCTCAAAGACTCCCTATCCGAGGGGAGAATTGGATGATCGGCCGGATCTCAGATAGCCGACAAGCCATAACAGAGTTCGAACTGGGGATCTAATTGCGGTGGAACTTGATATTGATTGAAACGCCCATGTTTAATATTATCTATTATTATCTATTATCTTTCCGTTCAACTATCTCTTTCGAGGCATGATGTTTGGTTGATATTATTATCTATGTAATCCATCCATGTACTCCATTCCTATATGAATAGAATGGTTCTTGTCTACATTGAGAACAGCCCCCGACGTGCAATTTCCGAATAGTAATATCTTGTTTCATTCCGGAGAAATTGGGCCCGCCCACTTTCCTTCCAGAAATTGGGCGCCATTTTCTTCTCGAATAGTCTCCCCGTAAATTGGGGCCTACCACTTTGCCCTTCGATGGCTTGAAGATAGTTTCATGGAGGCTTCCATTTCGGGGAAAATTGGGCGCTCGGCCCACTTTCCTTCTTGTAGGCAAAAGGAAAACGAAAACGAGATCGAATCAAGATAGGAACCGAAAGATAACAACCGAATCATGCACTGTGAAGTTACATCATCATATCATATAAAGTTATGAAATACATGACTCATAGATTGTAATTATTGGTGATTCTATTAATCTCAAAAGCCATGCGCTCCGGAACCCACACAATATGGATAGTAACATGATACTCGCCGGGGGAGTCTTCCTTTCGACCAGTAGCTATACCATACAGCCAGGGATCGAGGGAGATCCCTTTGGACTCGCAGGCATGAAGATCGTCAAAGGTCATAAGGCAAGTGAGGGTGTCAAGATGGGCGGGCGGAAGACGGCGAGACATGGCAAAGGAATGTGTTGTGCCCTCGAATGCGGCTATATTTATAGCCATGGAATTATTGATGACCACTGTAGCAGCATTATTGGGTGTATATACGAGTAGTATGTATATGCAATAATCTTTGCGTACAATACCATCAATAATTACGGTGGGTATAAATATATCTCAAACCAATTTCGTCCATCAAATTTGGCCTTCGTCTAGCCATGTGGTCTCATTCTGGTCCTGAACGTGATTCCATCATCTGCAAGATGAATCACGAAAACTTCAAGCAAATTACGCGGCGAGAGATACCCATGGAAGACCGGATGACCGCAGTCACTCTAAATCCTCGCCATTATCCCCGATCCCTTCGATGTTATCATCCATCCGATATGGGAAGAGAGCATCAAATGTACATGATAGAGAAGATCATTTGGGGTGCTCCGGTGAAAATGACTCGAAGAGTCCCCTAAATGAACGCTTGTCATCTTGTTGTAATCAGACTGTAATCATCTATGAGATAAAGTATTAGTACAACTTGTCTTCTATATGTGCAACTTGTCCAACATGTCCCGCGGAATTGGGCGCCGCCCACTTTGCCCTAGAATGGTTCCCCTTGAATGCGATAGTGATGACGCCGAAATTGGGTGGCCGCCCAATTTTCAAGTGGTCATTACAGTATATGATATTTTCATCAATACCGGGCGCTAGAATGTACGCCAATAATTGACATCAATAATTTTTCACCACTATAAAAGCACCCAATCGCATTCATCTCTCATGGCTTCCTTTGTGGGATCGTCAGGAGAATATCCGATCCTTCAAGTGCTACTTGAGCTACAAACGATATTAACCAAGCTATATGAATGGTGTTAGTCTTGATCCATGGCTCCGGTCCAAAGCAGATGGACTGCGAGTGCTTTGGGGAAGCTCACGTGTTGTGGTCCACTGTATTGGCTTTCCCGATCAGCAGATCTTTGAGTTGAATGGCATCGCCTTGGCGGGCGTTGACGACGAGTGAATCGTTGTAGACTCGGATATGATAATGTACCTGACAAGGATATAATAATGTTGTAAGGATGTAATAAGCATAGTCAATATTATATAATGTAACGCACCGAGTAATTCCCCGAGGGTCCGCTCTTTTGATCTCCATCGTTTTACGCACCTCCACTTCACTTCATGTTTGATAGCGTTTACTCTGCTAGTAAAGGGCCAGCCAATTTGTGGCCGAGGATAGCGAAAAGGTCTCAAGTTAAAAGCAACAAGATTGGTCGTGAAATAAATTAAATTAAAGGTTTTAGTTTTCTACGGTAACCAAATTGGGCTAGCCAATTTGGTTAGCAAAGTAAACTAGAGAATTTTAAGACAAGGAAATGAGTGCAACGTTATCATTTCTGAAAAAGAAGTAATTACAAATGTTCATAACATATTTCACATATTTTGAAATCATAAATCGCTCATTCGTCTGGAGGCACCTCTTTCCGAATGATCCTTGTGGGGTTCTTCATCATGTCGGGAGGTTGTTGTGTTTGCCTCTTTGATCTTTTCCATTCTTTGCCTAAAATCTTCGGCCCCCAGTTCCTCATTCTCCTCATCTGCACCCTCATTGTCTTCTGTGTTCGCCACCTCTTCTTCTACATCTTGACTGTTCAATGTGTTGGGGACCACATCCTCTCCATCCTGATTGTCCCCGATCCTGTGTTTCCATGACAACGATGACTCGGGGATCCCTAGCAACCCTCTTCCTCGAACTTTGAGGTCGCCAATCATGTGCCGCCCCCGCCAGGCGTTGATGTTCTCTTTTCTTCTCCTAAATAGTTCCAAATCCTGAGAGCCAAGGGCCGCTGCCTTTTTGAGCTCTACTTGAATCGAGCTCTTGTCCTGTCTCAGAATGGATTGCACTTCGTTTATGGTTGTAGAGGAGAACGGACAAGGTGTCTCAGGAGCAGGAAGCTGAGGCTGAGGAACATTTTTGGAAGTAGAAGCCTTCTTCTTTCCCTCTTTGATCTTTTTTGTAGTGCCCGAGCTCTTGATTTTTTCGCCTAACATGACATCGAAGTTGCTCGAATATCAGCCCACAAGCTTAATTTCCAGCTTCTCGTCGCCCGTCTCAAAGACAATGTTTTATAGCCCTCGCGACACCGCAGCTTGGCTAAAAGCACCACCAGGAAAAGAAGTCGAAACGGTGCAACCTTCCAACATCAACCGTACTAGATAGGTGCACGCCCTACTTTCCAACCCGATTACGCACGAGTACTCCTCCCCCACCTGCTGCACCCTTGTCGCACCAAGGACGATACAGCCAATAAGCTCAAGTAGGAAAACAAATGTTAGAAACATTCATAGTCAACAACAAAATTGGGTGGGCGCCCAATTTAAAATGCATACCTGCTGCACACTCATGATCAGGCAAATTCTTTTCGATGTCCTGTTTTTCTCGTAAATGCTTGGGAAACTTAGCATATTGCTTTGGATGGTCGGAATTGGCGAAGCAAATATTTATTTCCTGTACAGATGGCGGAGCCGCTGCGTCTCTGGCAACATACATTAGCAGGACAAGACATTGCAACTCTCGAACTCTAGAGGTAGAAGCAGTTCTGGCCGGGGGGTCCTGGTAGGAACCAACCCAAATTACGGCCGCCACCGCCTATTGTCTTCATGGCGGATAGGCACTCATTGAGAGGTCCAGGGGTAATAAATATAGCTATCCAGTAAAGCTGCTGGTCCGTCATCGTGCTGAGATCTGGTCAAGGAATTTTTCATAATCTTCCTTTGGCCATTTCTTTGTATATCTGAAGTCGCATCCAATGAAGCGGGCAGAAGTGTTTACCACGTCCACGCACAAACCTCGCGGACTAACGTGGAAACACTTGAACGGTTTGCCACCCTCCTCAACTGGCCCAAGAAGATATTCGTCTACTTTGCTGTAGAGGGACTCCGGAAAGCTTTCCTTCTCCATCTCTTTGCGTCCTTACGCCCATCCAATCGATACTCTTGGCGAACATAAGCATCAAATTCTCTCGTGAATATGGGATGAGCTTGCCTCAAGGCAGCCATGTCTTGAAAAGGAAGTTTCTTCACTTCCTTCATGTATCTGACAAGGGCCCGCTCCATTGTTCCAATCTTCTTCAGCTCTAAGGCTCTGACTTTCATGGTACGTCTCCCAGTATAATCCTTGCTTCCCTTCAGGAATGTGGTGCCATCCTTGATCTCCTTCAGCCTTTGCAGATCTAGAGGATGCATGGACTTTAATGGGCGACAGGAATTGTTGGTGAAAAGTCTAAGCCTATCTTTTCACTTCAATTCTTTCTCCCTTCTCGCCCTTCAACCGGTCTTCGTGAGAATAACCGGGCAACTAGGTGCACATTGACCACGCATTCGTTATCAAGATATACAAAGTAGTCGTGAGTCACGATAGTTGACTTTTTAATCGTTTGCAGCGCTACAGCTTTCCAATCCTGCATGACACAGAAGGCATTAGATAAGGCCCATACACATCATCTTAATTTGCTTGCACTAGCTGTCCCAAATTGGGCTTCCGTAATTCCGCACTTTCATCCGACACTTGAAGCCGAAACCGGGCGCCAATTTCCCCGCCAACGGGTCCCAAATAGGGCGGGCACCCAATTTGCAATTCGTTCGGGGAAATTGGGTCACCAATTTGAAAAGAGTGTCAATAACCTGAAATTGCGCGTCAATTTGAACCGTGGATAGCACGAATGCCGAAAAATGGTGGTAGTGCACTCCGCGAATAAGCTCCACCGAGGCCGAGTGCCCAAGATTTGCCCTTTTAGGCTTCTGGAGAATGCCCACCGGTTTCAAGTGCTGAATCTCTTCAAGAATACTTCTTCGTGTATAGTCTTCTTTGTTATGTCATTATTCTCCGGTCGACATTACGAACGTTCTCGATTCTTCGTGGAGATTTCCCGCCGGGACTCGGCATTTCCTTTGGCATAGAAAAAGAATATCGTTCGCCAAGTGCTTCCTTCAGGAGGCCATGCCAAAGCTTGTGTGACAAAGCGGTTGAGCAACCGTAATTAAAATATGGTTGCCATTTACAATCCAAAATTTCTGCATTTTGCAGGTCCTCTCGCCTTCTTCCACTTAATTGCTCATACCTGTCGTGGATCGAACGGCATGACATCGTCAACGTGGAGGGTGCATCCGATGGCTGATAAATGATTCGTAGAGAGTGTCCAAGTGCTCGGACTTATGACCCTACAAGTCATATTTCTTGGGGCTTTATGCATCTTGAACACATCGACTTCAATCTCAAGCCCACCGAGGAGGGTAGATTCTCTCCACGTGTTTGATGCTTGCTATGGCGCTCTCAGGATAACTCATAATCCGCTCTCTCAGTGACGCCGCCACCGGATGGAGTGAACTTCACGATCTGGCTAGTCTCTTATTCTTCGGATGAAGAAGCGGAACAAAAACTCCCCCTCTCGAACTATTTGGGCTCGTGGTGAGATGTCTTTGCGCCTCTTGGGACGGACCACCTAAATCTTTTCCTCTCAAGGCTTAGAGGGTTCCTCTTCAGACGGTCGATCTTCTTAAACTCACTCACCTGGGGCGACCTTGCTATTCTCGACATTCCACGAATACAAGTTTAGGGCAGCTTACGGGGAATAGTTTGGTGTGTCCTCGCTTCTTTTTCGCCGTCTTTGCCTCCATGGGCCGGTCGCTTCATCGCGGCTTGTCTTTGTCTCACTCTTCTTGTATCTAGACTTAAGCCACTTAGTATCGTGATACTTTAGGTTGGTTTTGCCCCGATACCGCGTGAGCGATTGCTTTCGGACTGCCTGTTTGTGTTCTAATATCCCTTTGCCGGAAAGATAGTAGGCATCCAAGATATCGGTTCTTGATTTGATGCCCGAGCTCTAAACTTTCATATGAGTCTAGCGCCCATCCTTTATGAGCGCAAGAATGTGGGCTTTCCTTTTTATAATTGCGTTCATCATACATGGCTCATTACCTAGAAAGTGGAACTTTATAACGGACGAAAAGTCCGATCTACGGTGTCTTCAACATCGGCGAGGAAGTCATCGTTGTTCTCGGCGAGACCTCCATGTCGATGACGATACCGCCGAAGTTCATTTTTCCCGCCCTCTCTTGCCAAAGAAAAGCAAAAGATCCTTGAGGTGGTTTGTCCGGGACCCGGGATGAATATTCCCTATCTCTATGCACCAGACCCATTCCTCAAAGAACCTTCAAAACTTCATGGGGCACTACCCGGATGCCAAAGAAACAGTTCTTTCTCTTCTTGCTTCGTTCTTGCATCCTCTCTTGCAATAGCCTCTGCAAATTTGGGTGCGGGACCTGAACCCGAAAGTACCGCTTTTGTTTGGCGCCATAATAATTCTGCAGAACGGAAAGTAGTGTTAGTACTTGGGAGACTTGGGGCTGAAGAGACGGTTGTATCATAGAGGCCAAATTAGGCCCAATTTGGGAATCGATCCCCACGACTGAAGAATTGGTGACCCAATTTGGCCGGATCCCCACGACAAAAGAATTGGGTTTGCTCGCCCAATTTACTCCAATTCATGGTGAGACTTGTGGCTGAAGAGCGATTTGCATCATAGAGGCCAAATTGGGCAGCCCAATTTGGCGGATCACGACACCAAATTGGGTGACCAATTTATTTACTCCCTCAACTCATGGTGAGACTTGGGGGAGGAGGAGTTGCATCATATGGAGGCCATTGGGTCGCCTAATTTGGCCTGGAATACAACACACCAAATTGGGCGACGCCCAATTACTCCGCCCAAGTCTACCATCCAAGGAAGTCGTGTTGTCCTTAAGAGTAAATTGGGCCCCGCCCAATTTGGTGTGAGGGAGAAGTTCGTTCTCAACGCCCTTGAGCGTGTAGTTAAGATACCCCTCGTGGATGGAAGGGTAGCCTACTGGAGAAAAAGGCCAACGTTGTGCAAAATGAAAGCCCCTTAGGAAGCAATTGGGTGCCCTATGAAGTTCTCGCATACGTGTATGCATTTGTGGGGACCAAAGGAGGCATCTAGAAGATGTTAATTTGTCACCACAACCCAATTTCCTCTAAGCAAAAGTGGGATACTCAATCAGCAAAGGCCAAGTTTATATTAAGATAGTAGTCCAGCTTACCTTTGCCTCCCCGTGGTGGGGCGAGATGCCATCAACTCGCTAAGATTCCTTGGTGTCTGAGGGGTTCCCAGCCATAGGACAATGAATGAGGAAGGCGCCAAACAGATGGCGACAAGCGGCCGAGAAACACAAGGCGCCAAGTGCTCGATCCGAAGCCGACAGCTGGTTCGGGAGTATAGTGCGGCGACAGGATAGGGATGAGAATGACTTTCGTGGGTAAAAAATATGAAGGCGACAGTGTTAAGCGGAGCAGAAAGCGCCAAAGAAGCACAGAATTTTCTAAAACTGCAGTCGAGGAGAATGAGGGGCTTTTAAAGGGTTATGGACCTTTCATGACGCGAAGACAAGTGTCGTGCATGTGAGAGTTTGGCCTTTTCAAATAAAATGGACCGCTGATGGGTTCGAAAGCGTGAGGAATTAATTGTGGACCTTATTAATAATTGCACGGAGATTTTAAATTTCAAATCCGTCATTTAAAGCCCGCCCAAATTTAATTCGAGTCATGCACGTGTCGCACGTGTTTTAGGCGGGAAGTTGTGTTTAAAAGTTCCGGGCCGGACATATTACTTCGAAATTAGGGGGGACATTTAACTTTCAAAATAGGGGGAAATTACATTCAAATTTTGGGGGGAATTTGTGTTTAAATGTAAATGCGCTTCACACCTATTGTTTTTCCGCACCGCTTCTATTTGGCTACTATCTTTTCTTCAAGACGCAAACATCTTCAGCGCTTCATACTCATGGCCACGAAATCTCCAAAGGTTTGTGCTGCTCCTCAGATTTATTCGCCATAGCTCGATGTGTAATTGCTGCAAATCTAATCTGAAGGGATGTAATCATTCACGCCTTTCCATTCACGGCTGTTCATTCGCACCTCTTCAAGCACGCCTGTTCATTCACACCTCTTCATTCACGCCTGTTCATTCACACCTCTTCATTCACGCCTTTTCGAAGGCGCCTGTTCATTTACTCCTCATCATTCACCGGGTGGTAGTTCGGGTCACATTTTTGAAGTTTGGACTTCGGCGACTCATTGTCACATTTACATAAACTCTAAGTTTCGATGCAGTCCTTCCTTTTCCTGAAATTGGTGTGTAGGAATTGTGTGCCTGCTGTTTTCTCCATGCTCATTTGTTTGCCTCCAAGAACTACCCTGATAAGTCCATCCTTGTTTGTAGTCAGGCCCTTCCAATGCTCGATTGTATTTGTTTTGGTAGCTCAATGTTAATTCCACTTAGGTGTGCAGTCCAACCGTCCCCCTTTCAATCGAAGGGGGTTCTTTTAGTGTCTGCCTCGTTCAGTTTCATCTACAGAAAGGGACAAATTGGGCGGCCATGATTGTCCCCTTTGTGTAGATGACCGATAGGTGAAATTAAGGGTGGGCAAGCTGTATGTCAAGTTGTGCCTATTGTGCCTATTCTCAAGTTGCCACCGAATGTGTTTTTCTATGGCAGCTAAATTTGGCCGAAGTCTCTCGCCTATTTTACAGCTCTTCTACAACCACGACCAAATTGGTGCCCAATTGTAAGGGTCATGGCCTGTTCAGAGCGAGAACCTTTTTTTGTACCCATTGTGAGACTGACTGCATCAATACTAACCTTATATAAGCCTCCCCATAGGGTTGAAGTATCTCAAGTTGTGCCTATTGTGCCTATTCTCGTTTGTCTTTCGAATGTGTCTTTCTATGGCGGCTAAATTGGGTGGGGCCGAAGTCCCGCCTTCTTTAGTTTCTTCTTAACCACGACCAAATTGGGCGCCCAATTTGTCCGCGGTCATGGCCTTATTCAGAGCGAGAACCTTTCTTTGTACCCATTGTCGACCGACCGCATCAATACTAACCTTATATAAGCCTCATTCGGTTCAAATTGGGCGGCCGCCCAATTTGCAACAAGGGGAATCTAAGGACCTCATATGTAAAAAAGGGCACCCGCCCAATTTCATTGTGCGTGTAACCATTGAATGGCCATCCCCCCATGTCCTTTGCAGTGCTTTCTCGTCTTCCTTACTCGATTTTAACACTACCGAAATCCTTGTGCAGTTGTGTATCTATTCCTTAATGAACATCTAGTAGCAAAGGGAGTTGTGGGGCAAATGACACAATGCCACTTCAAGGAGATATCGAATGGAGTAGTGAGCGTAGGTGTGGAGGAAGTGTTCGAAGGCCACCATACCCTTCCTTGGCCAACTCCAGATGCAAACACAATAGCAGAAGCGAGGGGCTCATTCGTTTCTCGGAGAAGCGAAGATGCTCGTGAGTCGCCGCTAATGACGTCCCCCAAAGAAAAGACAAATGGGACGAGGTGGGAAAGGAGACACAACCGCTGACAAGATATACCCTTCTTGAAAAGGATTGTGAGATATGGCACTCCTGCGACTCCATTATCGCCGGAAAGGGATTCATATCTTTCACTCGGGCCCCGATTATGCGCTTTGTGACGGTTTACGGGTTTCAAGTTTGTGGGAGTATCTCAGAATGGCGAAGGTTTCCCTCCCTTTCGAAGTGAACATCCGTTGCCGGGGTTGCTTGCATTTGCCAAACCGGGATGCTCGTGAGATGGAGCAATGACCTCGTCCTTGTTGATGGAGTAAAGGTCTCCAGGAGATATTGACCGCAAAGACCGCAACAGGAAGCGAGATATTGTGTCCAGCCGGGGAGCTCGAAAGCATCGAAGCACCCAAATTATGAGAAACGACATTACACTTTTCATTTCCGACTGACCCGGGGAAGGTTGTAAGGCCACCAAAGCTTGCTCGTCTCACCACTCGAATGCTATCCTCGCCATGAGGAGGACCTTGTGTTGCAAGAATAGGTGTTGCGTCAAGTTCTCTCTGAATCAAGTTGTTAACATGCGAAAGGAATTCCTTGCCATGAAATCAAGTGATAGGGTTATACATTTTATGACATGTTCGCCAACAACATGAAAGGTCGAAGAGTGGGACGACTAGTGCTGCAAGGGAATCTCGTTTGCGAAAGGGCGTGGTACCTTGGTCTCGGGATCTCAAAGTCGGCGTATCTGAAATGGAAGGCCCAATTTCTTGAGGGTGCACGCAAGGTCGAACATGGTAACTGTGGCACCTTGAAGCCTCGCTCCTCGACGTTGGCATGTGAGGCCGTGTTTTCCATGTTTGTGAGGGAGAACGGTGAATCCTTGCCCCACCGCAGCAGGAGAAACGAGGAGGGGATAAGAGAGAACGTCAGGAAGTTGCCTGCAATGTTTACGAAGTCCAGCATTCTAGAAGAGGTTAATGCAGAGGTTGTGGCATTGACTGGCAAGAAGGTATCACCGACAGATTCTCCAAATGCGATACATGTGAGGTGATCCGTACAAAGTTACTGAAGACCAAAGATGAAGGAGAGAGGAGGATGATGCATGATGAAAGAAGAGCGCATAGACTAGAGCAGGCCTCGTATCGCACACAGTACTGGTCGTGGAGATTATACTCCCACAGGTATCCTGGCCAATATCTTTGTATTATTCACGACAAAATGGATCAAGCGAAAACAATGATTCCAAAATTGCAACAATCTGTGAAGTCTCTCTGGAGACTTGACAAGCTCAAAACTACATTGACTGGTGCATTGACTCATGGTCATGGGAATGCATCCTATGGAAACTTTGCACGGACTTATGGCCGATGACTCTAACTTCCGTGTAGGTTCTTTGAATAGCATCTTGAAGAGATTAGAGATGGGGAACAAGTATCGCGGAGGCCACCGTCAAGTTCGAATCATCTGCTCCAAAATGGGTCTCCTCATTGCGAGACACTAACCGCCTTTGGAGTCAAAGTTGTCACTATCCAATACCAAAGATACCGCTAATTTGCCCAAAAGTGAGGGACCATCATTGAAGCCTCGCCCAAGATACTTTATTTACCATTTGGTACCGACAACGATCCGAGAACAAGAATAGGTACGTCTTCTCCTATCTTTCTTACCTAGTATATCTTGGTGTGTTTGAAGAGATTGAGCTAGGGTTCATGATGCCGGTCACACACATGATGATATCGATGCCTTGTTTGGTAACTTCTCTACATCTTTAAAGAAGGTCGAGGTGCTCACAATGCCGAACCATCGTATGAATTCCACAAATGCAACTTGAATACACGTGCCCTATGTTGTTGACAAAGTTCGGATTGGAAGGGTTTTATAGAAGGCTACATACCGGATGGGGATGATAGATTGTGTGTCATACCACCCTCTAACTTTCAGATTCGCTATGAATGGTGATTGGCCAGTCATGTATTACAAAACTCGACCCACTTACTTGGATTGGTTGCCTGCTGGTGGAATAAAGATGTGGAAAGAAAAAGAGGACGGGAAGCCCATGATGCCAGTTGGATATCCTAAGCTGCTTCCTCCCAAGAAATCGGTGAAGGACCTTGGCCTGCTGCGAAACAGTATCCACAAGCATATATTGCATTGGGTTGCTTGTTCAACTAGTAACAAGGGTGCTCCAGAAACTGCCAAGTACTCGGCACAGTTCACGTCCACGATTGAATATTGGATGAAACTCTTGCAAGAACTCGGGAACATCAGCAGTGACGAAGGCACTTATAATGACTTCTGGCCACGTACTAGGCAAGCACAAGCTCCACCTCATGTAGCTGTAGTGGTGGAGCCAATTGCTACTATCACTCCTCCTTATGTCGGCCCCTGGAAGGACAAACCTGTACCGGAATTCAACCCATACAAAGATTTGAAGAAAGGTATGTTTATTATGGCACGCCCTGATGATGTGTTGTGCCCAACTTGGGTGGGCCTAGCTACTGAGGACCCACAAATGGATGATAAGAAGGAGAACTTTGAGACTATTCTGGTGACTTGGTGGGAGCCAATCGATGAGGAACCAAGTCTACCCACCTAATTATGCCAATTCTTTGGAAGAAGAGATGGAGGCCAACGACTGCAAGTGACCGCATAGAAGTGGAGACTATCGACTACGCTTGGGAGCCATCAAACAAGAAGAAGATACCTAATACTATTAAGATACCCGTGCATGCTGCTGAGGCATATGCAGCACTCGCAGGGGATGTCAACTAGTGTATGAAAATGAGTCATTCATCCAAGTGTACTAAAAAATGGTCCATAAATTCAGGTATTGTCCATAATTAATGAAATTGTGCTTTTCTTAGCCCATCCCATGCATCATAACGCTCTAGCCATTTCTCAAGCCACTCACCTCCAACACAATTTCGACCCCTTTTTTCCTGTGCTTTTCTCAATATGCATGTGTCTTCTGCAACACAGTCATTTTGCAAGACATACATATTTTCAGTCTACTTTCAACCAAAACTATTCCATGCACACTTCAGATTGACCACTTTCAATAGTATAGATAGCCAAGGATTTCATGCCACATATAGACATAGCACTGCATATGGTGTGAACGTTTTCTGAAAATTTGTGGAAAGGTACATATAGAATAATGATAAGTATATTGTGGCATAAATGTCAAGAAACACTTACCAATCCTATTTCACCATGTCAGTAGTAAAGTTTACATATTTTCTTACCTAACCTACTAGCAGGTAGAGACATAAGAGCAATTGCACAAGGTAGTCAGCTAACATATGTCTACAATGTTATTAACGGTTTATACAGCTTTTAGAAGGAGAATACACTATATTGAATAAATGCTCAACGAAGCTTCATTGATATCGTAAAAGTCAATACAAAATTTCAATTTATGGGAAAATATAGTAGTGGTCACATGACTAAGATTCATATGCGAAGAGCAATGTTAAATTGCTTTTCAAAATAATGTCATACGCCATCTGCTTCAACTGGTTAAATGGAGCTGTAACTGGCAATATAAAGGATCACAGATGACTCGCCAATGTGTGTCAAGCTGCCAATAGACTAAAACAAATGCAATAAATCAACGTTAGAACAATCAGCTTATACAATAACGAAATCAAGTAGTTAAAAATGAGTGTTAGGTTGTATACAATAGAAACGATAACAGGGGTATCATAAGCTTAAAACTACAATTACCTCGAGATAATGAGATAGAAGGACAATGGACTAAATATTTTTGCATGTCTCCCTTTCTTAGTTACTGATAGATGTCTGTGTCTCTGTTCTTGGCATCTCACCATTGTCTTTTGGAGGTGCATTTGAAGGCAGAGCCTGTTGCATCTACTGTGGGATTGCTTGGAATGCTGGCAATTGTTGTCGTGGTCCTTGTACTGCAATAGACACGCTGATGGCAAAGCCATTGTTAGTTAGCCCAATGTTTGCAGTTACTGCTGTTGTTGCTGGTACCGTGGTGCTTGTTGCAGTTAAGGTTGTCGTTCCTTTGTGGAAGTAGGTTGCCATGACTGTATAAGACTTGAATGTTGCTGAAGCGCCCTAGTCATTACAAAAAGCACTATATATCTACCTTTTTCCATCTTTCTTCCAAATCCACATGCAGCTTCAATTAATTTTTTTACTAAAACCTGTTGTAGTTGTGGTGAGAGTCCAGTTTGCTTTTGTCTTCCACTTGAAAGATGTGAAAGTTGTGTAGCTGCTGCAACATTTAAAAAGGGACTACCATGCAACAGTGTCTCTTGGAATCTATTTGCAATTGATTTAGAAATATGTTAATGAAATTCATAGAAGTTTGCTACGTGATGGACATTGGAATTACGCATCAAGAGTTTTTCAAGATTACCCCCTATACATTACGGTTGTTCAAAAAGTGAAATATAGTTCCACAAAAACTTGTGCACTTGGAATTCTAGACTGCAAAAAATTATCGTCTCTAGGCAACATAGTATGAATGTCGTAGCTCCACTAAAAACGATGCAATCACTAAGGCAACAATTTTTGGAGTCATGCAATTAGGATTTGTAAATCTTTATTGCTAACAGTCTCTTTGTGCTCTGAGTGTATGTGTTGCTGATGAAATGTAGCCATTGTACACAATTCTAAATCTCTCTTTTTAGCTCGCATAGATTAAGTCAGGTATTCCAACATCAACGTAAAATTTAGAAGACCACATATCCTATTCTTAACGTGTTATGAGCAATTCATTGGCCATCACAAAACAATGATATATATCCTGATGCTTGTTTAGAAAAAAATTCAAATACATTTTTGCAGCATATGCATTTAGCTTTTCAAATTGAAATTTTTACCATGGACTCACCTTTGTATAACATATAAGAATCAAACAACCGTTCAATAGTGCATGTGCCTCCAACTTTGCTCTATTTTCATGCATCCTTTCCCAATCCTGATCCTGTTTAGGGGCGAGAAACCTCCAATCCAACCTGTTCGACCATAGATTTATTGTTCTTGATATCATATAAGAGCGGCTTCAATGAGGGCAGGCAAATCAAAACTCATATGAACCTTCTCTAATCAAACCAATAATGGTCGATTCAGATTATCCGACAGAAAAAATGCTTGATCATAGGGATTGGCCATCTTCCATGAACCAGATACCTGGATATTTCTGTTTTTGTAATTCCCTAAGAAAGAAACTAATTTGTAGTGAAAATAAGAAATGAACAAACAAAATTATTTCATGAAATACACGAAAAGAGGTCCTACATGTCCAACCATAGATCATAAACTTAGGGTCCTCCTCGTTGAGCTCTCCATGTACCACAAAATGATATGGGATGAAGCCAATGCAACATTGGCAATTGTAAAAGTGTCTTAAAATCATAAACTTTGCCCACATCCTCGTCTCTTCGCTTACATTGCCTTTGCTCTTTGGACCAGAGAATATAAATACAGTAACAGACCAGCCAAAAAGATCTCACTTCAAAAAACTAATTATCGGGCCTCAAAGACAATATCTGCATTGCACTTGCAAACAGAAAAATGCAATCTATATTTATCATGTAAATAGACTTACGTTTGTCTCAAATAAGAGATGAACTGATGTAGAAAAAGGTGTCATTGGAATTCCAAAGACATGAATAACCTTAATCGACGGTGCTCAGTATGTCACCCTACAAAAACTTCAAACACTCAACTTTTTTGCGATCTGCAGCATGTAAAAATAAATATAAACAGAATCCATGACCTCATTTAGTTGGCCAGATTCTGTAAACATACATCCCCGTCTAAACAAATGATATCTCCAAAGCATTTAAGTGATGCAACGAACTTGATGTAGCAAACCCTGATGCACAAATTATGATTAAGATTGAAAAACAAAAATTGAACTTTCAAAAGTCCGCAATACCTTCAAGTAGCATGCCAGACAGTATAGTAGCGAATAGAAGAAAACCTAGAACATGAGAAGAAATAATGGATTATCAGTTTTTGCATCAGATACTTTATATGAAGAAAATGCATCTTTTGTAGAAAGAAAATGCATCAAATTCAATATTGCAAATAAGAACCTTAAAACCTCCAGAGCATCTTCTCCAAATGTCGACTCTAATAATTTCGGCTTGTAAGTTGGCCAATGAAACTTGATGCAAAAAAATAAATGGTGAACCATCCTCGCCAAAAAATAACACCCAGTAGTGAGCAAAATGACGCATTTAGAAAATCGTACCCAGAGCAGTAGAATCAAATGAAATAAGGGGTTGATTTTTACCTATCATCCTGCTTCAAATCGTCCTAAAATGATCCGAACTAAATTTGAGAGAGGGCAGAGAAGATCGGACAAAAGTTTGTATGAGCTGCATACCGAAAAACCTTGAGCTTAGCAATCGTGGCGTGCATCCAGTTGCAATCGAATAAGGAGTGCCAAAAAAAGCCAAAATCATACGAAAGAAATTCTCCCGATTTTGGGAATACTGAGAATTTATTCCGGCAATAAAAAACCCCAAAACCTTAGGAAAATAATTAAACAAAAATTCTTAAAATATTTTCCACCAAACCGGAAAAACCAAATTTAAAAAGTAGATACTAAGATATCTACATAGGACAAAACTATCTATGTAGTTATTATGAATATATAATTTACCAACAAGACATTAAAGCTTATGATACATGCTCTCATGGAGTGCTATCAATACCTTGCATAATATTATACTGCAGAATGTACAATTTCTATGGTTTTAAGGGGTTCACATCCTTGATAAGAGCTAGGCTACTAGCTCATTCCTAGGTATGAATGCAGACAATTGATCACGGCAGTAAAGAAATTATGCTTTTTTCATCATGCATTCTATCTACAGTTAGATGCAAATCCTCTCCCCACCTTAGCTGTCGCACCCGTTAAGGCTAGAATACATCCCCCCATTGAGCCGGCATCGACTAATTTGGAGACGACTTGGCCATTACATTACTTCCATTAAGTTGCTACCCCGCTTTGGTGCAGTTGGCTACTGCATCAGTCTTGCATGCTGAATGTCACATGAACATTAAGCATCTATCCATCTTACGCTCCATCTGCTTTGGCTACCTGGGAAAGGAACTCTATTCTAAGGGTCGACTAATTTGATGGTGATTCAATCCCTAAGATGCAGGTAGATTCAGTCCTAAGATTGAGCCCCCACTTTATTCATAAGAAAATGGTCCTACACCTCTCCAATGACGTTATCCAATGCATCCTATCCCCCGAATTGATGTTGCGCCCTACATCATAGCTATTCTATCTACCTTAAGAGGTTATATGCTTCTTACCTAACACATTAATTTGCTAGCCTTAGCTAACATATTTAACCATCTATGATGGATGCAGCTATCATGTTTAACATATCTATCCCTAAGCGACGGGTTAGCGAATTATTTAAACAATTCTAAACTGCAAGGTTTTGTCATTATGACCAATTCCTTTTGTCTCGAAAGACTACGTATTTGTGCAGGGTACATATATGAGTTGCATACGTACATGAGGCATGCATGCAGCATGCACATAAGCAAGAGTTTGCTTCTTTGGCAAAGGATTTTGGCAAGCAGTTTATGGAGTCTTTTGGAGGATTTGCATTCAAGCTGTGGAGGCAAGAAGCTTGGAAGATTGCACCAAGAGGATTGTCGAATTAGCCCAAGATGCTAGAGCAGGATTCCAGGACAACATCAAATCTTAGCTTACAGGTGGGGCTTTTTGTTGATTCTTGAGGTTTAGAGGTGTTTTGTGATATGCTTCGTGATACGGAGTTTATATGATGAGGAGATCATGAAGATTCAGAGATAAATTGCCATGACTTCTTCCTTCAGAGCTGCAGCTATATCGAAGCTAAGATATGCCGGTTGGAACTGGCTGATTGATAAGAGCTATGGCAGATATAAATGAGCCTTGCAGGGTCTTAAAATTGCTAAAACAGATGGTGAATATGGCAAACACGGAAACATCGGATCATGTCCGGATTAGAGCTGGAAACTTCATAGAAAGAGCCGATTTGGGGCTTAGAGGGCTGAATTTGCATCAAGCTTCTTCAAAAAGACACAAATCGATGATGCATAAGTATCTTGCCTTGTTAAGTGACGTACATAGGTGTCAGAGCTATATCAATAAGATAGTTAGGCTTGTGACTATCCCGATATGGTATTGGATGCATGAGTAACTTGGCAAGTGCATTACCTGAAGCAAAGTATGGTAAGTTTTGATGTCTAAGAGATTCCATGAGCTAATATACAAAGTTTTATTCCTTATGGGGGGAAATGGACAATCTAGGATGCTTCGAATTACTTATGAAAGATTGGTTTGTAGCAAGCTACGTCAACATGGAAAGTTGTATGGGCAACATCGGCAAGGCTAGGCACATGTGTAATAACGAACATCACATGTCTCGGTCTTTGCATTGTTCCACTGTTGTCTTGGTATTTGATGTCTATTGGGTCCTCCAGGGTCGGGTTTCTAGGTTCGATGGCATAAGTTGCTTCGGCATGCTCATGTTCAGCTGTGATTCTCTGTGGTACTCTTGTGCTCTGTGACACCGGCCATAGTTTCCCTAATCAGGAGGCTAGGTCAACTCTTGTGACCCCATGATAAGAGGTCCCCCAGCGACAAACGTGGGCTAGGAAGGGTATGCGCATATGAGGTTCACCCCACCACTCCCGTTGCAGGGCTCGGAATATTTAGCTGGGCATTTTTCTGCTAACATGACCAAGATTTTTAGAGTATTTCTATACGTGCAGTGGCAGCCAGGGATCCCCACTTAGTCGCGAGGACTAATCCCCGTGAGTGCATGTGCACTGAATTAGCAGGCAGTGGTCAAGCCAATGGAGACAGTGGAGCTGGGGAGCCTTCATCTATTTTCAATAGCAACTTTTCCTTCTCTATCTTTAGAGGCTTAGATATCTTTTTCTTCTAACAATGATTTGCCACAAAAATCTTCCTTTTTTTATTAATACTTTTTTTCCCAACAAAAAAGTTTGAAAAAAGCATTTGCAAATGTTATGGAATGTTTTTATCACTTAAAGATTTTCTTACAATGTTCTATGGTGCCCTTTTAATGTCATTGCCTATCTTTTCTTTTGTCATACCCCATATGAATAACTGATATTATAATGTTTTGTTTGACAAATGGGAAAGCTATAGCTAATAGGGGGCCAGGACCGTTACACCCAGTGTCGTCTTAAGCATTGATGATTGATGATCTAGCAGGGAGCAAGAAATGCATAATTGATGCTTCTGAGATGCATACATACTTGTTTGGTGTGTCTTACTATTCTATTCTATTCTATTCTATTCTACTAGAGATAGAGAAATAAAAGTATAAATGTATTTACTTGATGAAAATAATGCCGCAACTATATGCGCTGTTATGTCATAGGTTCAAAAATGAAAATAAGGAACGATGAAATGAATGTTCACTGTCTGTACCTAAATCTCCAAGCTGAAACAAATAACAACAAAAGTATAAAATAATGTATTTGAAATAATAAAAATGTATTAGATATAAGTAATCAAGTTAAGAACATCTAATATGTAATGTGGATATGATAAAACTCATATGGACAATGATTCCTTCTCATCCATGTACATAACATGTATCGTATATACGATGATTCTTTCTCATCCATCTACATAACATGTATTCTACTTAAGATGTACATCTAGATGTTGTCTTGAAGCAAAATCTGGTAAACAGTGATATAAGGAAGGGAACGACACTATCACTCACCCACCTCTCTCATCCAATGGTCCAATGGGTTAAGAAATGAAATGAATTGGCTTGCACAGTTCATAGTATTTATGGAGGTAGCATATTGCTTAGAGTACTACCATTAAAGGAGAAGGAAAAGCTATAAAAGTTTTATACATGAGAGCTGTATGTTTTAAATTAAGTATTCCACGACGCGTATCAAGGGTTTCATAAAGCAACTCAAATTTATTTCAAGCACATTCTTATCTACATGAGAAATGAATGCTTATTGTGAGAGATTGCTTGGAGAAAACTTGAGATATGATTGACCCATCATGTGTAGCAAAAGCTCCAATGCCGATCTCAAAGTTCTAAGGGACCAAACGACGATACCATGATTTAGGCACTTAAAGTGGTATTTTGAAATCATACTAATGTTATGATCTTTGTCATTGTCTACTTGTGAGCTTAGAGGATGTATTAGCAAGGATGGCTTGAAATGATCATGGACTAGGTGCAAACTAGGTCCCTCATTTTTTGTAATCCAACTTAAATAAACAATGCACAACTTAGATTGATGTGGATAAGATGTCAATACTCCTCCAATATAAATTTGTTGGTCAAGTTGCATATGTTTTTATGTAAGTTCATGTTCCCTTCGACCACTGCAAGCATAGACACAAGACTGATGTTGTTGGAATGATATAAAACAAAACAAAACTTTATAGTATTTCAATGGATAGAACTACGGACACATCATTTAAGAAATCACAAATAGTTTATTCTATGCATTCTACCTCAGAAAGACTCTGATCTCTATGGTGTGTAATGGTTTGATTCCTTTTATATGTAGTTTAGGAAGGACGATGCAATTCATACTTATGCAAAGAGATGTTTTGCGGTGGCTTTTTAAGAAAACTTTTCACGACGTTGGAGTTGTTAATTAAGTGTATAGTTCCTCCCCGTAATATAAATGATCAGTACTTGACCAATGTGGCATTGAAAATTAAAGCCAAGGTAACTCACTTGGCACCCCGTAATGGCTTCCCTGTTTGTTCATTGAACTGAAGACTTACTTTTGAAACCTGTAGTGTGGAGGATACAATACGGTGTTATCAATGGAGTTTGGTCGTGGTCTTCCAAAGGTCTCCTGGGAGCCAACTATAATCTTTGGAATGGATGTCGCATGGAGCCCCATTCTCGTCAAATTCACCATCAATTGCGGTAAGGGATTGAACTCAGTATGTGCACTTGACATTCCAAATTTCAATTCATTACATTCCTATTTTGACTTGCGGTGTAGTGGGCTCTAGAGATTGGCCAAGGATATCTCGGTTTCGGTTGCCGCGGGTCAAAACACAATCACCAAAATGTGAGACTATCAATGCGTTGTATGAAGAAGCTTCGGGGGCATGATTGCGTGAGTAACATAATCAACTTTTTCAATCTGATATTGTAAGGATAATTAACTTTTTGCTTGTGGCGGTGGAATTGTTGAAAGGATTTTGCAGACTTCGAGTAAGTATTGGAACAAAGCAGCTTGCCTCCACAAATTTTGTTGTATTCGGGTTCCTACCCCTTTATGGCTATGTATAGTTCTCTCCCATGTTTTGAGTTCAATTTTAATAAATTTTATTGTATTGTGGACTTCTGGACGCCAAATAATCGGTGAATTTTGCAAGTGTTCTTAATGTAGAGTTGGCAAAGAATACGCATAAGGTATGCGATGTTTAGTTTGAGAAATCGATTTTGAAATGTTTAATAAATTGATATTTTACAGGCTTATCAAGGGTTTAATAAAGCAGCTCAAATTTATTTCAAGCACATTCTTATCTACATGAGAAATGAATGCTTATTGTGAGAGACTGCTTGGATAAAACTTGAGATATGATTGACCCATCATGTGTAGCAAAAGCTCCAATGCCGATGTCAAAGTTCTAAGGAAGGAAGGAAGAAACTTTTAATGTCCACGGAACCCAAGGGAGATCCAAAGAACGATACCATGATTTAGGCACTTAAAGTGGTATTTTGAAATCATACTAATGTTATGATCTTTGTCATTGCCTACTCGTGAGCTTAGAGGATGTATTAGCAAGGATGGCTTGAAATGATCATGGACTAGGTGCAAACTAGGTCCCTCATTTTTTGTAATCCAACTTAAATAAACAATGCACAACTTAGATTGATGTTAAAAGCGTTTTTTGTTTCTCGCTTTGATAGTGGTTAAGAAAAACACGATTTAAAACATACATAAAATACTTTACTAATGTGGATAAGATGTCAATACTCCTCCAATATAAATTTGTTGGTCAAGTTGCATATGTTTTTATGTAAGTTCATGTTCCCTTCGACCACTACAAGCATAGACACAAGACTGATGTTGTTGGAATGATATAAAACAAAACAAAACTTTATAGTATCTCAATGGATAGAACTACGGACACATCATTTAAGAAATCACAAATATTCATAGAAATAATCCATGTTTTCTCCCATCATTGGGCAAAACATATTCCATGAACTTGACATTGCTCTTTTCAACACTTCTACGACGAATGGCGTGATGTCAATCTACAACGATGTTAATTCATTGTCTATCAATTGTAACCTTTAACTTGAAAGCCTTTGTAGCTAGCATTCTTAAATGAATGCAGGTAAACTCCAACGACGGGCATAACGTAGGGTATGCATTTAGTTATGGATCATGTAAAAGGAAACTACAAAATAACATTGTAAATCAAATTGCCATAGTAACAGTGCAGGTTTTTGGACCCTTATAGGGAATATGAGGCATTTTTTTGCAGCATTTTTCTGGCTTGATCTTGCTAGTCGGAATGGGTTGGGATAGATGATCCAGTATCACTTACCCAAAAATCATTGGGAGCATCTTCGGATTGAATCGGTACCAAACATGAGTAATGTTGACCCCAAAACACATAGTAAGCCATTAACGACGCAATTTGTTGTGGAATCCCAGAGCATGGAATTCTCCAGTAGAAATCCCCAGTTTAAGGTAAAACTATTTTGCCACCCTTATGAATTAAGTGAAGACATCATTGAATTGTATAAGGAAATGGTATTTGGGATGCAATTTCCTGTGTATCCCAGATGTTGCCAGTCGCAACAGTCACCAGATGTTGCCAGTCGCAACAGTCACCAGATAAACAAGGAATGGCATTATGCCATTTCCCTACGATATAGAAGTTGAAGACGATTTTTATTTATCACAATGTAGGAGTTAGATACGGCCGCGCAACCAAATTGGAAAAAAGCCGACCCAGCTTCTATATTGTTGATCAAGAAGCCATCGCTGTAAATGTCAGACGTGAGCATGTTATAGCCAGCCTTAAATGGCAAAAAAATCCGCTAAGTCCACAAAAACGCCGTGTAACTTTTTTTTGGGCGTCACGGATATACCACGGATATGCCCGTGGCTATAACATTAGCCACATGATGGCGTCCAATATATACGGGGCTCCATCAAGAAGCCTTGTTAGTGCTTGCTTAACGAAAGTAGAGGCAAGTAAGTGCATAAGAAAAAGTTCCATAAAAAAGTTTGTATTTTTTCAATAAGTACAAATGGGCCACTTTTCTACCAAACAAAGTTCAAGATATGGTGATGGCAGTGGTAACCAAATTCGAATCGACTTTTCCATTTCTCTCTTCATCAAAGATACTTCCAAGCTTCAAGTTTTAAACGTTAGGAGTCGTTATGACTTACTATGACCAAGTACCTAAGGATTTAGAGGTTGGTAAGAATTACAGAAGTGATGGGCTGACCAGTACACCACCACGCTTAAAGCAAAAAATAATAAAATACACGGTAAATGCAATACCTATGGTAAAGGACATAAATCATAAGAAGACGCATTAATTTCCGATTACGCCACGTGGCGATCATCTGACGTCTCGTTAAAACTGTCGTTGTGTATCCACCCTACGTACATGTCGTGATTTAACTGCCGGGAAATCTACCGGTCGGATTCTGATTACCGGAGACATGATTTGGTAACCACGCTCGTTTGGTGCTCTGTGTTCTCTGTTCCGGTGCCTGACCAAGCCAATCACTTCTTCCCATCATTTTCTTCTTAATTTTATCTTCGGATTTTGCTCGATCCACTTCCCAGTTTCTGTTCCTAAGTGGGTCTCGGCTTTGACGCTTGCATATTTTGAAAAGCATCGGATTTTCCATCCCCAGCCACTTTCCCCTCATTTTATCTTTGGACCTCTGCTCCTAAGTTGGTCTCTGTTTTTTGGCGCTGTTGCTTTTGAGCTTTGATCTCAGCTTTTGGGCGATTTTTTCATCCGAAGCCTCTACTTTTTGCATGCGCTATTGTTGATTCCGCATTTGGGGTTTGTATTTATCAAGCTCTTATTTTTGCTCTGCGCCAAGAAAACTTTTGTTAACATCCGTGTTGCTTTTGCAAAAAGATGGAGCCCGAAGTAGCTCCGATGACTCGCCCAGGTCTGGGCACAAAGGGTCGGCCAGTCGATCTTGTATGCAACCACTTTCAAGTGCAATATCAGAACAAGGATGAAGTTAATCAGTATGATGTAAGCAATCAAAATATTTTTGATCATTCTGATTCACTTGTAAAATAAATCGAACCCACATTGCGTTTTGATGTAGGTAACCATCGCAGCAGAGGATGAAACGGATACCAGAGTGATAAGCAAAGTAATGACAAGAAAGGTCATGGCAAAGCTGAGGCAAGCTCACGGGCCGACGGATTTGATGAACAAGAAGTTTGCCTATGATGGAGAAAAAACTCTGTTCACAGTGGGTAGGCTTCCCTTTCAGAGCCAGGATTTCAAGATTTCTCTGGATGAAGACGTGGGTTCAAGAAGGCCCGTATCAGGAGAAGATGCAGCAAAGAAGAGAAGGGCTAGCAATGGAAGAGATTTTAAGGTCAGGATTAACTTTGCTGTTAAAGTGGACATGCAGTCCCTGGAAAACTTGGCCAAGAAAAAGCAAGGACTTGTGTCTCAGGATGCAATCCGTGTCCTGGATATATTACTTCGTGAACATGCTGCAAAGAGGTAAATACATAACTTTCTTCTCAAATTTCATTTCTTTCTCTTTCTTGCTAACCTGGTTTCTTTCTCGCAGAGAATACATTCTAGTTCGAGAAAATTTTTACCACTTAAGTTTTGGTCCTCCTGGTGATCTTGGCGAAAGCGTCATATCATGGAGAGGATTCCATGCTTCATTCCGACCAACTCAAACAGGCCTCTCTTTGAACATGGGTAAGATTTGCATTGTACTCTATTCCATTTTTTTGATCAGTTTTTAACTGCCTGTCTCTATTTTGTACACAGACCCATCTTCCACCACGCTGCTAAAGGATCAGTATATACCTGACTTTTTAGGAGAGTATTTGAGAAAAGACCCACGATCAGTCAATCCAGATGATCTAGTGAGGGTAAGTAGCTTAAACGGCCACCATCTTTGATCTTTTTTCTTTTTGGCTTGTTGTTTTTGAATAAGAGCCGCATATCTTGATGCTTGTTGCTGACAGGCAAAGAAAATTCTGAAAGGGGTGCAAGTAGAGAATGTCTTAACAAAAACCAAACACAAAATATTTGGATTCAGCAATGATTCAGCTGCAAAGCAAACGTAAGTATGTCCAGAAATGATTATGGTGGGTAATATAGATCATTCTGCTCAGTGTTTCCTTCGTTTTCCTACAGTTTTTCTTGGAAAAGTAGGGAGTCAGATGGAAGCCTGGGTGCTCCAAGGGAGGTGACTGTTGCAGATTACTATGGTCAAAAACATGGTCGCCAGCTGACGTTAGCACACATTCCTTGTCTTGATGTTGGCCGGAAAAATAAGCCAACTTATATTCCTATTGAGGTAAACCTTCTTTCACTTCTTGATCCATCAAAGCTTATTAAGTTTTATCTTTTGTGCTGTATAATAGCTCTGTAAAATTGTACCTGGTCAAAGATACATTAAGAAGTTAAGTGGTAACCAAGTAAGAAAGCATTTGGATCAAGCCCGCCAAAAGCCAGAAGAGAAACGGCGTGCAATTCAAGAGGTATATGCCTGTAACATTGTTAGGGCGTGCAATCCAAATGTTATGTGTTTTGCTTGACATATATCTGAATGTAGGCCATGGCCAAACATATCAACTACAATGCTGATGACTTAGTTCGAGATTTCCATGTTAGCTTTGATAACAATATGCTCAAAGTTCGTGGACGCATTCTTGACCCCCCAATGGTAAGTACAGACATAAATCAATTATCTTTTAATGAGGAGTTGACTAATGTCTTAACTTGACATTTGCAGTTAAAATTTGGGTCCCAGGAAGAGATGCCACGAAATGGAAGATGGAATTATAACAACAAGGTATGATGTCTCTGATAATAATATTTTTGGATCTGGCCATATTTTGCTCATATAATAAAATATTTTCTGTTTTTTCAGACCATGGCCAGATCCATACCTATAAAGAACTGGATAGTCTTAAGTTTTGGAAGGACACGTGAACAAGAAGCAAGTGGAATTGCGCAGCAACTGGCTCAATGTTGCAATAAGAAAGGGATGGTGTGTGACTGAAAAAGCATGAACTCCTCTTTTTTTCCACTATCATTAGCCGAATGTAACCTCTGATTGTCTAATGTACCATTTATACAAGCTCGTTTATCTTGATTTTAAATTGTCGCCATGCTTAACTCCTCTTGTGTTTTCGCAGAACATAAATGCGCCTCAACTCATTCTTGCAGAAGACCAAAGGACCCAAGGCCGGCCAGCAGGAGACAGAGTTTCGATGATGTTCAATGCTTTAAAATCTCAGCTAAAAGGGCCACCAGAGTTTATTCTATGCATTCTACCTCAGAAAGACTCTGATCTCTATGGTGTGTAATGGTTTGATTCCTTTTATATGTAGTTTAGGAAGGAAGATGCAATTCATACTTATGCAGAGAGATGTTTTGCAGGGCCTTTTAAGAAACTGTTTCTGTCAGACGTTGGAGTTGTTAATCAGTGTATAGTTCCTCCCCGTAATATAAATGATCAGTACTTGACCAATGTGGCATTGAAAATTAATGCCAAGGTAACTCACTTGGCACCCCATAATGGCTTCCCTGTTCATTGAACTGAAGACTTACTTTTGAAACTGTAGTGTGGAGGATATAATACGGTGTTATCAATGGAGTTTGGTCGTGGTCTTCCAAAGGTCTCCAGGGAGCCAACTATAATCTTTGGAATGGATGTGTCGCATGGAGCCCCATTCTCGTCAAATTCACCATCAATTGCAGCTGTAAGGATTGAACTGTATGTGCACTTGACATTTCAAATTTCAATTCATTACATTCCTATTTTGACTTGCAGGTAGTGGGCTCTAGAGATTGGCCAAGGATATCTCAGTTTGCCGCACGGGTCAAAACACAATCACCAAAATGTGAAACTATCAATGCGCTGTATGAAGAAGCTTCTGGGGGCATGATTGCGTGAGTAACATAATCAACTTTTTCAATCTGATATTGTAAGGATAATTAACTTTTTGCTTGTGGCAGGGAATTGTTGAAAGGATTTGCAGACTCAGTAAGTATTGGAACAAAACAGTTGCCTCCACAGCTTGTTGTATTCAGGTTCCTACCCCTTTATGGCTATGTATAGTTCTCTCCCATGTTTCAGGTTCAATTTTAATAAATTTTATTGTATTGTGGACTTCAGGGATGGTGTCAGCGAATCCCAGTTTGCAAGTGTTCTTAATGTAGAGTTGGCAGCAATACGCAAGGTGTGCAGATGTTTAGTTTGAGAAATCGATTTTGAAATGTTTAATAAATTGATTTTTTACAGGCTTGTCAAGGCTTAAAAGACGACTATAATCCAAAGATAACATTAATTGTTGCACAGAAACGTCACCATACACGTTTCTTTCCTGCTGATGGCCAAGGAAATATTCCCCCAGGTAAAGTTTTCAGTTTATGTATGTGCACTCTCAATATGCTTACAAATGTTGTGTGATTTCATCCAGGAACAATCGTGGATACAGTAGTATGCGATCCCCAAAATTATGACTTCTTTTTGAGTAGCCATGCTGGACTTATTGTGAGTAAAATGACTTTTAATTTTCCGAAGACGAGCGACACTAGCAGATATGAGTAATATGAGTACACATGCACTTGCAGGGAACAACCAGACCAACACACTACATTGTTCTAATGGATGAGATTGGTTTCAGCGTTGATGAACTACAACATTTGATAAACTATCTCAGCTACACGTATGTATGAGATTATTTCTCAGTTGATTTTGCACATAGCCAAGAGTTAATAGGGTTGCTATTCCAACAGGTATGCGAAGAGCACAACTGCTGTTTCAGTAGGTAAGTCGAATTTCAAAATGGAAATCATTCAATTTTAGATATAATGAGAGGAAAAAGTAGTAATATCTTGAATTCTGTTCCAGTTACTCCAATTATGTATGCGCACTTAGCTGCCACAAAGGCAAGGTCATTTCTGGATGATGACAGCCTATCAGAATCTGCATCATCATTGGGAGGAGGCTCTTCAGGGGGAACACCACAACCAACTCTGCCCCAGATCAAGCTGCACGACAAGATGCTCACCAGGATGTTTTTTGTGTAATGCTCAGCCAGAGCGAGCATTCGATTTATAGGGCCTTGTTTTCCTGTGTCACAGGCAGCACACATACCGTGCAGGTAACCAGAAACTCATCTACCTCATGGTATGTTGCTGGTCTTTTGAACATTCTGAGGAGTGCACATTTTGCAAAAAGAGATGGCGGCACACAAAAAATTGAAGGTTCTCTTACCTATTAGTTTAAATGAAACTGCTGGAAACACCTTATATTGGCTATGGTAAGGCTGTGGATTGAGTGCTGCAGGTCTTGAACCCTAGCTTTGTTTATTGCTGAAAAGACAGATATCAGATATCTGGTTGCAAAATTTTGTGGAGTAAGGTTGAAGATAAACTCAAAATATTGGTTAATCTGATGCACTCTACTGCTTTAAAAGGCTCTGATGCATGGAATAGCAACATGTGAACGCTTTAAACATCTATGCTATTTGTAAAATGGAAATTATGCTTTACTATTTAAAGGCTCTTCTATTATGCGTTGCTTGTGAAATGAGGCAGTTGGAAAGTAACTTTTACGTTCAATGATAACCATTGCATCTTTCCTTTATGAGAAAGTCATGAATAATGGATCTGAAACAAAATACCAAGATCTAAGATTATCTAAGATTTTAAATAATGCACGTTATAGTGCTAGAACCATACCCACAAACAAAGATCTAAAACTAGCAGCAGGGCAAGGGGAAGGGAGGGTTGCTTTTATAATCTTGATGAACTTGTACATGGCGATTTGAACTTGTGAATATGTGTAGATTGGATGAATTATGATTATATTTCTAGGAATTTCACTTCAATCACACAATGGAAGGGCTTATCCAAGGAGTTGTGTATCTTGTAAGTGATGAAGAATAACATCTACAATAGAAGAAGATTTTAGGATTTTGCATTCTTGTTTTACATGATGAGATTTTGTAGTCATTTTCAATTCAATAGAAAAGAAAACTAGATCTATGTGCAAAAGCTTTTGTTTAGGTCGGCATAACGAAGCTATAATGGATAACCGTTCGTTTGTGTTTTATTCATGACAAACTTGTATATAACAAATCTAACTTGAATAACATCATCAAAGCAAAAACATCAAGATAGCATTTGCCTTGTAATGCATGAAATTGAAGAATTCTGGCACAATAGAGCTCAAGAATACAAATGCAACAGAGGAAAATTTGTTTTTCAGATTCCTAGTTTTGGTGGATAATATTAACCTAACTTAAAGAGCTAAACAAAACAAAATCTGTCCTACTTGTAACAACATAATGCAATGGAAACTTAGGATGCACTCCAGGCTCAAATTCTAAAGTGCTAGATAGTTACAAAGTGCATGCCATGTGAATGCATTACCATCTGCAAAAGACATAAGAGAGGCTTTGCTGCTGTAATTATGCGGACAACGACTTCAATCATGACTTGAGATGGAATGAAAAGAAAGGACAGACTTTGGACCAAATAAATACTACTCTAGTTGATGGCACCGGTCATACTTGATGATGCTGTCCCTCTATACGCTTGTGCTCGTGCTTTTTTTTTTTTTTTTTTTTTTTTGAAGGACGTCATTTTATTCATCATCACATCTTGAATACATTCTATATCACTTTATTCTATATATCACATGGAAGCCAATCCACTACTTAGGCGCGATATGCTAGAAGCTGCTTTGCATGTAATTATCGAGTACATATGGCAGGTTTACAGTCTCTACCACATGATCGATTGGTCGTACTTGAACCCGTGACCTCGAGGCAATGAATTTTTAAAGTCCCCATTACTAGACTGATATTGGCCAGGTTTAAACACGTGACCTCGGGTGTGGCGGTTTAAGGTCCTGCCACTAGGTCCTCTCACTTGTGCTCGTGCATTTATGCCATTTACCAATATGGTAATAAACTTGCTAAACAATCTATAACGTTACTACCAGCATGGTAGAGATTGAGGGGAGAGAGAAAAGCAAACCTAGGTTATCATTCCAACCCACATGATTCCAAAGAAAATATATGCCATTCTAGATTCCTAAACAAAAGGAAAAAGACCTCACAAAAAGCACAAAATACATAAGCAAATAGAATCTATTAAAATGGAGAAGACCTTAAGACTGGATTCCAATTCTACTTGAGTTCCAACATCCGAAATAATTTGATCGTCCAATTTGTTACATTCTAGGATAGTAATAATTTGTTTGTTGTTTACTAGTGAAATTTATGCTCTTCATGTTGTTGATTAAGGCTAAAGATTGCTCTAATCTTGTTTATTGTTGTTGCCTTATAATCCATTCTTTCATTTATAGCTAGTGTATACCAGCGCCAACTCATACTCCTTATACATGATCAAGAGAGTGACATGCAATAGCTAAGGATTTCATTAAGTATCAGTTGGACGACATTATCTACACCCACCTCTAAATCCAACATTTCATTGAAAATTTGGAAATCTCCTCAACTCGATCTACCACCACCACATCTCTTTCAAGTAGCTTTGACTGGAAAGAATAGCTTGACCATGCTTCAGAATTGCGGGTATATTACAACAATTATTGCAGTGTCATATAAATGAGGCATTGCCTGAGATGGAATTTGCATAAAGGAAACTACAAACTGTTTCTAAATGTTGTAATCCAACCTTGCTTTTAAATTACTCCTTAATATCACCATCTCATCTCTTTGTTGTTCTTGATAGCTGAGTGGATTCTCCTTGCACTCTAGAGTTGTGCCTTGTTCACTAGGATACCCATTTCTATGTGGGCTTGTTAATCATCACCATTGCTTACAATTCATTACGATTTACAAGGCCAATCTAGATAATCACTGAAATACATGTTCTGTGCCTAGGTACCAATCTAAGGATCTAAAAGAGTTTCTTGATAATAAAGAATATGAGATACTTGGTATCTGATTCTTGACTAACTATGATTCCTGACTAACTATGTTGAGTCTTTTGGTACACCTCCACCACTTCCATGTATGCTTTAATTTTCATTGATGCATTATTATGCACAATGCTACAGGTCCAAAGCTTCACAAAGATTTGAGGATTCCATAAATAACTCAGACAACTTTTCACGTGCACTTTAGCACCTGCAGACTCTTGCATGAAGTTGAATTCATGAGGCTTTAGGACTTAGAACAAATTTCTTTCTTTACCTCTAGTGTTATTCTTGTTACTTGTTTTTATTAGACCATGCTATAATGGAACATCCAAGTTACTCAATCCAAGAATACATTCCAATGCATTTCTACCTTCATAGAAGCCACAATGTACTCTGCAAGCTGCGAGTAAAACCATCTACAAAAGAGGCTTAGGATCCAACAACAAGCTATTTATCCAATCTTGTGCTTCAAACAACCAACCTGCTCATTCAAGGAGGTTAATCATACAAGCAGAATGATCCATCGTCAGAACAAACTCATGGTCCTCAACCATATCTAGAAAGTGACACGATCAGATGCAAGGCCTACATGGTTGCATGCCAAAAGTACGTTGACAAATGTGACCTCATTTGGTATCAGTCCTTTATCATTTGCGGGTAGAGAGGGAGAAAGAGAGAGAGCGCTTTCTCGACATCTCCATGTTGTGTATATACTACAATCATGATGTTACAAGAAAGAAAATCTCATCCCTGGATGTCATTAAATATTCTATGTGATTGTGTCACTCCTACCTTGCCATAGAAATGCAAAAAGGCATTTGCACAATAGTATCCGACTCAAAACAAATATGATACAGTCAGTGAGTTGCCTGCTTAGAGAGACTAATGATAAACTTCACATGCATCAAGAACGTTAATTAGTGTGGTTTTATCAGGAATGCATCCATGTTTGCCATGCATATTAATAACAACTGACATCACAACAATCTCCAGCTCCAAACTCCTTGCGAGGACACATGCATGCATCCATTTACCTTGTTAAACAGTTGGAAGGAAATCAAATACACAAAAAACTGTGCTAAACCTAAATTTATCAGGCATTAGATACTGTCCATCAACATTTGTTGAAAGCACATTAGAGCTTCATCCTTGTTCCCTTGCCTAGCATAAAGTCTTATCATCAAATTCCAAGAGAAAACGCATCTGACATTCATCCGATAAAAAAAGTGGCATGCATCATCCGAAGAACCACATTTGATATACGTCTGCATGAAAACAACCACATGCATCACTACCTTATGCAAATAGATTTTTTTCAGAGGCCCAAATTTTTCTCTAACGACCTGTGCTACTACATACGATTCCTTAAAGCTCCAGTACCCCCTGCTAAATAATTGCGAAACTTAAATACAATGATGAACTTGAGATAATATAACTACACCTACCTAAAAAATGAAAGCGAAGGCCAAACCAAATCAACAGAGGATTTAAGGCCAGTGCTGCATCTCAATGCTCCACATAATTTTTGAAAATTTCCTCGGTTGTAAGTTGATTAGGCAAGGGAATATTGTGCAGGGCACTTCCGCAGACTATGTATGTCAAACAAGGTGCAAACAACCCGAAATATCACTTTTAGTGTTTGCCCAGTAATGATTGTATAACAACTAAAACGTACTATTAGGAAGGTCGTCGAAGTGGAGATGCGGATAAGATAGATCGATGGTTGAAGGAGACGAAAGGGAATTTTCAGGGGAATTTCTTATTTTCCTAGCCATAGGATCAAAAAATAAATAATCAAATGGTAAGGATTTAGCCACATCGATTTGGCTAAAGTGTCGGACATGTGCACAAGCTAGAATTGCAAGAATTGTTGTAGTGGGGGTTAGGCAAGCCTGCTAATCATCAACCAATAATTTATAAAAAAGATGTATTATAATCTAAAACATGACATAAAAGTAGCATTATCAGGAATGCTATATCAGTTTCAGTTCAGTGAACTACACTTCAAATAATATATATAGCCTTCAAACACCATATACATTTGAGATAATTTCAAAATCTTGTCCACCATGTTCTTTTAATTAGGAAAAGAAAGAGAAGAACCTTGTACTTGTCTGTCCACGAAGAAAAGTTTATAAGTAACTAGATCTCTACAGTAATGGAGATAATTGCAGTTGATGGTTTACTCTGAATGGACCAGCCATAATCTATTTCTTCTTCACATGCTGGTACTAGATAGTACCTGCAATAGCAGGTTTAGGTCGGTGTGTGGGAATATATGGCATATATCCAGAATATTTTCACCAAACAATAGGAGAGAGTGTGCCTTTTAGGGCAACACAAAACTTCGCACCAAGCAAAGGTGCCCATTCTAGGCAACCCAAAATAAGGTGTGTTGCACGTGCGTGTTGCCCAGCAGTTACATGTTGTGGTGGGCTGTTAACAAACTACAAAGTAGGCTTCCTTTCTGTGAAGCTCAGCATTTAGCGGATTGGCTAATAAATTTTGCCTAGTCTTCGCAAGCTCTGGGATGTAGATGCTGTGACACACGTTAAGATGACACACTATCAGCAACAAGTCAATCCTAGGCTCACGAGAGGCCCACACCAGTACTTGTACACCCATTTGCCCATGAAGAAGCTCGGGACTCATAGCTTCCATTCGATCGGTGGTGCACATCATCTCCCAATGAGACAGTATGCTGGACTCCTGAAGCTGCAGAGGATAGGCAGCTTTCGGTGTTGCTACCAGGGCGCCATTGAAGGTGAATGCCATGCCCTCCAGATCTGCCCAACCTTTGCCCATATCCGAGCGCGGTATATTCGGTTAGTTGTGCCTGACCAACTGCTGGATGAGTTATTAAATACAGCGTCTGTGGGCTTGTTGGGGTCGTACCTCCAGGAGGTTATGGATACACGGACTCAGTTGTGTCCTCCGGAAAAGTATTGAATTGTCCTATACAATTGTACAGTGTACCAGCATACTTATTACTGCTAGGTTTTTCCCGCAAAAACACTTCGGGGCGGGGTTTTTAAATCCTGACAGTAATACACTTGCTGCTCTCTTTTTGTTTGGGTCTCATAGGCCAATTGGTTTCCGTGGATGATAAAAAATCTATTCTATTCTATTCTATTCTCATTTCACTAAGAAGCTTGTTTTTTTCCTCATTCATTTTCTTTTGTCTAATTTCCCCCCATTGTTTTATCCACGACTTGCATGCTTTAAGCTTATTATTAGACAGTTTCATGGATTGGTGTGACCCTATAGCAGGCTGAGTGAGATGATACTGTCTAAAATCAGTGCAAAAGGTCGAATTATTCAAGTAAGAGTAGTTGAACTTGAACGGGGATTTGGATGGCTTGGCATTAGAGGAGAATTTCCTTAGTGTCCATAGTTTGAGGGAAATGGTCTGCGGGGATATTTTCTTCATCACTAGTGACAATGCAATTGTCAAGACTAGAAATATTGGGATTGGAAACATAGAATCTGTCTAAGGTACAACAAGTCCTTTCCTCCCCAGTTCTTTTATTCGACCAAGAGTATTTGGTATTAACTGAGTGGATATAGTTTAGACTAGTATCATGCATGAGGCTATCCCATTGAGCTCTCTCATTTCTTGAGATATTAATTTTATTTTCAAGCTTAAGATTCCATTGGGGAGTGTTGTTCACGTCTCCCCCCATGATCCAGTCTTTAACTGCATATTGATCAAGGATCCATTCTTTAATCTCTCTCCACTTAGGAGCTCTCTCATTAGAATCAGTAGGAGCATAAATGTTCTGCACTCCTAAATGATGATCCCGAACATTCAAGATAATACAATGCCACCTATTAGAAGGGCTGCAATATTAGGAGACCACGTCAGGGGTAGTCCAAATGATAGCCAATCACTCTTTGGTACCATCAGCAGCTAAGAAGGAGGATCCTGCCCCTTTCTTTACCCACCCATCCAGATTAGAAGCTTCAAAAGTGGGGAGGTAATGTTCTTGGATCATGAGAATATCGGCCTTATAACTTCTAGCTAAGGTAATGAATCTCCTTTTTATTAGGCCCTTTATGGCCCTTAAATTCCATGTAACAATTCTCATAGTAAAAAATTGGGAGGGAAGAGCCAAGAGGAGGGATTAACAGAGCCAGGAGGAGGGATTAACACGATCATATCTTCTGGTGTTGGAGGCTGGTCCATTGAAGAAGGAATCTTTGATGTAAATTTTCTTTTGTTTCTTCTGCTTCTTAGGCAATGAAGAACTTTGAAGCTCTTTTTGAAGGTATCTACCAAGTGACTCAGAGTCTTTTGGTGATAGACTATGGTCTTCTGTATCTGATTCAGACACTTCTTCCCCTATTGAGGACCAAAACTTGGACATAATTGGGGTGCAGAGTACTTCAGGGGAGCAAGGGATTGCTGCCTCATTGGAAACACAGGGAGTAGTGATCGACGCCAAATCATTAAGGGAAGGTGGACTTACCTGGATAAATGCATCTTTAGCTTCCCGAGTCTCCTCTAAGCTTCCATTTATAGGGGCCTGCATGAATTCATCTACTGCTTCTGAGACAAACCTCTCGACTGCTGCATCATATCTTCCATCATCCTTACATGCAATAAATGCTTGAAAAAAAGAGATGTTATCATCACCACAGGCTAATTGTTGTATAGTAGGCGGAAGTATCTCACGTAATTGGGCTGCGAGAAATGTCTGTTAAGTTTTGTGACGCCCCTACTTCCTCTACGATGCACACATCGTATGAGAAGGCGGAGCATTCCCCCTGACAGCCAAACTGGCAGGGGCGATCCCCTGACACCACTCCCAGTGGAATGAGTCAGCAAGGGAAGAGTGGATGTGTCATTTGCCCATCTCCCTTCGGGTCGACCTAGCTGCGGAAGTGCGAATAAATATGAGCACATAACATCAATACATCAATACAATCACCTCAAGGGTGAACACATCATAATCATCACATGTACAACAACATCAATATGAACAATAACAACAAAGGAAAATCCTACCCGGGGCTTAGACTCAAGGGGTTCGGCGACGCTTGGGCCTCCGTAAGTCATTGCGCATGTAATCATGGCAAATGGATTTGGTTGGCATAAGAACATGGCCGAGGGTAGTCCACTCCATCCGGCCCCTCCCGTGCACACTTTGCGTAGTAGGTTGAAAAGTATTGGGACTGACCGATCAGCTGGGTGCATAGCTAATGGGGTTACCTGCTGGTTGCATCTCCCCAGCCCCGATGAGGCAGGGAGGAGAGTCACCTCCCTCCAGAGGCATCCATGCCCATCACAAGCGGCTAGAGGGAGGGCCAGAGTATTCGATTTTGAACCTCATTGAAGGTGATGCATCACCCAAGAGGTGTCGAGCTCATGCCTTGCCCACACTCAGTGACAAGCCATTAAGCCTAGCCCACTTAGACCCCCGGTAGGTTTTTACACACCGTGAGGGGTCAATCCGTGATGGGACAAGTTCATCCTGTCAACCGGTCTCCATTCCCCGGCCACCCACAACCAAAGGGCTCCCCTGCGTGGGCCGATGTAATTGGGAACTAGTAGGCTATCTAGGATCATCTGCTACACAGGCTTTAGGCCTCTAACCCCTTCCCAATACATGGAGATCACAGAGTGAAATACCAACATCATCACAGAACTGAATGAAGAATAACATCTAATCTATCTATCTAAACATCCAGAGTTAGGTTCCTTTGTTAGAGCTTATGATCTCCGGATCTGTAAGGCCTCTAAGGCTGAACTAACATGCTAAACCATCTTATTGCCTAGCCAAAAGAACAGAATGACTATTTACCTGGCACTTGACCCGGCTCCGCATCTTCAAATGCGCCCATGCCTCCTCCTCGCCAAGACCGCCAAGCTATCAAGATCTGTTAGCAAAGGCGTTTTTCGTGAGCCGGCAATGCGAATTAGGGTCTTAGCTTGGCCGGAATGGCTCAAAAGAACCCTAAATGCGAGAGAAGAAAAGGAGCTCAAGGAAAACCCTAAATGTGAAAGAAGAAAAGGGTTTAGGGTTTAAGGGGAAAGCCCTTATATAGAGACTTTTAGGGTTAGGTTAACATTGGCCAAATGGGGTTTATAATTGTATATGTTTATTAAACATGCACAACATACGAGGTTGCCCCCTAGGTGCAACCCTTTACGGCTCTCAAGTACATGTCATCATGACATGTACGTGTGACGTGGCAGTATAATATACGTATTCGGATCGTATATTATGCTGGAACGTCACAAGTTTGTTATTAGTAATGGGATCAGAAGGGATGATGGTGTCCATAGAAAGAGATACAATATTTACAATATCCTCTGATATGGGAAGTTGTCCTCCAATTGTTTCCTCCTCTTTCCTTCCTCTTTTCTTGGATATGTCTTCATTTGTTATGACCTCCGCATCCATGTCCGTGTCCACTGTGTCTGTTGTCTGCCAAATCGAGGCGAAAATCTGCAAAATTAATAAGAATATAGCTCGGGGAATCATGCTAGCTTAGCAAAGAAAGCTAAGCAAATATGGAAAGAGGAAGTAAGTAGCCTGAGAGATGTGCTACGTGAAGGATTACCCATGAGAAAGATATGGGAAGGAATGATATGACGACAGGGTTGTCGTGGGAAGAGCCCCATAGAAGAAAAATACCTATGGTGGTAAATGGAATTAACGTGGCAAAATAAAGGCCTCGAATAACGGAGGGGTCAAGTCACGAGAGTTGGAGAGAAAATTACTAGAGAACGAAATCATGAGCAACATGGAAAAAAGCCATGTTAACTTAGAAGGCAACAAGGGAACCATGGGAAAAAATTGAGCATGGAAATCATGGAAAATATGGTGAGCAAGAGCATGTGAATACAAAAAAGATGCAAAACATTGGAAGAAAAGAATTTAAGTTTCAAGCAAAAGATATAAGATGGTTAAGGGAAGACCATTGAAAAAATAGACATTTGTAACACAAAATTGTTGGACGACCAAAAAAAAACTTCTTGGACGAAGCTTTCTTGAAAGGGGAACACAAAACAGACGCGACCATACAGGCCGATTTGGGCGAAATGACCAATTCACGAGGATGTCATTCCAGAAATAAACTGGAAATAAAAAGATCTGAGGAAGAAGGGCCTGAAGAAAACCGCTGGCGGCAGTAGATCCGCAGTTGCCAGATTTGTGCTTGAATCGGCCATTGTCATGCAAGAAAATTTGAAAGGATAAGCCGAGACTGGAAGTAACGGCAGCCATCTGAAGGCCGCCAGGATTGAAGAATCAGCAGCAACTAAGGGTTAACCATTAAGGAGGGATGCGGAGCAGGCCGGAATTGAAGCATCTCCATAAAATTTGATTCCCGGAATAGGGCCGATCTTCTGCTGCAGAATGCGAAACAGAGAAAGAGAGATAATAAAAATTAAGGAAAAAACAAAGCCCTTAAAGAAAGAAGGAATAACTACTTCAAAAACATGATGGGTAGCCGAGTTGGCAAGATCTTTGCCTCTCTCTTATAGTGGATAAGTGTCGGGTTCAATTCCATTCTAAGACCTTTTGCCAGAGGACTGAAGAACCACAAAATCGCATCTTTTTTGCGTGATGATGTGGCAAAGATGAGTTGGTATATGAGAGACCAAGATGGCAATATTTGATGACGTGGCATGTCTAGTTGGCAAGTTTGATGACGTGGCAATCCAATGATGCAGTAATGATGCAGTAGGTGCCACGAGGGCGATCCGCCTAGGTGGCAAATACGAAATTCAAAGGGTATGCACAATTGAAGGGGTGCGATGATGTGGCGATGACGTGGCTGGGGACTATAAATATGTAACCACGGTTGGGGTTTTTCCAACCATAGCAATGTGCAATAAAGTTTGATTCTTCGTTCTAGTTTCCTTGGGTGTTCTCTTTCACATGGGCTTACACTTTCTAAGTTATGAAGCTAGGGGACAAGTTGTCTTCCATGGCCAAAGGAGAGTATATATCCCCAAGATCAAAAAATTTCATTGCACCCTCTATCCATCTCTGCCTCTTGTAACTCCATCCTTTCTGTTGTCTTCTCATGCTCTGCATCTATTCCTTGCTTTCCAACTTGCTCAACTGGATTTAGTACTTCAGAGTGCCGAAATGTTTTATCTGAGTCGAGCTCAAGCTGAGGTTCTAGATTTTATTCGAGGGGCTATCCAGGTTGAACTCTGCCATATAGGTTTTTTTGAAAAGGATACCTACTTATTTTGCCGCCTGATAACCTGTATCTTGTCATTCTTCCTCTATTTTTCTCAATAAAGGCTCGTGATTATTATTTTGTGAGAGGTCCCAATTGGCTTGACGAATCCTCTCTTGATCTTGTCTTTTTCTCTCTATCTTTTTTCACTGTTCACTGCCATCTCTAGGACCCACGGGCTTACTGGGTTTTTGAGCTGTGAAAGAGGACACTTTGTCTTTGTCCCTCTTCGAGCTCCAGCTGTTTTAAGTCCATGACAATAGGTGATGCCGAGGAGGCTCCTCTGCTTCTAAAAATCCTTGTAGGAACACATTTTTCTCCACCATGGAGTCTTTCCACAAATGCCACAAGGTGGGGGGAGGCCGCCCCAGTTAAGCTGCATAGTGCATTTAGATCCGAAAAGATCAGAGAATGTCACTTCCTAGGGTATGGGTTTGAGGAGGTCAATTTGGACATAGATGACAGGGGGCCAATATGGGCAAAAGGAGGAGGAGATGTATTGGCCTACTGAGTTGAAAACTGCTTGGAAACATTCTTCATTCTAGAATATCGGGTTAAGGTCGTGAGGTTGAAGGAAGACTATGGCTGGAAGGGACTTGGGAGAAGATGGATTGAAATGGTAATTCCATTTCTGGAATTTTATTTGGTAACTATGAGGATGATTCGCCCTTTGCGTAAGGTCTGTGGCCTCTTCCTAAGAGATGAGTTCTAGCATAAAGAAAGGATAGCTAGTCCAACGCATGGAAGCTATTTGAATATGTTTGTTTATAAAGCAAATCTGTTTGGCTATTTCCTCGAGTTTGAAACCCTCTTTATTGACCCACCCAATAACATCATTCTTTACCAGATGATTATAATTATTTCGCATAGATTGAAAAAGTCCAATTTTATACCTATGGTTAGATCTTCATCCGGAGAGCAGATGGCCTTCTGTTGTCTGAGAATGTTAGAAAATTGGATTTGCAGGCCTAGGGATGACCGGGTCTTCTTCATGAGTTATATTATTCCATTCCAGAATGCCTTGGCTTTGCAGCAGCCAAGCAGTGAAGGTGGCCATGTCAAAGCTTCTGAACTGAATGAAGTGCTTTATGAGCTCTTCAGCTGGTACATAGAGTTTGTATTTGGGTTCTTCCAGAGTCGAAGATTTTAGAGGGTGGGCCATATTGCAAGGGATCTCCCCGAGTATAGCTGTCAGCCGATGATTGAAGGAGGGAGCGAGGGGACAGGAAAATATGGAAAAATGTGGGAGAGCAGAGACGAAGACTGTTGGAATGAGAGTTGCAAAGAATGTGAAGAGAATTGAAAGGAGGATCGACCTCGGGAATGAGGTCAAAAAGTGACACTCAGTGACCAGTCGGACTTTACCATAGGGTAACTCGTAAACCCTAGTTATTGCCTAGCGAGCACCTCCCCGTTCAACTCCTCCAGTTTTCCATTTTTTTTCTAAAACTTTTTAGAACTTTCTAGGATATTCTGACATACTCTATCTTCAATTTGAAATGGATCATAATACCTAGGTGCCAGTTTCACATATATTGTACCCATATTTTGAAGTCTCTTCTAAGGAAAATGTACCCACACCCATTGTCCTTGTTTGTATTCAACTTTTCTCCGCTTCTTTGCCAATCTTGACATCATGGCTTCCTGACTCTTGACATTACGAGTCTTGGCTTTTATCAAAATTTCAGTAAAATCATGAGTGACTTCCTCTGAAGCGGGAACTTCACCTCCAGTCTTTATGATGGGTGAGTCTAACACACATCTGTAGACAATTTTAAATGGTGTTTTGTGTGTTACCGATTGGATGGTACTGTTATATGCAAATTCTAGCATATTTAGATAATCTTCCCACTGAGTTTTCCTTTCTGCTATGTAAGCTCGTAATACATCTTCAATAATTCTATTATCAACTTCTGTTTGACCATCTGTTTGAGGATGATAGGCCGTAGCAAACTTCAAAGTGCTAAGCAATGTGGCATGTTCCTTGAAATACATAATTCTAATGAGAAAATATGGTCTCTCTTGAAAGAAGATAGGAGGAAGATGAAAACAAGCAGTCAGATGGAAAAAAAGAGAAACTTCTGCAGACCCCCAGAAGTTGGTCGAATACTATCTTGGTATTTACATTTCTTATGCACATGAATTGTACCATTCCATTTTACAATGGCTTCAATCTTTACAATGCCGTCCAGACTTATTTTCCTTGATCAACAAATTTCCAACCTAGAAAAAGCCAATTGGCTTTCTATCTGCACTTAATTTGATCAACTACGTAATAATTGGATGTTGAAAGACAAAACAAAACTTTTTGATGTTGTATGTTTGGATATCTGAAATGAAGTATACTTTCTACTTCTCTTGATAAAGCTTGGCGCCAACACTTGCATGCAGTCAAAATAAATCAGCAAAGAATGTCCTTGAGTGTAAAGCAGAAAATTAATGGATGTTCTATCATAAAATCCAAAAATACTTGGAAGCAAAAATAATATGCATTCTTCATATTGCAACCATAAGCAAAGACATATACAAATATATCCTATAGTGATATAAGCTGCTATGGTTCCCTTGTTTTGTTGGGTTCAACGCCACAAGGTCATAGAAGCTTCAATTGTTTGGTGAGTTTAAATAGTCTCAGCCTAAAATCTTCTTTTCATGCTTGCATGAGATGTACTAACATAGATAAACATGTCCTGCTCCCGAAAAATTACTTATTTGGAGGGACTTTATTTGGTAAGATAACATAATGAACGCCACAGTCTAAAAATTGCTCTAGAATCTTAGATGTATTTGTTTCAACAGTGTTAAAACTACTATATAAAGCTCACATGTGTTCAGAAAATTAAAGAGGAACCAAATGGCGCACACCAAAACAACAACATAAGCTCAAAATAAGTAGAGCATATGGTGAATATATAATCAGAACTAAAGAAGCTTATCATAATGGAATAGGTAAGGATGCTTATCTGGAACCACATTTAGTCGATTTGCTAAAACATCTCAATCACATTCTTGCCCTTTATTCTCAACATGATAACTCGCATCCAGCATGAAGGATCTCATCCAATAGGGCCTCAAAATGCTTGTCATTGCCTAAGCTACCAAGGAAAATTTACTTGTGGGAGCATAAAGGGCGAAAAAAATCCCCTGCCCCTGCAACTATGCAGCCTGGAATTATAACCCCACGAAATAATCTATTCATTAGTGGCCCATGTCCTCCATAGCTAGGGCACATAAGTATTCTATTCATTAGTGGCCCATAATCTGTGTGTATTAACTATGTGTTGAAAATGTCACATCAACGATAAAAGCTTATGGAGATCTAATTCTATTTTAGTGACAAACAAACTTGGAAATTGAAAGATCATAGAGCAGAGAAAGATTTTTTATGTAGACCCAAATTGTCTATGGAGACCTCAACCTATGGCAGTGGCAAATAGACCTAAAACATGAGCCATAAGACACTGCCAATTGGTAATATAAATGTTAATGATGAGGTCTCTGCCCAAGTAGCATATAATATTAGATCTCCATCCATCCCGGTATGCCATGATGAGGTCTTTGCTCAAGCAGTATATTATATTAGATTTCCATCCAGACATATGCCACTAGGCATTCATGCACAAAAGAAGAGGTTCGTTTATCAAAAGCTAGTGCCGATGATTAAAGAGCATTTGAGAAACATGTCTTTCACTAACTGTAATAATGGTTTCTTACCCTCTTAGGTTTTGGTAAGCTTTCCACAATAGCCAGTTCGTTGCAGGCTCAAGTTCTGCAAAAATGCAATATACACTGACATAACTCCAAATGAGACAAGCTAAGGAAGATCAATAATTTATGGTGCATTGGAGAAAATAAATTATGTATGGAATAATCTGCGTAAACAAATATGGATTTTTTGTCGAGAAATGAAAAGAAGGAAGACATTAAGCTCTATAAATAGTTCCAGCAACCTTTTAAGGCTAACTTTTCAACTATTATATGCTCATGCCAATTGATTTAAAGGTTACTTTACACGAATTTTATGCCCAGTAGCCATTCGTAGGTCCAAAACCTAAGTAAAAACAAAAAAGATTTGCATTAGACAAATCCCATATGTACAGAAAAAGGATAACAGAGTGTTGTGTATTTCGAATGAAAACTTAGATCCTGAAGAGTATTGCTTATAAAGCAACTTTAAGTATTAATTCAAGCACTAAAGCATTTTCCTACATTATGTAGCATGGTTTATTCTGTCTTAGCTCAACTTCAAGCTTAGGTTTTACTTAGGTCCAAAACCTAAGTAAAACAAAAAGATTTGCATTAGACAAATCCTATATATGTAAAAAGGATAACAAAGTGTTGTGTATTTCAAAGAAAACTTAGATCCTGGAAGAGTGTTAGTCCTGTGCCTCCGGGTACAGACTATTCATGCATCACGATGCACTGTGTCAAACTCAAGGATCCTCGTTAGCCACGGGTCACCATCAAAGGCTCGCCAGAAGACCAAGCCAATTTCACGCACGCACTTCACGCAGCAAAGGGCCGCTAAAGAGCCGCCGACAAGTGATGCCCGTCACCACGGCAGCGACAAATACAAGATGATTCCGTGCACTTCAAGAGGCACCGCCCACATTCTCAAGAATCAGGCCTCCTCCGTGAGTCGGCACCGAGATCGGTCGGGGAGTGTCTATATTGGGCCGAGTGTCTATATTGGGCCCAAGGCCATTGTACTATATATATGACTAGAGCTCGCACATGAGTTCTAGAGATGAGTTTTGAGTCTTGTCTCCTTTCCAGTTCTTCTCTCTATTGCGAGAGCTCATGTATGTTCATCATTGATATCAAGGAAGCTTATCATTTTTTCTCTCATTTGTTCTTTTCTTCTTCTTCTTTTCTTCTTGCAAATCCCGTGACATAGTCCCCGGACTCTCTGTTAGATCCACGGGTCCTCCGGAGGGCTGTCTTCCGGGGAGTTCGAACCCGGACCCCCAAACACCGCATTTGGCCGGTCTCGATTCAATCCTACTTTCTTACGTAGCCATGTCCGCTGGGAATTTCACGCCCGGGAAGAACTCCTTTCTCGAGCGGCATCTCGCTTTGGCGCCATCGGCGTCGGGAAAGCGTTCGCGACATGTATGGATGCGCTTATGACATTGAGGGGAGGCCATCTGCGGTCTAGGGCTCGGTCGGCACCACCAACCCGTGTGTCTGTCTGTCCCGGTTCCCCCCAAAGCGTGCAAACATTGCTCACAACCTCGATCCCACCTCATCACTATCGGGGAGCCCTATCGGGCTCCACCTTCTCAACCATACTTTCCATACACCCGAACATGCCTTCATCCATCATTCTTCGGGCCATACGCCTTTTTCCTTCACAACCATCATCTCCCGGGTGGGCTGCGGATATCCACCCGTCTCTTTTGCGCCTACCCAGGAATATCCTTTCCCTACATTTCCCACTTTGCCCTTGGTATACAACCTTACGGATCTCAAAACCAATGCTCGGCACCTTTTAGTTCCTCAACTTGGTCACCCCTTCATCGGGGTCCCGGGCACCATGCCACCTCCAACTCAACCTCAATATCCTCACTATCGTTTCTGTCCGCCCAAGCACTTTCCCATCTACCTTTCGGAGGAAACCGACTTATCCCACCTTTGGCAACACGAAAGGCAAACCCTTAGACCAAAGTGCTCGGGCCCACATGGAAGAATTTGAGGCTCTAGCTGTCCTAAATGGTCATGCGCAACCTCAAGCCCCGAAATTCCACATCTTTTCCACCACCTGCGTGGCTCTCCTCATCAATGGCTCATGTCCAACAAAAGCCATTGGAAACAAAGATCGGGTCGAAATGAAAATTGCTTTTCTTTCTCATTATGGAACCACGGATGATGATCAACTTCATCTCAAGCAACTCAATGAACTTCAACAAGAGCCAACTGAGATGCGGGATTTTGCGGATCGACTTCACATTACGCTCGGTAAACTCAAGGAGTACCCAACACGAGCAGATTTTGGTCTGGTTTCTCCAAGGACTTCCTCCGGCTATTCGACTCATGTGAATACTGCGTCCCAAGACTTTGGAGCGGGCTATTGATCTTGTCAATCACTCGTCAATGTATCCTCGGGTGGCGTGGCTCTTCAGGAGCTCCCTTTCATTCCCCCCTGGTATGGTTCCCAGTGGTACATCCGGCCTCAACACGCCAATCCGCGGTAGCGATCGGATCACGGTGCCATATCGCAAATACCAAGGCCACTTGGCAAATGAGTGCAACTCCACCAATGGCCCGCCTCATTGCAAGAGATGCAACATGTGCAATCATGCCACGGAAGAGTGCACTCGCACTCATCCCACACCTTTCCGCAACAAACTGGTTTATCAAGTGCAAACCACACCTCGGCAACAATCGCACTATCGGCCACCACCACGGGTGCAACCAACTCAACTCTATCAGCAACAGGAGCAACAACGGGGACCCAACCCCCGTCCTCCTTTTGATCCTTCTAAAGCTCAGTGTTATCACTGTCAAGAATGGGGTCATACCACCACGGCGTGCCCTCAACTTCCACAAGTTGGTGCGACTTCACGGCACCAATCAGACCACATCGGTCGCCTCACGGCTTATCAACTCTGGATTGCTAATGGCAGACAAGGCCCGAGACCTGTTCTTAAGAAGCCACCAAGAGCGCCTCAGCAATCACGCTATCAACCAGCTCCAGCGAATCAACCCCAGCTGGATCAACAAGCACAGGAGGAAATTTTTCGGGCACTTAATCCTCCGGTCCGGTAGTCAAATTGGGTTGGTTTAGTTTCACGCCATGGACCGAGGGCATCCGTCCCTTGACCATTATTCAAAATGGCACGCAACTTTGCCTTTGCGGTTGACACCATTCCTCATGGGACGAAAAAAAAGGTTCACTTTGCCCACGACTTGGAGAAACTCATGCCACATGTCATGCCCAAAGTTCGCCAAAGCATTTTGAACCTCATGCAAGGCTGGCGAAGGCCGCACCTTGGCAAATGTTCATGCCACCACCGAGCTCAACAACGCCACGATACACCTTCCACATCTCGGCCTCTACGCTCTCGGGACATATCCCAATATTGCTGCTGAGGTTGACTTACTCAAAAAGTTCTTTGCTTCATTACCACGCACCCGGCACCGGTGGAACCAGCGGATCCTTTTTCTCATGTGCCTCTAGAACTCCAAGAGGAGCTCGCCAAGATCAAAATTCCTTTAAGCTTGGCAACCATTTTTTGAAACTCGTCCCTGCTCTCAAGGACCGATTACCACTACCAACTGTTCTAGTTGGGTACGTGGCTACCTCTACACCCGCGGTCCATGCCACGGTGGGCAATCGACAAGTCAACCATGTTCAAATAGATGGAGGTAAGCAGATCAATCTCATCGCGGATAAACTCGCCAAACAAATGGGCATCACACAACTCTTTTCGTGCCCCATATGACATCAAGTTGGCTAATGGCCATATCACGCGACCTCAAGGCGTCACGCCTCTTCTTCACATCAACATCGGTGATCTCGGCTTCCCCATGGAATTTGGAGTTTGGAAAGTCTGGCGAAGATCGGTGACTATGAAATGTTGGTAGGCGGAGACCTTTTCTCCGCCGGGCCAAAGAGTATCCATTCTTGGGCCCACGGACGGTTAGTCATCAGCGATGGTCATCTCAATGCCACCATGGACTTGCAAGCAGGCGGGGATCATTTACGTTGAAAATGCGGAACCCTCTCTCTCGGAACCGCAGTTACGAAGAAGCTCGAGAATATTTATCAAGTTCGAGGCTCCACTGCGGAGTCTACCTCTGTCATCCTACCCCGAATATCTTCGATCCTTGGGGGAAATGACTCTTGATCGGGACCGGCTGTGGCTGCTTTGCTTGACCCTTACGGCTCCTTGCAATCCAATCAACGTGTTGATCACTTTTCGGATCTTTTGAACCTCCCGCAACTCTGTTGATGTACATTTGTCATGAAGCAACCTCTGGCTGGATGAACCTTCGGCAACCCCTCTTTTTCACCACGCCAAAGTGCCGCATCCGGTTATGCTCCAACCTCACGCACACATTGTCGGGGATACTGAAGTAATACCCCATATTCGGACTCGGAAGTGAGATGCGTGGGCGTGGGCAACAATCAACGTCGCATTCTTTGCAAATCTTCCGGCCCCTTATCATAGCGAGGGGCCGTCAAAATTTCATTCAAAAATTCAAACACATTTTCGCACGGAGTTCTGAGAGATCTTGGGGAATCAACAAAAGCTTGGGGAACTCACCATTCCTACCAAATCGATGCACGACCGGTTTAGCAAGCAGCGATCTGCCGGCTCAACCCTAATTATTGTGACCGCGTCAAGGCGGAAATTGACAAACTCCTTGCTTGCGGGTTTGATCTATGAGGTCAAACATTACGAATGGGTGAGCCCCATCGTCATTGCCCTCAAACACAATGGTAAGATCGGCGTCATGTGTGGACTACCGAAAACTCAATCGGGCCGCGGGCGTGATCACTTTCCACTTCCCTTCCACGGACCGGGTTTTGGAAGAGGTTCTTTGGACATGAGATGTACTCCTTCATGGATGGTTTTACGGCTACAATCGGATCTCAATCAAAGAAATCGATCAACTCAAGACTACTTTCACCACCCCAGGTGGGGCACTTTTTGCCTACAAGGTGGTTCCTTTTGGATTATCAAACTCTCCATCAGCGTTTCAACGCATCATGCTCTCGGTTTTTTTCATGATTTCATGAAGGAAAATCCCTTCTTACAAATTTTTCAAGATGACTTCTCGCCCCTGAGTTCCATGGCTGACCATTTGGATAAATTGGAACTTCGTCTTCCGAAATGTGATGAGTCAGGCATTAGTCTCAATCACGAGAAATGCACCTTTTTGCGTCACCTCGGTGTTACGTTAGGCCATGTTGTCGCAAGCGCGGTATCACCGGATCTGCCAAAATCGGTTGTGTGCTCAAGGCTCAAGCACCAGCCAATATCAAGGAGACACGCTCTTTCACGGGTAAGGTCAATTATTACTCCACCTTCATACACGGACTAGCAGCCATTGCTGATCCCATTCATAAACTCACGGGTGGCGAATCCACGGGCTTGGAATTCCAGGCGGATCTTTGCTTTCCAACGGTGAAGCTTTTTGCTTACTCGGGCCGGTTCTTGTTCCTCCTCAATGGGACAAGCCCTTTCATGTTCATGTAGATGTCTCGGCGTTTGCTATTGGAGCTGTTCTTTCTCAAGAATATGATCGCATCGACAAACCAAATCGCTTCGCCCGTGAGAAAACTCAATTCTGCTGGCGCAACTATACGCCCGCAGGCGTGAAGCTTTGGGTCTCATTTTGTGTCCAGCGCTTCCGTCACTACCTTTTGGGCAGTCAAATCAAGTTCTTTGTGGACCACCAAGCACTCCTTTATTTGATCAACAAGTCCCGCCCACGGGCGCATTGCTCGTTGGGTCCTTCTTCTCCAAGAATTTGCTCCTTTTGAAATTGTTCATAAGGTAGGCCAAATCTCATGTAGATCCCGGATTATCTTTCGCATCCACCACGGATGATCCCTCAAGCTGGAGTCTCGGGACGCCTTTCCGGACAGCTCAACTCTTTTTGGTCGCGGCCACACCACATTGGTTCCATGATTTTCGTGATTACCTTCTCACGGGTGCTCTTCCACCGGAAAGGCGAGGCGGCTCTCTCACATAGCGACAATCCCGTCGCCATCAATTTCTCCGCCCGAGGTCCGTGACTACACCATGGTTGCGGGACATCTCTACAAAAGGGTAAGGACACCATCCGCCCGACGCGTGTGTTCTACCTCATGAAGTTCGGATATTGTTAGAGAAGCTCATCAAGGGCTAGGTGGTGGTCATTTTCATGGTGACACCACGACGCATAAAATCCTTCTCATTTGGGTATTATTGGCCCACGCTCTTCAAAGATGCTCACGCCCGCCCCGCCGTGTGTGGCTTGCCGGTGGGTGGGGCGCCCACGGCGTGGGCGCTCTTCCCTGACACCGGTCGCCCGCCCTTCCCTTCCCAGCAAATGGGGAATGGACTTTGTGGGACCTATCGATCCTCTGGCGGCACACCGTGTGCGTTACATTCGGGTTCTCAGCGACTATGCTACCAAATGGGCGGAAGCTTGTGCACTTCCGGACAACACTGCGGCAAGCACGGCTAGGGTCCTCTATCAACAAATTATCGCGATTCGGTGCCCGCGGAGCTGGTGGGTGATCGTGGTGTCCATTTCATCAATCATACTATCAAGGAGGCGACGGATTATCTTACGATCCATCATCACAAAGAGCACCCTTACTATCCTCAAGGTAATGGTTTGGCGAGAAAGCACCAACAAAACTACGGTCACCATTCTCAAGAAAATTTGTGGCGCTTCCCCGCCACGGTGACTGGCAAACAAAACTTCCCTCTTGTTCTTTGGGCCTACAATACTTGTTTCAAGATTGCTACGGTCACACTCCTTTTAAATTGGTTTATGGTCGGGGAAGCTCTCATGCCGTTTGAATACATCCTTCCAACACTCGTTTTCAAGCAAGCTCTTGCTCATAATCCCTGCTGCACTCAAAGAGCGGGTCTATCAATTAGAACAGTTGGATGAACTTGAAGGGATGCTTATATTCGTGTTCTTCATGGACAGCGATTTGCAAAAATCTTTACATGACAAGCGTCACGAAGACAAAAACATTCAAAGAAGGCGATTTGGTTCTTCTTTATGATTCGGTACAAAAAATTTTCGGGTAAACTCAAGTTTCGTTGGCTTGGCCCTTATCAAATTGTTCAAGTGGTTTAGACCAAGCGTTTTTCAAGCTGGCGAGTTAGATGGCACTCCATTACCAACATTGGTTAATGGTTTTCGTCTCAAAACATTTCATCACACTAGCGACAATCAACAAGCGGTCTACGGTTCAAGAAGCAAATACCACGAGAAAGTGACTAGAAAGGCGGCATATTATATTATAGTGGATATTTTTACAAAATGCGGGGCCTGACCCGGCTACTTCGCTATGGGCGCGCCCTATATACAAAAAGCGGGCTCAGAGCCCTCTACTACCAACCTAAGAGGAAAAACCCCTACTCGGGTTGGGGCGAGAGGTGATCTGAGGAGATGGTAGAGGTTACGCTTTCGGGATCCCAGCGAAGGTGCGAGAACCACCTCCATCCCGTTGGTCATCGGTCGGGATGTTCAACCATCCGGAGCACCACCAACCATCCATTCGTCGCGCCACGGTTGTGGCGGCGCCGAGAGATCGAGCAGTTCATTTTACGGGTGATCCACTCGACAATTGGTGGGCATAGTGCGGTTTTCGTTCAAAACCGGCCGCAGCCATGCTCGGCATCATCCAATGCCTTGAGTTCACTCGGTTAGTCTTATATAGCCCACCGAGGAACGCTGGTCGGCGTGGACCAATCGGAAATTTGCCAGCGTGTTTTGCAATGCAAGGCTCTTTCTAAATGGACAATCTTTTCTCCCGCCCGCATATCTAGCGAGGTACCTTCCGACACATTCCTTTTAATGATATCCCCCGAGGTTACCCGGCATTGAATGCCATTTCTTCTTTTCACGCCCGTCGGACATTAAGGTATGTCCTTTGGCCACCTGTCACATCCAATCCTTCTCTCACGTCTCATCCTCACCGTTCATTGCTTCTCCCTTACGTTTTTCGGGGACTTAGCCAAATTTTTGCCTCTCAAATCGCCTCCTTGGCATCTTTTGACACCTGGCACCATCAACGGTTGCAGCTTCGCCTTTATCATGCCCCTTTGCCCACCTTTGTGCGCCCTAAAACCTTTTCGTTCCTCTGCGCCTTCGTCTTCCGCACTTGGCTTTCGTCCTCCGCCTTTGAATCACTCTTCGTTTCTGCAAAATCGTTACCATGGCTGCACCAAAATTTTCCACCCTTCAAGCTACTGCTCCCAAAGATCCGGCTCTTTTTGCCTCTGTATCCTTCTTGACGCCCACTTTCCGTGAAGCCCTTGTTGGCCCAAATAAAGAAATTGCTGAACGACAAAAGCTTTACGAATTCTCTCAAATGGAACTTCCGGCTCCAAATCGACCAAGCGCAGCGGCGGTTCATCGCCAATATTGTCAGCGGCGCGCATGGATACACCAGCGTGGTCGATGGCATCACCATTTTATTGACGACTCAGCACCTAATCTCTGAGGTATTCCATATCCCCTTGCAAACCCCTTGTTTGTCTTGGGCTACCATACAGGATCTTGATGTCACTAAGTTTAGTGCACCTGCTTATCACGCCAATGTGCATCGCCTGACCAATATTGACAAGCCCCATGAAATCTTTGTTAAGTTTCTGTGGCGCAAGTACCTTGGGTATTCTATCAAGAACACCCATATCAATAAGCCTTTCTACAATATGGTGATCACTGCTACACGCTCCAACCACCACGTTGATTGGCCCCAGTTGTTGTTCTACCGTCTTCTCCAAGAAGTTGACCGTCTTCGGGCTGCCACTTCTAACTCTGAAACTTCTGTGGGAGGCCATCTTCAAGCCCTCATCTGTCATTACTTTCCTCCCTCACCGCTTCCTTCTCAAAATTCCACTCAGCGGTCTCTTCCACTGACTAACCGTGTTGGCACTTCACGCCCGTCTTCCACTGGTCATGTCCAAAATCCGCACTCCCATGTCACTGTCTCCTCCTCAGCTACACCATCCAGTTCACACCATATCTCCCAAACATCACAAACCAGGCAACAGCAGGCTCCACCACCACAACACCCTCGTGGGTTGTTGTATCGATGTATCGGCCAGGATGCTCAAGCTGCTTTGTTCTTAAGTTACAAGAATCCCGAGGAAGCTCTTATGAGCGGGGTTCAAAGCGGCACTAGAGACCCTCGGATGCGGTCCAGAGTGACCTTCAAGGCGCCCTTTGCCCAAGTTGCAACTTTGGAGGCCAAACTTCAAGACAAGCACGGAGCTCATTACGGGCTCATCTGGATCTCAAAAGTGCACGGGATCAAGTCAGCCAACTTGCGAGATCAGCGAGGCTCGGCTCAATCAGAAATTCAGAATTTATTGGAGCACAACAAGTCCAAAGCGGCTCTCACGGATACCAAGGGCCTTGAGATATTGCCAAGCTCAGCGCCTTGTACTCACGAACTTTGTGGAAATTTCAGCACTCAAGTTCAAACCCTTACAGAGCGGGGCGGCTCAAATTGCCTCCTTGGCGGCTCAACTTTCTACCCAAACCTCTCGGCTCACCTCTCTTCAAGATCAGCTTACGGAGATGCGAAGCGAGAAGATTCTTGATGGCGGAGATTGCCGTGCTTCGTCTTAATACTCGGGGCAATCCTCCTCCCAGTCAACACTTCTCGAAGCGGGTCCGTGACCAATCCGCTTCTTTGCTTTCGAAAAGGACAACCGGATCCGTGATCTTGAACAACAGTTGCAGCAAGCTATTGATCTGGCGATGAGGCTCAAGCAAAACTTGGCGGCCATACGCCATTATTTGAGAATGCTGTTGACTTCCGGTTCCTTCCTGCTATCACGATTATGTGGTTTGCTTTCGCCGCCACCTCTTCCTTTCGAAGTGGTATCGGCGGATGGACTGTGGATATTCCCACGGCGGTCTGATTTTCTTGAATTTGGCGAACTCTCCATTGAAGACAAAGGGTTATGCTGTGCCCTTTTGGTCTTTGATCTCATTTGTGCTTGCCCGATCCGGACTTTATCACATTGAGTTGTTCGGCCCATGGCTTACATATTTCATGATTTTTATCGGGTGATGCAGGGAACACTTCGAGATGGGCCACGCCGACTCTTTCGGGGTGACCTTTGTGCGTGCAATGGTTGCTTCGGGATAACAATCCCTATCTTGCTGATCAAGCTCGGACCCAAACTCTTCATCGGTACATGCAGGCTTGCCAATCATTTATCTCTCGGCAAGCGGAGCGGCTGCAGCGAATAAGGAAGTATCTAGGACATCACGAGGATCTTCCCTATGCACAAATTTATATATGCGGCACCTCGCGAGGTTATAATCAATTATGGGCTCGTTGGATAGCAAGGCGGTCCCCGCGGGATGGGATAGCCCCCTCTGTCAACTCTCAACTCTCACGCTTCTCTTTGGGATCGTTGGTGTCAAGCTCTTGATCCGGATCTTGTCGGTCAATTCGAGGGAGACCGCTCGGCAACCCCGCCCGCGGGCATGGTTCCTTCTCCCTATGCTTCCCTGGGCGTACCTCCACGCCCCAGGTTCCTGACTTCTGATTGGCGCCTCCCCTTTTGGACCAAAGTCATGGATGGTCATGCCGGATGGACACCACCTCAGATCTCGACGGATCTCCGGTGGGATCCCCGTTTTGTTCGCCGCTCCAATTGGGAAGAAGGTGCCACTCTGGATACCACCACGAATTGGATCTATATTGCTAATGAGCGTGGTTGGCAACGGCCGGAGGATGCGCTTCATGGTCTTGACATCTTTTTGCAGAATGCCACCATCTCACCTGATCCTTCAGTCCATCTTCAAGCAGGTTTTTGTGCTGCTCTCAAATGCATTTTGCTCAGCTCCTTAAATCGGCAGCGTCCCATTTTTTACTGCAATCCGAATGCCAGTGTCAGTGCCTTTGGCCTCCAGACCTGCCTCCTCATGGAATGTCAGTACATTTCTTCAGACGCCCATGCTGCCCTTGAAGACATGGTCCGATCTCGCTTTCTTATTGATGCAGATCCTGCCCTTGGCCTCAACACCCCTGACGCTCTTCAAACACGCCAGGATCTCATTAGCCAGTACCATAATGGTGCCCGTCCTCACTCCCGTGAGGATCACTTTCGCGATGGCTTCCCTCGAAACCCTTCCTCCTTTTTCAATAATCGGTGTCGTTTGGTGGGGAGTGTTAGTCCTGTGCCTCGATGTACGGGACTATTCATGCCTCTGACGAACGAGGTCAAGCTCAAGGATCCTCAATCAGCCGGGTTGGGTCATCAAAGGCTCGGCCAGAAGACCAGCAGACCACGACCCACGAGACCACCTTGATCCAAAGGCTAGCAAAGAGACGCTTCGGGACAAGTGGCGTGACACCGTCATCGCCGGCGTCGGCATGATTCGAGCACTTCAAGAGGCACCGCCCACATTCACACCAAATCGGCCTCCTCCCGGGAGTCGGCGCAGAGATGGGTCGAGTGTCTATATTGGGCGAGTGTCTATATTGGGCCCAAGGCCATTGTACTATATATATGACTAGAGCTGCACATGAGTTCTAGAGATGAGTTTTGAGTCTTGTCTCCTTCCGGTTTTTCTCTATTATTATAGAGCTCATGTATGTTCATCATTGATATCAAGGAAGCTTATCATTTTTTCTCTCATTTGTTCTTGCTTTTTCTTTTTCTTTTCTTTGCAAATCCCAAGGACATAGTCCCCTGGACTCCCCCTGCTAGATCCACGGGTCCTCAGAGGGTCGCCTTCCAGAGTTCCCAACCCGCACCCCAAACAAAGAGTATTGCTTATCAAGCAACTTTGAGTATTAATTCAAGCAATCAAGCATTTTCCTACATTATGTAGCATGGTTTATTCTGTCTCTGCTCAACTTCAAGATTTTAGACAACAACGACGCACGACGGCGATTTACGACAACAAAATAAATGTTAAAGAAAAGATTAGTAAGAATAAGAATAAAGAATAAAGAATAAAGAATAAACAAAGAATAAAGAAATACAAAGAATGTAAAGAACAAAGAATAAAGAATATCAATATTTAATCGGCTCCTTTGGACCTTGAAGGTCATGGAGCAACGGGTTACAACATCTGTTTTGTTTGTAACAAAATGATCTATGAGATTCTATCTTCCTCATGTATAAACCAAAGGCATTAGGTGACATATCTAACAAAGAATGAAAATCGATACGCCAATGTCAAATACATATCCTAGATGTTGATAAGTTGAGCAATGAAGGAAGACATGCGTCTCATCTTCTACTGCTTCTGATTCACATAACAAGCTCCATTCGGAATCTTTGCCCATTGGCCTGTCTCCACTCCAAGATGATGAGAACTAGTTCGCTACCTAGCAATAATTTTTTAATATGTATTGGTACCTTTAATCCCAAATATGCTTGGTCTGTATACATAACCATAGGATTTACATCTTCCCTATAGTAATTCATCTGAGACCCTGGTTTGGCCCACAGTTTATTCACAGCTAGCACCCAGATCTCTTGTCCATGCAGCCGTGTCTAGCCAATTATCCGCCTTAATCCCCCAACTCTCAGCCCATTTTGTGACATCGTTGTACCATCCCAAATCCAATGACTAGATCATCGCCTCCTTTGATAGGCGGTTATCAGCTTGTTTTCGCAGTCTATTCACAAAGTTTATGGCCTGATACAAGGCCTCCACTTCCAGTGGGATCAATCCTGCTTCCGCCAACATTATTGCTAAGGAGTTTGGCGTTTGATACCTAATTCTTCCATCAGAAAGGTCTTCAAAGCAACTTCTATTTGGTCCCAGCTCTCTCTCGAGATAGCTGGTCTTCATATTGGCGCTCCATACAAGACCACAGTCTGTACCAATATCTTAAACATCATTTTCTTCAATCCCCAATCCATGAGACATAACCTGTGGCATTTTCTCAACATGCCATACAAAGCTACTTTTCCTCTAGCAATCCTTTTCTTTATGCATTCTTTCCATCTGTAATTAGAACAGAACTCTAAACCCAAGTACTTGTAGCAATCTACTGTTTCTAATTTAGCTCCATTGTAGAACAGATCTGGTCTTTTGACAGTCCCATATATCATTACTTTGGATTTTTCCAAATTGACCTGCATCCCTCGCTCCTCACAGAAATGCAATAACACATCTAGATGACTTCTAGTTTGCTGTCAGACTTGTGGACTGGAATTATTCTGTGTTCTTGCCAAGCTTGTGGTATGCCATGGATGATCGCTTCATTCAATTGGTGCGTGACTATTGGGATCAAATTATCCCTTCCCCACTTCAAGAGTTCAATGTTCAATCCTTGCAAATCAGAGGCTTTACTGTTCTTCATGAGTGAAAGGGCTTCCTGAATATCCTCTTTCGAGAACATGGGTGCATCTATGCTGAATTTTCTCATCGATCCTGCACCATCATGATGGTATATTGATTTTACCATCTCTAACATGTCATTTATGTTGACCATATCCTGCACGTTTGGCTAGATACTCATGATATAATAATAGGAGCGTCCGGCCACTATGTTAAAATATAAAGCAAATGTTGTGAAGCATAGAACTTGTTAGGCTTACTTTGTCATATGATAGGATCAAACAGCTGCATCCACATTGTGGCTTCAGCCACTTCTCAATGACATAGCAGACATAATTAATAACCTCTCTGATCTTGTGATTGCTCTGTCCAGATTATGAATACTTTCATTTTTCGTAAAAGCACATAATGTAGAAGAATTACTGACTTGATCTGGTTAAGCCGTTGTTTATATCAAAGCGCTACAAATCTGATAGAAACTCCATGATCCCAGTCATTCACCAGAAACTATACAAGAATTTCTATCAGTGTAGTAGAAGGGAGGGGACATCTACAAGCTTCACCATGGAGGAACGTAAAAAAGGCTTCATCACACTGCTTCTATATGGTCAGGAATGGCAGAAAGATCTTCAGATTGATCTGCTGCTAAAGCAAGAATAAAATCCTACTTCACATTTGCTGCCTTAGAGATGCGAAAACAGTGCTAGTATCGAATTTCAATGCAAAACTTTTGCTTGCGCTTTCGATTCATTCCCCAAAAGCCTTTATAAGGTGATACTCGATGTTTCTCACATGGGTCGGAGAAAAATGGCTACAGATTCATGCAAAAAGGGTAAGGGCATAAAGACACTTGCAATGAGGAAAGAAAGAAAGAATGATTTTTATCGTCCACTGAGACGAATCGGCCTATGGGACCCAGAAGGAGCGCAACAAACTTATTACTGTCCTGGTTAAAAAACCCCCGTCCCGAAGGGTTTTCGAGGGAAATGGGTCTGCCTGTGTTAAATCTGGCAAATATGGGCTCAAAAAAGCATTGAATTCATGGGGAAACAAAAGCTAAGCAATCTTCCAAATCCAAAACTCGATCTCAAAGAATATGAAGAACTGGCGAACTGAATTGCAATGGGGTTTGAAAGACGAGGACGAGGACGTTCTCCAAAATGCATGGCTTAGTATTTTTCTCCATGGTTCCTTTAACTAGATCAAATCCTAACGGTGTCTAGAGAATCCAACTCATTTTTATAAACACGTGGATAGACTAGGTTTTAAGATAATGTGCCACATGAGGTTGGGCTGTTGCACTAAAAAACAAAAATTATAGAATAAATTACACATGTAAGGAAAAATCCCACTCTGTAAAGTTCATCCAAGGGTAAGGAAAAATCCCACTCTGTAAAGTTCATCCAAGGGTCCTTTAGGTCATTAGGGTAGGTTTTAGCAGATTAGGGTTAGGGCAGCAGCAATATTTATTCATTTAAATAGAATGCAGCAGCATTCCGGCCATGGCTCGTCAAGGAGGGGTGCCGCTGGGCGGGGAGCTGCCAAGAAATACCAGTGGAGAGCTGTTTCAAATCTCAAATCCAGTGGCGGGTCATCTGTTGTTGGGCAGGTAAGCCATGCAGAGTCTTGTGCTTTAGAACGTGAAAAATGGGAACCGAAAGGAAAGGAGGGATTGGGGCCTTCAGAGCAGGTTGGATGGACGCAAACAGAGCCCGTAAATGGGATTGTAAAGCAGATGGGAGGGGAACCTCCAGAGCAGACTGGATGGGTACAAACAGAGCCCCTAGATGGCATTATAAAGCAGACTGGATGGGATTTTGTAGAGCCCGAGAAGATCATTCAAACTGGCTGGGATTCTGTAGAGCCCGAGAATAGCAACCAAGCTGGATGGAATAGTTACTGCTTGAAAAAATCCGTACCGGTAGATTTTGTGGGCGAGCAAAGTATGGTTACCGAGGTCTCTCTTTATGGAACCACATTGTCTGTCACAGTTACTAATGAAGCTGCTATTGTCCAGCAGTGGCTCTCCAAGCAAGAAAGTAAACTGTTTGGGTTTGATATTGAATGGAAACCTAATTTTAGAGGAGAGGATAATAGGGTTGCATTGTTGCAACTGTGTGGTGCGCAAGGTTGCATTTTAATCCAAATGATGCACCTAGATGTTATGCCACCGTTGCTTGTTGAGTTCTTATTCGACTCTAGCCAGAAGATGGCAGGGGTCGGAGTTGATAAAGATGCAGAGAAACTCTTGGTGGATTATGAATTAGTCTGTAAAGGTCTTGTAGAGTTGGGAAATCTTGCAGCTGATCGGCTTCAAAATGATGGGTTGAAGAAAGCTGGCTTGAAGAGGTTGTCTAAGGAAATCATGGGATTTGAGATGCATAAGCCCAAAAGTGTGCAGCTGAGCAATTGGGAACACCCGCATCTCAGCAGGCCTCAGATACAGTATGCATCTGCAGATGCTTGGATTGCTTACATCATTCTTCAGAAGCTGGAAGCAGGTGAGTCTTAGTTTGCTGAACTATTGGTTTGCTGAGATCGCATCATACATTATATTATCCTGGTACTTTTATTATACCCTATGCTGATAATATTTGCTTTGATGCTTAACATAATTAAGACACATGATAATGAATATATACAACTTACCTTTATTTGAATGTTTTTCTGATGCCAATGATTTTGTTGGCTAAAACTGGCCCAATGATGGCAATCAAATAAACTTCCGACTGTCCTATGGACAGGTGGAGAGGAAATAAGCTGAGGGCAAATTTGTTTATGTTGGTTGAAGGCGATGATGATTTGTTTGGGTTGATTAAGGCTTTGAGCCTAGTGATCATATAATAACCAATGGATCCTACTGAGCCTTTATTGCGTTTGTTTCTTTCATGACCATTTTACATGCTGTTTTAAACTTCTTGTTTTGCGTTTTGTTCTTGATTTGATGTTATTGGTGGTTCCTTAGTTTATGCATTTGTTAGCTAGTTAGATGTTCGTTTTTTTTGTTTGTTTGGCTTTGTTAAAAATGTGAAGAGTTCCAAGCAATACTCCTAGCCTGAACCATCTGATGGGAGATAGAACATTACAGTTAATGCCCCCCTTGTACAGTCAATGACCTCCTTGTACGAATCCTCTACTTTTGTTCAATTGAAATAGCGAGGAGCTGCAAAACGTTTTGGATCGTTAAGAGAAGAATTTGGTGTAGTTTGTTTGGAAAACTTTTAGTCTGTTGAGGAAATCTGAAAATTTGCATTAATATCTATCATAAAAGTTCCTGCCAAGCACTATCTCAAGCAGAAATTTTTAGTTTTAATTGGAAAAGCCTTCTTTATCCCACAGTTTGTCTAAACGAGTTTGTCCCAACATTGATCACGCCATTTATAAAATTATTGTAGGCACCATCACGTAGTTGGTCGCTGAGTGGGATGATTCGGTCTAGGCATATTCTCAAGAAAGCGGTAGACCAAAATGATTCAGGAATGTACAATATCCGCTCCCTGTTTTTGTACGTAAACATGCATGGTCTGATTCACTTAATCCAGAAGTTAAAATTTAATCAAGAGAAATGTTTGTCAATAGTCATGACATATGTCTCATCTTGGGAAACCTCAAAATTAAAAACCCACTACAAAAAATTCAAGGTCATGGACAAAAAGTTCTGGTGTATTAGCTCTAATTTCATTGGAAGAATTCAAACCCACGTCTTACTAAATAATTAGTGCTTAGTTCCTCTATGCTTATTTGACTTCCAATTGGTGAAATTTCTCGTCCCATCTCAAATTTTTCCATTTCTTTAAGGGGCAGATTCTTTTTCTTTTGGCATCCTCAAGTGTCTGGTCACATGAACCTGTTGATAGGGCTTCTTCTTTGTCAATCGTGTGAAATAGAAGGGTCACATGAAGCTGTTGATAGGAAGGAAGGAAGGAAGGTTCTTTTATCGTCCGTGGCGGCCAATCGGCGCCTTGTCAATCGTGTGAAATAGAAGGGTCACATGCACCCAAATGACAGCAACAGAGCCCTATTGACAGGGATTGCTTCATTGGGTGCCTACCCTTGGTTGAATGGATTGCTGTCCGTTCGATTCCAACACGTGGCTTGCATTCTTCATCTATCACCGCAAATTTTAAATCCTCTTGCTGCGTGAAAGAAAAGGAAGAAGGCTTATGCCATTGACCGCGTCTTGTGATCCGAGCACAAAAAACACTCACTTCAACGGGAAATAATCCCTGTTGACCTCTTCATGTGACCCTCAACAGGAAATAATCCATGTTGACGTCATGTGAACAGACTCTAAACGATATATTTGTACAGAGATAGAAAATTCTTTCAAATTTCTCCATTTCCTTAAGGGGCAGATTTTTTTTTTTCTCTTTTGACTTCCTTGAAAGGTATAATTATATAGAGATAGAAAATTTTGTTTCCTTTGGCTCCACTCTGGGCCCTTGCCATTGTTGCTTTTGCGATTTCTTCTAAATGTAACCTCTTCATTTGGGTTGCCAACAACATATTCTCTAGAGAATCTCCTCCATTACGCTTCATTCTAAGAAAATTTCGTCTTGTAAACTTAAACTAGCATTTAAACTTACAAAAAATTTATCGCGAACATTTCTTTTGGTTCCAAACCTATGGAGTTGGACCACTATTAACATCCAACCTGTTAACGCAATCCCTGCTTAGTAATAGATTTATGTTTATCCGCAACGGTGCAAAACACACGTAACATTAAAGATTTTGTTATCTCTCCTGATAGTGGACTATAGATGTTTAACTCATGATAGAGATTCCTTCATCTCTTTTGAAAATGGAGTATAGATGTTTAACTCATGAATATATGTCTAGGATTGTTCATATTTCATGTTAATTTTGCAAAAGTAACATTATTGTAACGACAGGCAAAGAAAAAAAGGCCCCCCCTAATACATATGTGATTGGTGATGTGTGAGAGTACCATATTTAGAGTCGAGGCATGAAGTTTGATCCTATGTGTCACATAAGAAGTATGAGGTATGTGACACACATGCATTTATGATTCCATTCAAAGGCACGTAACAATAAAAACGAGCTTCTGTACAATGGGCAAGGCTAGATCTAAAATAGCTCATATGCATAAGATCTAAAGCATTTGCTACCAAGTCCACGCCGACATTTGGAGAATGAGCACCCTTGCTCATGTTATACTTCCATAAAAATCTCATAAGATCTTTATGAAAAGTATCCTAAACAAAGTATTGATCTTTGTGCAAAGTATTAGACATTGGCTTGCAACATGGATATGGGCTTCACTATTCTAAAGCATGTTATCCTAGCACGACTTATGGACTCCTATGATTCATAAGCTCTTGTGATGCTCATATGATCTCAAACCCACTGGCATTTGCAATTCTTTATCAAATTGGGATCCCATGATGTTCGTATGATCTCAAACCCATTCTTGCAATGCTTTATTAAATTTGTTGATATAGCAAAACCTATAGATTTATAATCTTGTGAGGCATTGGTTGATATAACAAGATATCATGAGTTTGTGCTTGTTTTGCCAACCTTCAAAGTCCTAGTTTTTATAATCTTGTGAGACATTTCTTGCATCGAGCATATATATTAAACATGAGTACATCTACTGGAGCATAGAAAGAATCTAAAAGACTATCTAGTTAAAACATCTTTCTAGCTCCATATTGTTGCATAGTCTGCAAGCAAAAATCATCCATAAACAAATGCCAAGTGGCATCATTCTTTTAAGAAAATCTTCTAATTGATTAAAGCATCCTCCATGAGCTAGAAGACCTACCACAAAGATCATGAGAAAAAACAATAGTCATTCACCTTGAATTCGAGCATTAACTCATGTTGGAATAACATAATATGGATGTTAATTTATTCATGGCTAATGAGGTATTGTTAGCCAAGTCACTCACTGGTTTACACAATAGTCAATTTTCATTTTTCTTGTTTCTCTTCTGCAAGCTATCATGTGATTTATTGACCAAAACCATATGACTACAATATTGTCGTTCAAATGTTACGACCTAAATAAGTTTTAAATAACCTGAAATATTCACTGAAATTAACCATGACCACTTACAACAAAAATAGAATGAAAAGCACATATAGCTCATTGACATCTTTGAACATTGCAAAATAACTGTCTACAATAATAGTTTCTAGAATCATGATCATGCTCCAATTCTATAAATGATGGCATCTTCATCAATAGCAATAATCATGCTTAATGAAATACTCTTGCAACGACAAACTTATGAAATACCTAAGCAGATAATGAAGATTTCCACCAACATGTAGCAAATGACTCTAAAGGATACCCATATAGTTTACTATGGTTTGACGCCAATAGTAAACCCTTGACTGTGTGTATTTCTAGTTACTTTGGGATGCACCATTTGGAGACGTAGAAACAATATAGCTTCAAAATGGTTCTCTCTTCTAACAATGAGCACAAATAAACAACTGGATGTTACAATGAAGGTAGCTTTGACTTATACAATCTTACCATGTCGAAGGACCTGCATTCCCAAAACCCTCCATTTTAAAACCTACAAGGAAAATTCCTAGACCCTGTAACAGAGCAAGATTTGAAACCCAAGAGCAAACGGATCATGCACGAAATGAAATACGAAGTAGTCCGAAAGCCATAATTTTGCATTTCTAGAGTGTGCAAGTCCCCAAAACCCATAGCAAAGGAAGACTCGAAACCCAAGAGCAAACGGATCATGCAAAGCCATAAATGTTGCAATATTAGAGTCTAAATTTGGTCTTCAAAATGCTCCGCAAAATTATAGGCCCCAAACTTCAAATTGACAGCACAAACATTTTATTTTCACATTCCATGCTTTATCTGTCATATATTGACTATATTAGAAATATAGAAAGAGAGAGAGAGAGAGAGAGATATGCCACAAAATAATCAAATGCTCAAATTCCCTTATGCAGTCTCAACAATTGAACAAAGAATATCAATCAAATGCAACATAGCATTTAAGAATGCAAGATAAAGTTTGATCAGGCTCAGTAATAACAAAACATATTTCATATCATATACCCGCCTACATCTGGCCAGGTATCAAATATTGAGGAAACTACTGTTCACTCACAAATTCTCAGTCCCCTTTTTGCAGCTCATTTTTAATTTAGAAGTTGGAGAATTGCCAAATATATCCGTATCAGGAACAGGTTGGCAAAGGTTTATTTTTCAACTCCAATCATTCATTAATAAACTGAAAAGGGCTTCTAGCAGTCTGCTATACATCATTGCACTCTAATCAAAGGTTAGAAAGTCAGCATTTTTTTGTAAAAAGATCCATGGATGATGCTGGCGTTGGCAATTTAATCACTATTGCAAATATCCTGTAAAGGCAAATTTTTTTGATTTACATCGTCATTTTGGCCAAGAGGTGCCATCGGTATCAAATACCTAATAAGAGGACGTTAAACTCTGTTGTATTATCTGCTACAAATTTTCTATGGCTATCCAAGCAGTCCGAATTAACCATTCATGGAACCACTCTACTTTGTCTAAGCCCATATATGATATATTTAACAAAATATAGACTTATTCAAATCTAATAGATATATTTTAAGGATACCATGATAACTTTATAAGTTTTTTCTTTTTTACTCTTGTTGAATTCAATAATATTAGCAATTCATCTTTAACTCAAAAGTATGTGGGTAACTAAAGTATGAAATTACTTTATAGCCTAATCTTCCTTTAATCTATTTAGAATTAATTTTTTATATAAGAAAAAACATATATGATTAAAATGTTAATTTTTAAAAAAACTTAAAGAAAGTTCGAGGTTGCAATTAGTTAAATGGTTATGTTTGTATTCTATTAAGTTTGCCCAATCCTTTTGGTATTTGTGGAGGGTATTCTGGCAATGGTGGGACCTAAGATTGTGGTATTGTATTGTATTCAAAACGGTATGTTTGTGCATGTGAGAGCTGCTTGTTTGTTCTCAGGGTGAAGTTTCTATTTCGGTATTGTGTTCGTGTTTTTTTTTAAGGGAGTTCAATGGTTTGAGGAAGGAAATATGGGTTCCGGTTTTGGAAGTTGTATTGTGTCGACATGGCAGTGGGCGGAACTGTGAAGGGCACGGTGTCAGGGATGCTGGCGAGGCACTAAGCCGGGTGGCTGGCCCCAAAGCCGGCGGTTTTAGGGGGGCATCTCCCGGGGAGCTCGGTTGGCGGTGATGGAGCGCATAGGTGAGCTGCTTCCCCTTGTTCTGTGAAGAATTCACTTCCAAATCAGCTGACAAAAACCCAGCAATTTTGGCCATTACAAAGCCCAAATCGGCACTGTAGAATCAACTTCGGCCTGCTTTCATATGAATCCCAGCACTGCCTAATAGCTCCAGTAATCGTTTTCTGAGATCCTTGATTCATACCAAAACCCTCTTTTCTGTCTGCTATTCCTTTAAGTAGAGTAGCTTAGGCCTGGCAAATCTGTACAAAAGGTTCGCTTCCCCTTGTTCTTGTGATTTCTATTTTGCAGTAGTGTAGGGAGGAAGTGTTGATGCACGGCCAGGCGTAATGATGATGAGGAGGGATGCAAGGCTGAGGGTGAAGGTGTACAAGATGCCATCTCCCAATGTCCGGTTTGAGGGTCTCACGTATGTGGAATTTGCGGGGATAGGGAGGGTGGCAATGCATGCCAAGGTCTTGATGAGGTGGTATGAGGCCCGAGAGCGAGGGCAAAGCAGAGGCTAGGAGGAAGACTCCACGATTCCGGGAAAGCATTACATGGAGATTTCGAGCAAAGCGGCGACAGAGGAGAAATTGTTGTGGAAGGGGGGGCGATTGGATGTGCAAGGGAAAGTGCCGCAGAGATTTGAACAGGGGATTGGGCGGGGGTTTCTGCTGCTGCCGCCTATGAGGGCGAGTTTCGTCCTTGTTCCCAAAGTCATTTGTTGAGGGTCATGGTGACAGGGTAAGAGGAGGGGAAGAGGAGCGAGCAATGGAGCCTCTGGAAGAGGCAAGAAGATCGAGGCGGCGGTGAATGTGTCCACGTAATCTGTTGGACCTTGTGTTCGGAGGAGGTGGAAGAGCATGTGCAGACTTGTGGCGGAAAAAGAGGTGGTGGGCGGGGAGGAAGGGGTAGAGGAAGGGAAGACGGGCCCAAGCATCATTGAGGAATGCGTTGGAGCAGATATTGGCTGAGGTGGGGGAGAGGAAGTTGTAGACATGCCCGTGTTCTTAGATGTTTTCGAATGCCGGTTGTGTTTGGTGGTCATGGCGTGCACGAAGCATTGTACACAAGGATGGTAGACTTCCTGAAACAGAATTGTAGGGCGGGAGTAGTGGCTCTAGAGAGGGGGTCCTCTCTGGATCATTTGCATGTGCAGTCGTTATGCTACGGACGAAAACTCCCCGCTAGTGTCAACGTTAGGATAAAAAAGAACTTTCTGGGTTGGAATCAAAACAGGCCTCCAGGTGCTATGATTCTCTGCAAGGCTCTTCGTGGGAGCAAACTTCACTGTTTTGAAGGCATTGCCGGTCACTGCCTAAAAGATATGGGCAAGATGCACTTCAAGGTGCACCTACACAATGTGACCGCAGAAAGCATTGCTTTGGGGAAAGAACTGTATGCAATGTATGGCGCGGGTGAAGTGAAGCACCTGATCATGCTAGACAGTAGGAACCTCATGGCCCGTGCATACCATTATGTCCTGTATCATGGAGGTAGATTTAGAACTGTTTCATTGATCCACACGGTCAAGTATATGCTACAAACAATTAAATTTTCGATTATGCAGCTCCTGGGTTTTTCCAATAACTCATCCTTTGTGTCATTGGAAAGAGTTCAAAGGCTTTGGCGAATAATGCTAGGCCCCGGCGTTGCAGAACTTATGTCGATGTCGAATGGCCCATTTGGTACGTGCACCGGGTATCGTACCCATAGAGCGTGTAGGGAAGCGGAGGAAACGCTTTTGGGATGCAGCAGGGGTGTTTGAGGATGGGGAGGAGAGTGGAGAGAAAGGAAGCAGTGGAGATGAATTTGTGTATGCAAGTGCTGGAATGCGACCATCACCTGCAGAGGCTGCTGAGCCAGATGCTCCATTTATTCCGCTGGATTTCCATGATCATGATTTTGATGTCATATAATGTGGATGTCTTTTCTTTTTGTATTCTATTCACTTGCACGTATAGATTTCATCATGGATCTTTGTTTATGCAGGAGAGAATGATAGGGAAGATGGTATGCCTAGGGAACGTGAAGTCATTGTCATTAGTGATAGTTCGCAGGAGGAGCATTCTGTAAATGAGTCTGTTGTGGAATGTGCAGAGAGGGAAGTGAAGGTAGATCTCATGCCGGCTTGGGAAGAGGCACAGGAAGCTGTAAAGGATGTTTGCAATGCCATGCAGGAGCTTCGCATAGCATTGTCTCACACTTTGGACCGAATTGAGGCTGCCCTGGACACGCTGCAAGCGCATGGGATGCTTGAAGAGGGGGCTTTGCGATCCTATCTAAATCTGTGTAGGGCACTCCTCCTGAAGGAGTTGAGGGATCTGGAGGCTTACTTCGGGCCCGGCATGAGCCGCATGGCCTTCTTCCGAAGAGGAAGGGCGGAGTAAGGCTAGCCTCACCGTGAGCATGTTGTTTTCTTTGCAATCTTGTGCTTGAAGTTTTCTGCCGTAAATATCTGTAAATATCTTCTGTTAATATACCGGATTTGCGATTATATAAGTTGTGGTCATAAAGCAATGTATATGTGGGACACGATTGTAAATATTTGTGAATATATGAATATCTGTTGTGTGAACCAATTTCGTTTTTCAATGGTGATGTGTGTCGCTTTTAGACCTTTGAAATTTGTATGGGTCCTTGGCTTCAAAAACACAAGGCCCTTTGATTTGACATAAAAGGGGGAATATGCCTCCCATCAACGGTGTCAAATAAAACAACAATTTGAAGAGTTTATTACATTCAAGTGAAAATTAATTTAGAAAGCAAGTTTTGATAACTATTATACTTTTTATTTAAAGATAAACCTGTATACTAATTATAGAAATTATTAAAATCAAGTCCAAAATTCTTTGGACTGAACCACGAAAGCCCAAGGAATGACTGTTAGAAGAAGAAGAATGAGTGTTATGCGAATGAGAAGAAGGCTGGCTGTTTTGAGAATGAGAAGAAGGCTGTCTGTAATGAGAAGAAATAACCATAACTTTATGAATGGGTGAGAACAGAGCATGTTGAATACATCGGATAGAAGACTCCATGATTTGATAGAATTTCAGACTCAAAGTATGTTAGAGAGCTTTATAGAACAGGAATGTGCACAAGAACATCAGCACATCCCTGTTCTATAAAGCTCTCTAACATACTTTGAGTCTGAAATTCTATCAAATCATGGAGTCTTCTATCCGATGTATTCAACATGCTCTGTTCTCACCCATTCATAAAGTTATGGTTATTTCTTCTCATTACAGACAGCCTTCTTCTCATTCTCAAAACAGCCAGCCTTCTTCTCATTCGCATAACACTCATTCTTCTTCTTCTAACAGTCATTCCTTGGGCTTTCGTGGTTCAGTCCAAAGAATTTTGGACTTGATTTTAATAATTTCTATAATTAGTATACAGGTTTATCTTTAAATAAAAAGTATAATAGTTATCAAAACTTGCTTTCTAAATTAATTTTCACTTGAATGTATTTAGGATTAGACATCTCAAGCATATAAAATTTCAATTTTCAGTAATTTAACAGATTTGAAACTTGGCAATTAGTTTAATAAGTGATTAATTTCAAATTATTATGAGAATTTTGCAATTTACAAACTTTTTAAAATATTTAAAAAAATGTTTTAGGTTGAAATTAATTAAACAATAAAGTTCATGTTTTAATAACATTTTTTTGAATAGTTTATTATGAATGAAAAAAATGACATTAAAAATTAATCGATAATAAACTATTCAAATTTTTGTTTTATTAAAATATAAACATAATCAGTTAATTAATTGCAACCTCGAATTTCAAAATAAACATTTTGATCATATATGGTTTTTCTTATATAAAAATTTTATTCTAAATAGATTAAAGGGAGATTAGGCTATAAAGCAATTTCATACTTTAGTAATCCACATACTTTTGAGTTAAAGATAAATTGCTAATATTATTGAAATCAACAAGAGTAAAAAGAAAAAACTTATAAAGTTATCATGGTATCCTTAAAATATATCTATTAGATTTGAATAAGTCTACATTTTGTTAAATATGTCATATGACATATTTAACAAAATTTGGACTTATTCAAATCTAATAAATGTACTTCAAGGATGCCATGATAATATTATATGTATTTTAGCTTTTATTGATTTTAATAATTTGTTCTGTTTATTTCTAGATAAAAAATATTATACTTACTAAAATTTAAAGTTGCTTTTTAAATTAATTGTCAGTTTCATCTATTTAGAATTAAATTTTCATCTAAGATAACTCTATTTAATTAAAATGCTATTCTTTTCAAAATATTTAAAAAAAGTTTTAGATTGAAATTAATTAAATGATTACGTTTAAGTACATATGCCAACTCTGGAACACTGTAATTAATCAAAAACTGAGCAACACTGTAATTAATCAACACTGTAATTAAAACTCAGCAACACTGTATTCAACTTGCAAAACGGAAATAGAGAATCACCAAACTGGATATAGAGAAAAATCATGTATAAGTTACTCTAATTTCAAAATTGGGCGCCGAGATAGAATCACCAAACTGGATATAGAGAAAAATCATGTATACTCATTTCAAAATTGGGCCAGGCCGGCTGCTTCTTCATTCAAGCTGGATAAAACCATTTTTGAAAAGAACAATGGAGGACTCACGCTTTATAATAAAGCTGCAGGCATAGTTGGGAGCAAACGCAAACGTTTGCAAGCTTGCAAACATTTGCACTGTTTGCAAACGTTTGCACCAAATGTGCAAACGTCTTGTTTGCATCTGCTATTATGCATATACAATACAAGAATAGGAAGAGTCACATCCAAAGACGAAATCAATGCTGTAGAACAAGGAAACTGCTTTTTTTTTGGAAAAGAACACAGTGGAGATTTACCTGAGAGTTGGAGCGCCTAAGAGCTGGAGCAGGAAGGATTCAGTGAGAAATAATTCCATTTTGGGCCATTCCTAATTGGTGCGCCTAATTGGTATTTTTTGGCTCATGTGCAAACACGTTTGCAAACAGTGTTTGCAAACAACGTTTGCAAACGTTTGCAAAAAAGCGCAAACGCGTTTGCTCCCAACTATGGCTGCAGGCAATTGTGCTGTTGTGTATCTCACTCAATTCCATAGCATCGCCCGCGATTAACCCTAAGTCCTTGGCATTCAGGTGGATCTCAAAGTGAAGGAAAGATTGATAGCATCGGATAGCACCTCTGAGATTTTTGTCTTCAATTATAAAAATTGAATAGTTTATTATTTTTTTTATTGAAGGACGTCAGTCTATTCACCATCACATCATGAGTACAGTAGCTACATCACATTCTACATATCACATGGACGCCAATCCACTACCTAGCCGCGATACCTTATGCTAGGAGCTGCTTTGCATGTGATTACCGAGTACATATGGCAGGTTTAAGGTCTCTACCACAGGACCAGTTGGTCATACTTGAACCCGTGACCTCGGGGCAATGGATTTTAAGGTCCCCATTACTAGACTGATATTGAATAGTTTATTATTGATTAAATGTCAATATATTTTATTTCATCATTAATAAATTATTCAATAGGTATTATTAAACCATTAAATTTATATTATTTGATTAATTTCAACCTAAAACGTTTCTTAAAGTATTTTTAAAAGTGTAAAAGTTTATAAATTGTTAAATTCTAATAATAGTTTTAAGCCAATCGCTTATGAAACCATCAGATTTCATTTAATTATCACGATTGTTAAATTTGAATCTGTTAAGTCACTACAAATTAAAATTTTTATATTTCTGAAATGCCCAATTCTAAATAGATTCAAATGAAAATAATAAAAATAAATAACTTATATAATAAAAATTTATAAAAATTATCACAATAAAGAAGAATAAAAAAATACATTTATAATGGTGTTCTTGAAGTGCTATCTATTAAATCTGAATAAGTCCAAATATAAGTAAAACTTATAAAAATTATAACAATAAAGAAGAATAAAAAAATACATTTATAATGGCATTCTTGAAGTGCTATCTATTAAATCTGAATAAGTCCAAATTTTTTTGAATATGTCTATATGGTAAAGCAAAAATTACACACAAGCTAAGATTTATGCGCTCAGGCAGAACAAATAAACATATCAGAATTCTTACCTATTTGATAATTCAGCACAGATCCTTGTCTTGGATTTCAATAAAACAACTCGGAAGCAGGATCACAGATTCTTATTTTACAAGAATACACCAAATCAAAATGGCTTCTATGCAGCACGCTATTCAAGTAAGCAACAGAACCGGATATGCATCATACAAAAAACAACTCGTGGAAAAGTGGTCAAGGTAGCATCCAAAATATATGCTTTTATTGAAATCTGGCACCTCGCTCCACCTTTTGCGTAGCCGCAATAGATTGCCGAGGGCGGCCTCTCATATTGCAAGTTGGTCTATTAGACTAAACTATGGGATCAAATCTGACTTAAATATGGAACTTAATTTAGTATTAAGTTGGACTTTTGAAAAAAAATGTTTTAGAGGCCAATGTAATTGAGATCATAGACCAGGTTTTTTTTTTGGTATTTCTGAAGGGTTTTGACCTATTATATCTTAATAATACTGTTAATGCTTATTTCCTTCTGCTAAACTTATCTCATGCAACTGTTGAAATGTCCCAGCATAGGTCATAGATTACAGGTTTGGGACTTAACCTTTCATATCGTGGAAGGGATTTCAATTTTAAGATTGGACTCTTGTATCTATTTGAGTGACAATGATGCCGAAGCCTTAGAACCAAAAAAAAACCTTTTTTAAGAAAAACAATGGATCGGTTTTTATTTTTACCTTAAGGTAAATCGCATGTGTTAAGGTTTTACAGCTAGGCATCGGAATTGATGGGCGGATGACTAGGCGAAGGCATTAAAGAGTTCTTCCAATTCCCAAGGATCTTAGGTATGGATTTTTAGCATAGATTGGCAGTAATATTCTTATGATCATTAGCTTTGACTGATTTTCTATGAGGAAAGATTGCCTCGAGACCAAAGAAGTTATGAATGACAGAATATACATCTCTAACCTAGATTATTGATTTCATATGATCCTGATAGTAGTACACAAATGGATTCAGAATCTGACCCTGATAATTTTATATCCTCTTCTGATCTTGAGCGCCTCAATACTATGCATATTGAGGAGGAAATCTTGTGGTGTAAGAAAAGCCTTGACTACTACTGTAGCAGTGCCCTTATGGCTAATGAACCGGATCCTCATGGGAAAAACGTGGAAAGAATGAGTTGGTTGGTGCTATGAGTAAGAAAAAACCCTCAAGGGATGCCATGCATAACAAGATCCAGCATGGTTTGAAGCTTGGTACAAATATTATTTCTGTTCTAGAAACACAAGATAATGAGGGCTTTGTATCAGACCATGATAATGATCATGTAACTTTTGTATTACATGTTAGAATTTAGGGCCTGTTTATCACTGATTTAATGACTTGAAACACAAGTCTCTCCATGATTACATGCTGTCTACATTGCTTGAAAAATGCTCTGCCATTAAAAATTCTTACATGGTCTGTATTATGCTTTTGGTGCTTGCTATTAGTAATATGCGCTGGATAAAATTATTAAGCTTCATCATGTTTATACTTTTCCTTACTTAAGCTTCATCTTATCTTATCTTATCTTATCTTATCTTATCTTATCTTATCTTATCTTATCTTCTATTTAAGCTAGGACTAATGATTTGCAAAGGGCTACAAGGGGTGAAATGTGATAAACTGAGAGTAATCACATGTACATTTTGGCCCTTCATTCATTACGAGTTTCCTGCTAATGTTTTGATGTTTGGCTGCAGGTACGACTACTCTCCTTCCCTTGCCTTTTTTTTGCTATGGTTGTTGGTGTTTGGCTGGTAGAAGGTATACAAAATATGAATATCGAGGGATTCCTACGAAAATGGAGAGATGAAGTACAAGTTAACATGCTGGTGCACTGTAAGTGATATGTTTAGACTGATCTTTGACTTAAACTATTATGTTTCTATAACTCTAAAGCAGTTTATATGTGGTAAAATCTTTCCATGCTTCTGGTTTACACAGTGATATATGACAAGGATGTATTTTTGCATAGAGTTATGGCATGGCCCTCCAGTGTTATGCCTTTAAATGGCTAACTGAGATAGTACCTTACAGATTTGTGGCCTTTATATGATAAGGTAATACATATTTATGACATGCAACAGAACTATTTTTGTGGCTTCATGTTTCAGAGCCACCTTAAGTTAGGATCATAGTTTCTCAGACTTAGACAGCATGCTTATACAGCTTATACAGGTTGGCGGATCATATATGAACATAACAACAATATTAATGCTTCAGAATAAGTTTTGGCATTTTCAGTTGGAAAATACAAGCGTAGAAATATTACTGGTTTTCCTTTCTATGGTCTGCTACACAAGTCTAAAGTAATGGGATACAAAAAAATTATGCTTACAATTAGAAATAGATTGATCATGGTATTTAAACATAGAACATTTCTTGCTTGCACTTGGAATACATATCTGTTCTAGTACAAACGGTGAAATAGGAATGCTCCAGGTAGCCATATACATACAGGGTAATCATGATAAGATGTAGGCATTTGCTATTGTTTGGTTCCACAATTATTGCACATAAGTAAGATGGTAATTTTATTATTGAAATAAGATTGATGAGTTACATTGGCTATGTGGTACAATACTTCCAAATGATTGTGTTACAACTGAAAGGCTCATGTTTTTTCATATCCATTGTGCTGCATTGACAATAGTTAGTAAATACATTGTTTGAACATTATTAAGGGAAGAAATTAGAATGTGGATACTTTGAATATAAGATATTGGGTTAATAAGCATATACATCTTTAGGATATTTTGTTTCTGAGTTCTTGTTCTAAATAAAAGGTTTTTATATATAGTTTTGACGTTTATTATAGTTTGTATTCATGATTACATGGTTCACTAAAGATACTAAGAAAGTTGAGTACCATTTAAGATTGCCTAGACTTTGTATTGGTTGATCATGCTGTATAAGGATTGACTTGTGTAGACGTTGATCCTAGTTGGGCTTGTGTCTAAAGCTAGGAAAGCAGAAAAAAAGCGATGGAAGCTCCACCGGACAACAATCCTTTTCTTCGCTTCCCTTGAAAGCGAAGCAACAATCCCTGATCTTTGCTTGAAAGAAAAGTGTTTCCAGAGACCAGTGAACCGCAACCACGAGGTAAAGAACTGACGACTGCAGGTGTGAGTGAACAAAAAATAGAAGGTCCCGATATGTGCCCCGGTGACACGAATATTCCAAAAGAATCAACCTATAAGAATTATATATGTTTAGAGACTATTATATATGTTTTGAAGGCATGGTTGGTGGGACTTGTACCTGCTCACGTCTCCCACCCAATGGTAGCCAGTGGGTTTTGAACCCTAGTGGGGATCACCGCAATCCAAGACCTTACCACAAGACCACCAAAAAGGGGTTGGGGGCATTTTTTTATCTGGATTTATATGCCCATGTGTACAACTATTGATGTCAGAAATTATCTTTCATGTATTACCTTTAACTTGTTTTTGCTGCAGACTCTCAAGAACAACTCGTTTATTAAATATCTAGCTTCATATTTGGTTGCAAACTCCTATATGAATGTGAAGGAGATGTATATTATGAAACAGTTAGCAACTCATCTTGCAACATTTCTACCAAAGCATTTAGGAGAAATACGCTCATCTTGCTACATGTCTACCAAAGGATTCAGGAGATATACGCCTTTTGCATCGAGATCAAATTACACCTCCATCTATATATTGGGGTTGCATCCTTCATCTAACACCGCAAATTTTAAATCCTTCTGCTGCGTGAAAGAACAGGAAGAAGGCTTATGCTATTAACCCCGTCGTGTGATCCCAGCACAAAAAACACTTTCACTAAAAGGTATAATTGTACAGGGATAGAAATTCTTCCAAATTTCTCCATTTCCTTAAGGGGCAGATTTTATTTTTCTTTTGACTTCCTTAAAAGGTATAATTGTACAGGGATAGAAAATTTTGTTTCGTTTGGCCCTTGCCATTGTTGCTTTTGCGATTTCTTCTAAATGTAAGCTCTTCATTTGGGTTGCCAACAACATATTCTCTAGAGAACCTCCTCCATTATGCTTCATTCTAAGAAGATTTCGTCTTGTAAACTTAAATTAGCATTTAAACTTACAAGAAATTTATCGCGGCGGATGTTTCTTTTGGTTCCAAACCTGTAGGATTGGACCAATATTAACGTCCAAAGTGTTTATTCGCACGCACATAATGTTAAAGGTTCCGTTATCTCTCCCTGATAGCAGGGAATAAATTACTAATCGCATATTTTTTATTAGCCAGAATGACTTTAGCTAAACTTGCTCGATAGTAATCCGAAAACTTTCTGTGGTTTAGCTAAACTCTACACATTTTTCCTTTCATACTTTCTAGCGTTTAGCTAAACTAACCCAAACATCAACCAAAAATTTCTATGGTGTGGCCAATAGAAAATATTAAGCCAAATTACTATACCTTTTTTCAATATATTCCACTTATTTTAGTCATTTTCTTTGTGTAAACATTCTAAAATAGCGCTAATTAACAAAGTCTAGGACTCAAATTAATTCATAATGCTAGAAACTAAACTACTAATCATATATTTCATATAAACTGGAATGATGTTAGCTAAACTAGCCCGAAATCCATTCTAAAAGTTTTTATGGTTTAGCTAAACAATACAAAATTTCACTGTCTTACTTTCTAACATTTGGCTAAAGAGCTCCAGTGTTAGTGCAGTCCCGAAAAAAGCTAAGCTAAAATTATTATTTTTTTTCTAATTTTTTCCATTTACTTTAGCCAATTTTTTTTGAAAATGTGCTAAAAAATCGCCAAATAGCTAAGTTTAGCCCTTAAATTATTCCATGCCTGATAGTGGACTATAGATGTTTAACTCATGATAGAGATTCCTTGATCTGTCCTGAAAATGGACTATAGATGTCTAACTCATGAATATATGTGTAGGATTGTTTATATTTCATGTTAATTTTGCAAAAGTAACATTATTGTAACGACATGCAAAAAAAAAAGGGCCCCTAATAAATATGTGATTGGTGATATGTGAGAGTACCATATTTACAATCGTGGCATGAAGTTTGATCCTATGTGTCATATAAGAGGTATGAGGTCTGTGACACACATGCATTTATGATTCCTTTCAAAGGCACGTAACAACAAAGGCGAGCTTCTACGCAATGAGCAAGGCTAGATCTAAAATGGCTCATATGCATAAGATCTAAAGCAGGCGACTATCTACTATCTTGTCAATTCTACCTAGTCATAATGGTAGAAAAATGGTGTTATTTGAGCCAAATATGCATTACAATGATTTCTAATCATCTATGCAGTATAAACGACAGATCAATGGAAGTATTTCAAAATCAACTCCTTTCTGTTCATCCATCTTTGCTACTTCACTTCCTTTGCCCCAAGCCTGCGTTATTGTTTTTTTTTTTTGGTCGCTTCCTAATATTTTCGCACCACAATCTAATCTCCTATTTATATGCCACATTTCTTTTCTTGCACAATTTCCTTAGGCAGAACTAGATGCGTGGCTGATGGCGATTGCAGGGATGCTTAACATCTGAGCAAGCCAGAAGCTTCTACATCGTCTCCGCTATTACAGCTGCAAGAGCTTCAGTCAAATGAATTAAGGACCTGTTTGTGGAGCTGTCTTTGGAGTGGATCTCGATGCCATTTGTGGTCCTTAAAACACTCGAACATTTTTAGATTCAGAGTGCTTCATAGCTAGCCACATGCACTCAAGCATTTTTAGATTTGGAGCCTCTCAAAGTGCTTTTACATAGAAAAGAGCCTATTCAAGGTATTTCTGAAACTGCGTTCACATAGAAATTAGGCAGACCCAATTTTGACCATGTTGGAATGACATTTTGTGAACTTGGAATTTTTAATTAAAAAATGCCAATGCGTCTCTTGAGGTCTTGTGACACCATCATATAACATTGTGCAACGCCACCATTCGTATTGAAACAAAGGCTGGAGTTCAATACTAAACCCCTAACTATGAAGATATAACTAAGTTGCAAATCTTTAATTTTATAGATAGATCTACATTTTTATCATTGGCCGCTGTTCAAAGTGCCAAGATAAGAGCAAACTGCCATGACATTTACAAATTGAATCTACTTCTTTAGTACAGAGTTCAAGTAACAGATAATAATAATACAAAATAAAACAATCACCTTAAATCACAATATATAATAATAATAATATAATACAAAATAAAACAACCACGCCAAATCACAATATGACAAACATTACTTAGAAAACCCCAAATTGATTTGTTATATTGAATAAACAAAAAATTCCCTACGATTTGCCCTATATACCATTATATGAATAGTATATTTCATTAACATTCAGTTGTCCACTCCATGCTGGTGGATTCCTTTGCAGGACACTCCAGAGAATGTGCCTCTAAGTGTGGTTGTTCATCGAAAGACATAACGACGATGGATAGCAGCTGGTATAAGCACTATTGCAGCTTGGTATGAGTCTGGTCATCTCATCTCATGGGAAGCATTTAGAATATGGGGTTGCCATCAGGATATCCAGCCAGGGCGGTTTGTGTCTTCTGTGTATAAATTGCTTTTGCATTCTGAAGTCCTGCCTCCATCTAATAAGTGGCATCTTAGGTCCCTCGACCCACAATGGAAAAGTGTTTGGATATGGGTATGGGATAAGCTCCTTCATCCCAAAGTAGTAGTTTTGTGGTGGCAAGTGATCCATAGATGCCTCGGAGTCAGCAGGTTAGTCCATAAAATGGATAATCGGTTTGAGCTCTGTCCTTTATGCCGGCCAAAGGGTTGAGAGTATTGAGCATTGTTTTGTCTTGTGTGGCCGGGCATGGGCTTGGTTGTTGGCCCTATTTGGCGCGTCTCGATCTAGCCAACAAATTTTGCTTGCTATCTATCGATGCTTGGCCCAAACTACGGAAACGAGCTTTTCATCTCGCATGTGTGGCGGCTTTTATGGTCAATCCGGAAGAGAAGGAGGTTGTTCATCTTTAAGAGCGTAGATCTGCTGAGATGAGATTGTTCTTGATGGGCAAAAATAAAATTGTTATGGCTTACAATTTTTCTTCTCTTGATCAAGAGAAGAAATCTTGATCGGCATACTTACCTTGATTCATTCTTTTGCATAGGCGGTGGTTGTGCTTTCGGTTGGATCGGTTTGTCCCTTTGGGGTTATAATCCTGTCTTTGCATTTTATGTTGCTCTAGTTTTTAGTTGGTGAATAAAGCTTGTCGTCCTTCAAAAAAAAAAAAAAAAAAAAACATTGCCATTGCCATGTTTGCATTGGACAAATATAATGATAACCTCTTCCATATATGCCCAACAAACGAATTAAATAACCACGTATTTTGGTATTTATGCATCCTTGCCTACAATACATGTTTTAGCTAAAGCCCGTCGGGCACTGTTACTAGTTAGACATAATAAAGAATAATGCTTGGTTGCATCTTATGCCCTTCCTTCCTCACTCTGCATGTGTTTAAACATTATAAGAAAAGATACATGGTGGCTAGTATGCCTTCAATCTGCATTTGTTTAAAGAGTGTACTCTCCTTTGCATATAGTCCAATACTAAGCTATTCGATCCCACAAAGGCATCTTTTCAAAAAGACATTAAAGCTTCCTTTACTCATCCTTGTTGTCCAGAGGCTTCAATTGTAGCCGTCATAGATGTTGGATGACGTTAATTACATGCCTTTAACTTAACGATTTCTTTTTGTACTCCATAGGATAATATTTTCGACGAGTGTAGTCATGTGGTTTCTTACTCCCTTCTCAAAATTGTTTCGTTGATAAATACCTCTAGCCATAGCTGTTTCTAATAACAAGGCTAAGTAGCTAATCCAAAAATGCAAACTCTAAGAGCAAAATAAGAACCAACCAGATCCCATGTCAAAAAATCACACCACACAACTGATGCCTAGCATCTGGCGCTGGCTCTGCCAATGCTAAATTCTTGTAATATAAGTGTATTCATGCCACATAATAATATACTAAAAACGTCACAAATATGTACAAGGGTTGGGTTAGAGGAAAAAATACAAAAGTACGTATGCATTCGTAGAATGCAACTTTTATAATCGAATGACTTACACAACTCTATGGGCACATCATCTATCTAGAGGGATTAAATGCTGAGTGCCATTCTAAGAGTTCCATTTCAAGTCTTTGTGCCTTGGACGATAAAATCATATTCTATTCTATTCCTTGACTTGATTAATGCCTTCACATTCACCTCCACAAAGAGATTCTAAATTATAAGACAACCCCACATCCCAGGCATTCAGTATCAATGGATACTTTGTGATAGCTGCCACATGGATTACTCATCATTTAAGTTTTTCAGGCACTTCTCCACAGTTTGAAAAACAGTTTCCATGGTTGGACGAGTTGTCCCATTTGGGTTGACACATTTCAAAGCTAGCTCAAATGCCTCCACGGCGGTGTGGGATCGTTAAAGCCTTGAAGGCGAAGGATCTAGCATGTTGACAATGTTAGCCTTCTCAATATGGCCCGGACAATATAATCACCGGCGCTTTCTTACCACATAGAAGTTCCAAAAGTACAACCCCAAAGCTGTATACATCACTCTTCAAAGTGAGCTATTGGTCTAATAGTATTCGGGTCAAGATATCCGGGGTTCCCACCACGAGATATATTGCTAAGATGTGTGCCACCTCTTGGTACAGGACCAACAAAGAGAGTCCAAAATCGACACATGGGCATTCGGTCGGTATCTAACAAGATGTTGGCTGCTTTTACATCCCGGGTGAATTACTCTTGGAGAAGCAAAATTATGCAAGTATTCTAAACCTCACGGATGCTTGTGTTGCAATTCTCATCCTCCTCTGCCAGCTCAAGTGGTGGTTTTGCTCAAAGAGGCAATCATACAATGAGCCATGTTCCATGTATTCAAAGACAAGGATTTTCTCATTTTTAGATATCCAACAAGGTTCACAAGGCATGTGTGGTTGAGACTCCTCAAAAGCATTAGCTCTTGGTCAAAGGATCTTGACATTTCTAGATCAATGGCTTTCTTGATAGCAACAACACGTCAGTCTTCTAGAGTTCCTTTGTACACAAGACATGATGCTCCTTTGCCTAAAATGGTAGAGGAGCTGTAATTTGATGTAGCCAATGAAGCTGAGAATCCTTGAACTCTTGAATCCTGTTATCTCGGTGTTCCCATACGCTATGGTGGTCCTTGTGCCAAAGTAGAGACACAAGCTTATAACTACAACTCAATTAAAGTAATGGCTTTGCAATTTGCTCCAACAACAAGCGAAAGATGAGATTTTTTAGAATCCTTACCCGGTGTTTGAGTTTGAGCAAACTCGATCTCTGTTAAACGACATGGAAGACTATAAGGCGCGAGGGGGAGCAGGCGGTACAATCATAAAACTTGTCATTTTGAGTGGGACAATTCTTTGCCACTGGGCGTCTCATCTTGATTATTTTCGCATTTTTCTGAACATGGTGACTTGTTAGCTGCTAGTGTTGTTCGTAGGTTGGCAATATCATGTTTGTTTATTGCACCCCAACAAATAATTTCTCCTTTGTCTAAACTGACACCACATGTCATAGAGGCGATGATAAAGGCGAAGGAACCCATTTGGTGCATCTGTAATATTATAGTCGTTCCAACCCCAACATCTTGCTTCATGATTGTCATCTCTTAAACCACATGAATGGTAGCTACCAGATGCTATAGAAGAGAATTTATGGTCATCCGGGGGGTAAACTTGATTGCGTGTAGTATCACCCCAACATAAAGTTTTTTTAGTGCCTTTTTCTATGCCACAAACGTGCGATTCACCAGCAGATATGGTATCATACTGTAACCCAAGTTCAGTTTTCCTGCAATATGCCAAGGACGTGGCCCTTTTTGGCCCTTTTTCGAACTGTTATTTGGACGATTGTTGATTGTTTAACTAAGCATGCTCATTTCATTCCTTGTTTGGATAAGTTGACGGCTTATAGTGCGGCTACGCTCTTTATCAAGGAGATATTTAGGCTACATGGGTTGCCAAAGATTATTATATCTGATCGTGATGCAAAGTTTACTAGTAAATTCTGGAAGGCATTGTTTATGCAATTGGGGACGAGTTAAGGTTCTCCAACTGCGTTTCACCCTAAACCGATGGACAATCCGAGGTGGTAAATAAAGTTATTTGTTCCATCTTAAGGGGGTTTGTCAATGAACATCAAGGTCATTGGGAAGAGTATTTGCCTATTGCTGAATTTGTGTATAATAATACCTATCGGTCTACCATAAAGATGACCCCTTTTCGGCGGTCTATGGTCACTTTGTCGCGAGGAGCCACTCTTTCGGTGTGTGAGGATGTTCAGTGGCGATGATTTGGTTATTGAGCATAAGGATCTCATAGACTTGCTTCAAGCTTCGTATTCGAGATGCTCAAGCATCTTTTGCAAATAAATCATCTAAGTTCGCGGCAACCAATGGTTTTAAGGAAGGAGATTGGGTATGGATGAGGATCCATAAAGGCCACTTTAAGAAAGATCTTAAGAAGGATCTTAAGTTGGCACCCGTTTCCATGGACCATTTCAAGTTATTAAAGTGGTCAATGAGAATGCATATCAATTAAAGATTGCCTCAAGGTTGGAAAATGCATGATGTAGTGAATGTTTCATTCCTAAAGGCTTATCATGGTAAGGAGTTACCTCAACTTGGGAGGTTAAGCGAGCGAATTGATTGATGATTCGAGAAGTTCTAGGAAGGAAACAATTTTTGGCGGATAAATCCACTAGTGGTTCAAGACAATATTTGGTTAAGTTGGCTCACAAACCTTTGGAGGGGCGCTTCATGGGTGCGTGGCAATGTTTTAGAAGCTTATCGGATATTCTTAGGAATATAAAGATCGGAAAGCAAAGGCGAGGGACAAGAGGAAGTCCAAGCCGCGAGGGCTTCTACTAGCCGGCCTAAGCGAAGGCCAAGGAAGGATTATGCTTTCGGATGGCTAAAGGTATTTAGACACCCTTTTTCTTTGAGGAAGGACTGCTGCAATGTCAGAAGGGGAATGCAATATGCCAAGGGCGTGGCCTTTAGTCCAAAAAGGGCCTTATGGTCCAAAGTGGGCTTTTAGTCCAAAGGGCCCTATGGTCAAAGAGGCCTTTGGTCCAAAGAAGGACCAAAGGGGCGTGCATGCTATATAGTAGCTCGGGGAGAGCTCAAGGGGCGGTTGTGTCATAGGCTGAGGGGCTCGTGGTTGGGTGGTGAGATAGCGTGCCACGTCAAGAGTCCATTTTATTTCCCCTAAGGATTTTCCCCACATAAAGACTCTCTTTGTCATTTAACCTTATTCCATGGCTAAATTGTCGTCCTGCGGTAACATATCACATGGTAAAGCCGGGAGCTTTTGTTTCATTATATTCATCCCATCCCCAACAATCAACAACACCGAATCTCTAAGCTGCACAACTATGCCAACCTCCCGAGGCTTATACTCGTATAGTTGTAATTTACGTAATCTGAAGGAGCAGAGGCACTCAATGCAAGCATTATTGTCTTTGGTGTCTCTCCCGATAAGCGGCATTTCTAAAGCCATAAGTGAGACCACAAGATGTAGAGTATCCTCCTGTTATAGCCCATAGCTTTTCATTTTGGAGTATATGTGACATTATAGGTGTTGGTAGTCGAATAGCGGGGCTGGAATAAGAGAACTGGTTTAATAGCACACAAGGTAAATTCTTCTTCGGTAGCGTCCAGCATTTAGAAGAATTGTTGCCATGTGTCCATATCTTGAGAGCATATTTCATATCTGTCGAAATCACCAACAATATAGTCCATAGAAGAAGATGCTCAGGCAAACCCATCTTGCTCTAAAATTAAGAAAAAGCAAGTCGTTGAAAAGCAAGAAGATTGTTAAAAGAAGACCATAAGTAATTTGCAAGATCTTCTATCATGTAAATTGGGATAGTAACTGACTGAACTCGCTAGGTGCGACATTCAGCCCTTAGAAAACTGCAGACAGTGCAAGGTGCCACCATGCCCATCTCTGCAAGACATTAAAAAGCAAGTGCGAAACTGTGCGGCAGAGCTAAGATATTTGGGCAGATCATTCTTGCAGCTCCGTGGGCAGCTTGAACGGCTTCAAAAGCCCTTCTAATCACTTTGAATCCTCTTTAATGCTGGTTTGATAAAGAAAGGAAGTGATTTGAGCTCAAATAGAGCCTCTTAATCGTGACTATTTGAAAGAGAGATAGTCTGCTTCAGAAGTTTCGTGTTCGTTGATCCTTTCAATCTAAAAATGACCCAAAAGTTGATTTTGGGCTTGAAACTATGAACTATACAGTGGCTGATAACGGGTGGCCAAAAATACCACAAAAAAAAAATGCGGAAACACCATATCCCGAACTTTGAATATGGTGGTCCCCGCAAAACAATTAAAGACTTTGAAATAAATGAATCTAAGACTTACTTAAGTCCGCAGATAGTGATCAAGCTGCCACCATGCCCATCTCTGCAAGAATGGAATTGAATTTTGTGGTCCGATCCAACCTAAACTTGCTGCATTAAGACATGGCAAAGGGAAATTTCTCGGCTCCGAAGCTATGTTGACTTGTAATTTGTCTTCTCTCTAAGGATGATATTTCTTGTCTTATGTAACAAATGCATTCAAGGTCCACAAGTGCTGGTTGAGATGTCATTAACCCAGTCCAATATCACCTTGGCAACTTGTATTAGTGGAGCACTCAATTGTAAATGCTTAAATTTGACAAAACCTTTGTAGGGCCAGTCTTTAAATTTGACAATAACTTCTTGTTTTTTACATAAAAGATCCAACTTATAGTCATTGGGTTGCCCGTTGGAAGTCTATGGCTTGTGTTTTTTTTTATTCCAAAGATTGGCAATTGCTAGACAACATGAGTTTAATTTGAAATTAGTGCATTGGCTAAGATTCTTTCTTTGGGGCAAGGGTTTCTTAACCACATGCCCTTGCAGGTGATGTCAATCCAACCATTGCACACCGTTGGATCATAGCATAATTATAATATTCATAACTTCCCGACTATTCTATTTCAGCGAATATTCTAATGATTATTAACAATAATCCCTCGAATATGCCGTAATCGCCCATAATCGCTCCGAATATTCTGTTCATCTATGTACCTCTATTTCGCCGTTTTTGCAGCTCTGTTTCTTTCTAGATGGATCGAATTTATTTCTAGATGCACTGGCCTCCCTTTTTTACATTCGAGATAAATCTGCGGCCATTGCGGATGTACCCGGCCACAAACTTCATTGCATAGAAAATAGAAAAAAAAGGAAAAAAAAAGGTTCGAGAGGCTACGGAACTGGAAAAGGAGGTCTAATCTCGAGCAAATAATCCAGAAAATGGGTTAAATCATGATAAGAAGTGCCTCGAGAATGAAAACTTCTGATAAAAAAATTGCTACTAATCTATAAAAGGATTGAAACGACTGATCTATAAAACGGTTCTGAAAAGGAGAAACATGGGAATTCCAATGCATGATTTCTAGTCTTAAAGCTTTGGAAGGTTTGCCGCTCCACTGCATGATTTCTAGTTTTAAAGCTTCGGAAGATTTGCCGCTCCAATCTGCAAAACCATAAAAGGAGATTTAGATCTGTGCAGAGGCTAATTTGCTGAATGGCTTTGTTAAGGGTCATCATAATCCTCCTCAAATGCCTCATTCTAAAATGCATTGCAACCTGCTCGGGCATGTGGTTAAAGGAGGCCAACCCTCCCTTCTCGAGGATCATGGCAACTAACCCTCTCGGCCCAGCCTCGAGGGTTATTTGCCGTAATCTCCTCGAGGGGAGGGTTATCCTCCCCTTAATCCTGACAGCAAAATGATTATTGTTCTCTTTGATTGGGTCCTATAGGCCAATCGGTCTCTATAGACAATAAAATGCATTCATTCATTCATTTTATCACATGCATGCCTTAGGGAGGAGTAATTTCAGTCAGTTTGAAATTTCGGAAAGAAATTTTCAGTTGATCTGGCGAGCCATGAGCGGCAGAGCCGCGAGTGGCGCCTCTAGGTCAGCTGAAAATTTCTTCCAAAATTTTCATGCTGACTTAAATTCTTCGACGAAATTTTAATCCACCTTTAAATTTCAGCCGGTTCTTCTTGAGGGATCTTGATCTCTGTAGCAGTTCTTTGCATTTCTTTTTGCTCCAGCTTGATTCAAGCCGGATTATAACTGTAATTTAGCCAGATTCAGGCATCTTATAGTGTAGATGTTTGTCTGTCCCTATTAAGGAATCTTATGATTCTTGTCATGGCCAGAAACAAGCACCTGTATTGCATAGTCATTAGAGGAAATTTGAGATCTCATGTCATCCCCATAAGAATCCTCCAATAGAATGGCTACCCACTATAAACTGCAATTAATGCAGCACCAACAACCTCATTGCTTTTGTTTTTCTCCAATAACTTTTGATCCACTTTCGTCAAAATCTTTGCGGCGTTTGTTGCATTAGATGCGGAATGAAAAGATCTTTCTAATGATATATGGTTATGATGTATTTCAATATGGTCATATGCGTTAATCTTAAAAAAATATGATTTTTTGATTATTTCTTGTACATTTATATCATGAAAGCTATATGAATGGTTTATCATTAGATAGAGCTTGAGAAGACGAACCTATTGCTACAAAAAGTGTTTGAATCGGAGTTATAGATGAAAAGTTATAATGAAAAAATGATACTACGGAAGTTAGTTGCAATGGCGTATTAATGCAATTTGCCACATATCTTTGGAATGAGACACACTTGAAACTCTTCTCTTATTGGACAGTTTAAAAAGCTGACGTGGCATTTTAAGCATCCCTTAAATGGGACAAAATGTGATCTCATATTTCCTCTAATGAAATCTGATTTCTTCTCTTCAGGACTTCACCAAATTCTATTGGGCATTTGAAGAAGTTGGGAAAGGTTTTCGGCCTCTTGCTAAAATCAGGGCGGGCTCGTCTGCATCTAGAACTACAGGCGCTTCTGTTGGCTGCATCCAAAATAGGAAAAGGGTCGGATTTACCACAGCATAACCCTTGCTCAACCACGGTAATCATGCCATTCGGGGGATGCACTTAAACATAAGGGGGGTATGGCATCTGCTTTCAAAGTGCGGCAAAAGATACCCCTTTTGTATGCATTTCCAAAAGGTAGTTTGTTCCATCCTTGTATAATATTAGCACAAGATCAGTGCTTAAAAACACCCCTAAACCCTAAGTATATGTGTATAAATGGTAAAACGGAAAAGCCCCTTCTACTGAACTCTCATGGGTTATACATCGATCAAAGGTGAATCCTTCAAGATCTGTCAATTGGAGGAAAATAAAAAGAACGTTTTGTGGGGCATGATAATTGAAGGAATGATCAAATCCAATCTCTAAGATATAATAATTGAAGGAATGATCAAGTCCAAACTTTGGGACATGATAACTGAGCTTGAGTATTCATATTGAGTCGACATAATAATTGAAAGAATGATCAAGTCCAACCTTTAGGACATGACATTTGAGTTTGAATCATAAGGATTCACAGAGTGGATCTAACTAATAATAGGGGTAATCAAACTGATTGTCATACTAGACGCAAATCATGAGTTTTCATGTATGATGCAACAAGAATTACAGCCTAGATAAAGTATTTTCAAATGTAGCTGGAGACAGAAAAGCATATTTATGGGTAGTTATCGCAATTGTTTTTATTGCTTTGATATGGCCCTTGGATATGAGAACATTTTATGGAATTTTCTAAACTATTTCTCGGATCAATGGTGTGAGAGAACATTCCAAAGAAAACTAGAAACCATCTAAATTGAAGCTTGAAGAATCCCATCGCCATAGTTTTTGCATGAAAAATGGTAATTTTGTCTAAGAAGTCATTGATACGTGCTTTAGTTTTTGGATCTCTAAAGGTTTATGTTCAGAGAAACAAAATGCTCGTGTGCAAAAGGCTCCTTGATTTGTTGAGGAGGGCAATAAAGTGGATTGCTTACCTTCAGTTCTTACAATTCTTCAGTTCTTAATGCTTCAATCTGGTGTAGCTAGTAGTGGGTTAGACTTTGAGGTTACAAAGCCCTCTCTTGATTCTGAGTCTTCATGCGGGCATGACATTTTCTCGAACTCCAATGGTTGAAGTTGGTCAAACTGAATATAAAAAGTGTTTAGCCAATAGTTTTGATTTTAGCCTACTGTGTTGCAGCAACATAGCTTCCAAAAAAGCTTTGATCTATGCTTTGAAAAGTTCCAGCATTTCAAAGCCCCCCGTTTTTTGCAATTTCTGCTTTGATATGTCCTTTTTGGAACTATTTTGCCCTAATTTCTGCCATACCAATGTCGAATTTAGCAATGATTTGTAGCTTTGATCTATGCTTTGAAAGTACCAAAGCATTTCAAAACCCCCCTTTTTTGCAATTTCTGCTTTGATCTGTCCTTTTTGGCACTATTTTGCACTAATTTCTGCCATACCAATGTCGAATTTAGCAATGATTTGCCTTATTTAACCTGGCCTGAAGTACACAGAACAGAAAAAATACAGGAAACAAAGGAAACTAGTGATTACTACAATAATCACTTTGCTAAGGCAAGAATATTCTACGAGTTATGTATAATAACCCTGTTCCAATCCAAAGTTAGGCAACGGTTGGATCAATTTAATTGCAAGGACCAGTAGTTATGATCAACTTCGGTGGCATCTCATCCTCATTAGCTTGTTCTACATGCACATTTCTTTTTTTGTTGCCTAAACGACAAACCCTTGCTTGGGTGTTGGGTTGGAGGAATATTCTAGTTTGTACCGTCTGATGTACCAATCGGATGATTTTAGTGGGTTTGATAAATTTTATGTAATCTTTTCTATTCAAAAAGTGGTCATTTTTAATTTGAGTAAAGTATCTTTATTCTTACATATTGCGGGCGCCTCAAGCACATGTTGTCTACAGATATTGCTACAACTACCAAATTTGCAAATAGTCAATCACACCACTTTATGACACTTTACTTGACGGACTTATTCCCTACAATATGACATATAGTTGTTATGTCTGAACATTTATGGGCCAAGATGGTTAGTATGGGTCAGGAAATTTCATGGATTCTTGTCGGAGACTTCAACATGGTCCAAACAGAAGAGGATCGACAAGGAGCTATATCTACTGTTGTGCCTGGGTTTGAATGTCAGCAATGGCATCATCTTCTACATGATTGTAATCTATTGGAGTTAGATGGTGAAGGTGCCTTTACTTGGTGCAATAGTCGGATTGGTGGGGGTCTGCAAGCTCTCGGGGGATGGGGCTCACTATGCGAATGCAATTTTGGCATTCCCATGACTTTTTTGGTCCTGCCTTAGAGACAACTCAGTTTCAGATCATCATCCACAGTTCCTTTCAAATGAACCTCTGCTGCAGTGCCATTTGGGGCGGACATATTCTCGCTTCAATATAAAATACTATCTATCTATCTATCTATCTATCTATAAAAGTCTTGAAGGACGCAGCCTTCCAAGAAGCTTGCAAGGGTATTTGGACTACTGCCTTTAGCCGATGTCGTGGGATGGCTGGCATAGTGGATGCACTTGTAGCAGTCAAATCTTTTGCGAAATAGTAGGGCCGACAGTCCAGAGTAGCAGATCATGCTTTACTAGATATGCTATATCAGGATCTTTTTTTCACTCTCGGCAGGGTCTTCTTCCAGACATTCATAAGCGTCACATATTAGCACAAATTCAACCTTTGGAAGAGGAACAGATCCAATAGGCAAAGACCAAAGCAAGCTTGCAGTGGTTCCGTGGTGGAGACCATTGTACGAGCTTTTTCTTTCTCATAGCTAAGTGGTGTCGCATGACATCAGCCATACCTTCCTTGCGACGTTCAGGCGACTCTATACTCTCACAACCAATAGAGCTCAAACATCATCTGCATGACCACTTTCAAGCTTTTTTACTGAGAAACATCTGCCCTTTCGGTTAGAAATAGGAGATGCAGTTCTGTCTAGAATATCTCCCATCATTTTTGAAGGGCAACGTCTGTCGGTAGAGGCTGCTTAACTGTTGCTGATCTGAATTTGACAGTATTTGAACTTAAAGAGGGAAAGTGCCCAGGGTTGGATGGTATACCGATTGAGTTCTTTCAATAATATTGGGATTGGTTGGAGTCAGATATATTTGACACATTTTGTGACTTTCGTTGGTCCACTGCTCTGGACAAACGAATACAGATGCCATCTCATTGATCCCCAAGAACAAAGATCCCTAGACTATTGCAGACTAGCGACCCATCACTTTATTATCATCAATATATAAAATATTTGCAAAGGCATTTAGTGAGAGGGTGAAGGGTATTTTGGCTGATACCATTTCTACAACTCAATCAGGATTTCTTCTGAGAAGATGCAGCTTGTATATGCTCAAATTGGGATTCAGACAATAATTTACAAGGCTATACTTGCTCTGCAAGATCAACGCTCATCCACTGCATCTCCCTGCCAGAAAATACGGAGACATTCATTCTCTATCATGTAGTACGCTGGCGACATTTTTATCTTCCTGAGAGATGATGACACGAGCATCCAGAACTTCTTGGACACCATAGACTTGTTTGGGAAAGCATCTGAGGTTTGATTAAACAAGGACAAATGCACCATTGTGATGGATACAGAGAAAGTTCATATTTCAGGAATAAAAGTATCTGGTTACAATACTACCACTAGACTGTTGGGATTACCCTTAGCAATAAATATGAGTTTGCATGGATTATGGGAGCCCATTGTTAACAAAATGAAGAGAAAGATTTAGTGTTACATGAAATTCCTTTCTCTAGCAGGCAGGATTGAGATTGTCAACAATGTTATTGCTAGTAGTCATATATTTTTCTCTTTGACTATCATTGCAGATAACAAGTCCTACAAATCCTTGGAGATAGCCGTTCGTGACTTCATCTGGCACACAACTACCATTAACATTATTAACATAAACCATTGCATTTAACACATTTAAATTAAAATCCCCCTTAAACCCCCTTTGGTTTGGGTGCATATTCACACGGGGGGTTACTCCGGGCAACGAGAGCTGTCGGATGGGCATATTTGCCCTTTATTCCAAGATCTACACCGTACATAGCAATCCTCGTTTGTGGGGTATGCATGTACAAATTTTTGTATACTGTATATTAAGGTTTGCAAAATACTATAAGGTTTGAGAGAATGTACTTAATGGTGTTAATTTTGTACATGTATTATAAATATATTTTTGGGGCTCTCGCTGCCCTACATAACCCCCCGTGTGAATATGCACCCAAACCAAAGGGGGTTTAAGGGGGATTTTAATTTAAATGTGTTAAATGCAATGGTTTATGTTAATAATGTTAATGGTAGTTGTGTGTTAGATTGTTATGTTAAAAAAAATTTTGGGCCCTTCGGGCCCTAACTAAAACAAACGGGTCTAAACATTAATTACTAAAAAGCACAATAACATAAAATATAACATAAAGACAAACAAATTATTTCCATTGCATACCGAAAGCGACCCAAATATATGCAAACACACTGTTATAAAATGGGCAAAAACAACAAAAACATCATAAGGTTTAGTGAAAGGGGCATGGCGCCCAATATAAAGCCAGTACCACTAGTTGAAGAGAATCAAAGAGAATCAACTGTCAAAATATTTTAAAATACCCCCTTCTATTGTAAACTGCACATTGTCATGCACATTGTCGTGCATATGCTAGTGATGGCCACAACCAATACCATCCCATGGGGGGCAGTTCCAAACTGATGCAAAGTACCATAAATATTCAAGCACGCTATCCACATTTTTATTCACATGGACTATGAGTCAGGTATTACAACTTGAGGTCCTGCTGCAATGGGCTACCATTAGATTGAGACAAAAAAGAACATGCTCTCAAACATGAAATATAAACATGAAATATGACCCGATCCCCTGGAAAGCAATGCTGTTACTTTCTCAGATTTTACTATTTGCAGAGACTGTGTACAAACTTAGATTCGTGGTAAATTTTAATACACATAGCTATAAGCCTTCGCTAAGACTGGCCCATCTTCTTTAGTAAGGGCCCATCTTCTTTAGTAAGGCTTTCAATCTTTATTCAAAATCAAATGCATCGTGTCAGTAATATGTTGTTGCTGCTCGGGAACAACAAAACCACTTTCCCTGCAGCATAAATACAAATCAGCGGACAGACAACAAAGTTACTTCCAGCTTTTTGAACGGAAAAAAGTTTACATACATTTGCAGAATAAACATAACAGAATAAATATAACGGAAGAACTTGAGAGATAAGAAGGAGAATTGCATACCTGGTGCAAAGGCCATGGTGTTGGCTGTGATTTGGCTCTGGTTATGTATCATGCGTTTGCGCCGGAGAAATCACAAATATCTTGATGACTTGCACTTTGGTGTTTGCAAGCGGAATGCTATATGCTTGGAAGACCCAACCTATAGAAGGCAAACTCATGTTCTTGGATGCCTTTCGTCTTCATTGAGCCTGTTTTTTGAATTATGAGCTGCCATAGATAGATGGCCAATGGAATAAATGTCTGAAATGCCTAAAGCACATCATTTTCCTCAGGCAATGGGCTACCAGTAGTTTGAGACAAAAAAGAACATGCTCTCAAACATGAAATATGACCTGATCCCATGGAAAGCCTCCGCTAAGACTGGCCCATCTTCTTTGGTAAGGCTTTCAATCTTTATTCAAATCAAATGCATGGTGTCAATAATCTGTTGTTGCAGCTCGGGAACAACAAAACCACTTTCCCTGCAGCATAAATACAAATCATTGGACAGACAACAAAGTTACTTCCAGCTTTTTGAACGAAAATTAGTTTACATACATTTGCAGAATCAAGATAACGGAAGAACTTGAGAGATAAGAAGGAGAATTGCATATGTGGTGCAAAGGCCATGGCACTGGAGAAATCAAGAATATCTTGATTACATTGCACTTTGATGTTCGCAAGCAACATGCAGGAGAAACACAAAAAGGATATATATTCTTGGATACCTGATTGGAGGAACATACACCGCAAGCTCATGTTCTTGGATGCCTTTCATCTTCATTGAGCCATTTTTTGAATTATGAGGTGCCATAGACGGATGGCCATTGGAATAAACGCCGAAATGCCTAAAGCATATCATTTTAAATCAAGCAATGGAAATCATGCGGCCCCTTCATCATACGCACAACCCGCCTATTTAGAAACTTCGTTTACATCGTAAGGGTCTATGAGATAGATGTCGTTGAAGCAAATAGGATCTTGAGATCATATAAAGAAAACGCGATAACAAAAATGGGTGTCCACCGGTATAATGAAACGGCCCCGCACCTAGCAATCCCAGCTGGGTATACACCAAGCAAGAAAGCGGCCCCTCTTGCAATCTAATCCGGCTTTATGAGCGGTTACGCATCTAGCAATTCAAGCTGAATATACATCAAAAAAGAAATGGCCCTCCGTGGAGACCCTATCCAAAGCTTCAAACTAAAAACCATGAACCCTAAAATGAAAACCCTCGAGGGCACTGCATGCACATGTCCCAAATACATAAGGAAAAAAAAGAATACATGGGTGCTTACCATTGAAGTAAAATATAAAAATCATTGCCGCAGAGATAAGTATCACTCTAGATGTACGCATTAGTACATCCATTTTAATCGCCACCAAATCATATAAAAACCTTAGAGAAAAAGTATAAAAATACAAAAGCAACCCCCTGTTATTATGCTACATATTGGTGTCATGGGAAAATTTAACTCCCAAAAAAAGAAGGTGGAATGGGATGTAAAGAAGGTGGGTTGGGTTATCCTCCTTTTAATCCTGACAGAGAAATGCTTATTGTTCTCTTTGAGTGGAGTTTCCGTCTACTATGCACCGGGACACATCCATACGGCTCACGAAGTTACTGGCGGGCTGGAAAGCACTATATGCAATGCAAAACAATAGTCATAGAGCGGAGTTGTATGATTGGACCCATCAGTCACACCTGTTCAAAGTCTTAGTAGAGCCTGTCCTTTTATACGGGGTGGAAGTATGGGGCCCGGTGTAGTATCCCTCGCTACTTGGAATGACTTGGGAGCAAAAGAAAGCCTTCTTGGTACGAAAGCACTAGGGGTGAAGTCCCACAGTCCCATATCAAATTCTCTGCAGGGAAATGGATTCTTGCCTCTTGAGGGCGGCCCTTGATCGCCACATTGTCTATTTTAGGAAGGTGGTCAACATGGACAATGCTCGTCTCCCAAAACTAGCTTATATCATGGCAATGGGGCCACAGCGCCTCAAGGCCTGCTGGAGGGAAAAGAGAGCTCAATGGATGGCTAGATGGAATGTGCGAGGAGCACGGTGCATACATGTGCAAACAGAGGCGGTCGCCATAGCTTGAGGCAATATCTTGACGCTTGCTTCATCAGCAAGCTTTGGGATGCCGGCGCCCTTGAACAGTCAAGACAAAGACACTACCCAGCGCCACATAAATCCCACATTGGAGCGAGGCCCACAATGCTACCTGCGCACCCACTTGCCCATGAAAGACGCAGACTCATTGCCTCCATTCGCATAGGGGCACATCATCTTGAATTGAGAGGCAGGCGGATGGATTGGTGAGCCACGTCGGGACGACTCTGTCAATCTTTGCCAAATGGGAGTCATTGAGGATGAATCTCATACCCTTCAAAGTTGCCCAAAGATATGATCAAATCCGACGCTTATGAGTTGAGTTGGTCAGGCCTGACCAGCCGCTACATGTGACATTGAGCACGGCATCCGTCACGGATGCTAGGATCATACAGCCGGGAGGTCATGGACATGCGAGATCAGCTATGTCCCGGGCACGCACTTGACATGTACATACACATTTATTTCATGATGATGTATACTTATGCGGTTTTGACATTCTTATTATCGCCACGGTTTTCCCTCGAAAACCCTTGGGCGGGGTTTTTAACCGGACGGTAATAAGTTTTTTGGCCCTTCGGGTCCCATAGGCCATTGGTCTCAAAGTGGGCGATAAAAAACTATTCTATTCTATTCTATTTGATTGGGTCCTATAGGCCAATCGGTCTCTATAGACAATAAAATGCATTCTTTCATTCATTCATTTTATCATATGCATGCCTTAGGGATGAGTAATTTTAGTCAGCTTAAAATTTCGAAAAGAAATTTTCAGCTGACCTGGTGAGCCACCAGCGGCAGAGCCGTGAGTGGCGCCCTAGAGTCCGAGTCGAGTGTAAAGCCCTTATTGGTGGTATATTGCTTATGTTATCTTGTACTTGTATTGCTATTTATATGATGATGGATGGACCACCCTTCGTGATGGTATATTATTTTGAGCATGATTGCTATGTGCTAACATGTGTGTACGCTTCCGCTGTAAAGGACTCCCATAGAGGACGCGGGACGAATGACACCTCCATGATCCTCACCCGGATACTTGGCCATCCCAAGTGGTCCGAGTTAGACGGAGGGCCTTTCCATGGTGATGTGGTCGCCACGGGAGGGGAATTCCCATATTTATATGATGGAAGCATCGTATGGATTACGGGAGCATGTGGTATCGAGCCATGATTTTGGTGGACTAGATCATAGCACTGGCCATATTCTAAATCGTTAGTTCGATAGTTAGTAGGGGACTTTAATCTATGGAACTCAGAAGGCATTGTATGAGTCGTATTTCTTGGAGTACATGTGGAGGAAACGTTTTGTGCTGCATAAAGATGATGCTTTCAACATTTTCTGTAAACACGTTTCTATGTATTTTAGAGATGTTATCAATGGTCCTGAATGAATTTAACAGTTTCCAACATATGCTTGTAGTGAACAGATTTAGGGTGATCTGTCCTGGGTTCACAGTTTCCTAGTTCTTTAGTTTTTATTGTTCTGTAATTCAAGCAAGTTCTGTGTCTGTCTCTGTGTGTCTCTCTCTCCAAGTTCACAGAACTAAAAAACCAGAAATATATATCTGGCGGACGACCAGGTTGAAAAAACAGTCAAAATGTCCGCTAAAATGTTATCGCGGACGACGGGCGGCAGAAATATAGAATGCGGACGTGGAATTTTGCTGCTTACGGGGGGGAGAGGGCGGGGCTGTATAGATCGCATTCGCCCCTCTATGATAAGGTGATCCGCCAAGTTCCAATAACCTCTATTGCTAACGTTCGCCATAAACTATGCTAGTTCTAGCCATGAAACAGGGGAACTATTATGCCGACAAAATTGGTTTGGAGAATTTGTTGTCTGTTAGCTGAGGATCTACTGTGGAACTTGCAATTTGTGGAAACGTTGTGTACAGGTATGCTTTTAGATCCATCTCAAGGAATAGCTTCAACGTCCTTTGCTTTTCCATGTTTAGAAGATTGTTTTGGTTGCTCCTTTGGGTGGTTTGTTGCATGCGTGGATATCGCAGAGTAGGGTTAGATATGGAAGAATGTATTTAAGTGATTCGCAAGGAGCCCAGTCTATTGATTTTGGGAATCCCATACAAGTTCTGGGCAAGCTCATTTCATTGGCAGGGAAAATGGTCTCGTCCATCTTTCTTTTACCAATATATCATAGATTTGGTTATTGATGCACTGGATCAATCCAAAGCAAAAAATGTGGAGTGCATAAGCAGTTTGTTTTGTTATGGGAGTTGCCTCTATGGATACATATATATCCACTTGCATGCCTCTTGTATACATGTATGGAAGGTTTAAGAGACTGGAGGATGCACAAAGGGTCTTTGACAAGATTAATGAGAAGGATATAATACTATCGACAGCCTTGATAACATCATATTCAAAGCATAGGTGCATGAAGGAAGGCTTAAAACTTCTGGGGAAAATGCATATGAAAGAGATCATGCCAAACATGATGATATTTGTTGGTATTCTTGATGCTTATGCCAAACTTGGAGCCACTGATATTGCACAGACATAAGCTATATAGGCAGGCAAACTGTTCCTTTGAACACCCCAAACCTCCCAAATAAGCTATAACAAGATGCAAGTCCATGACTATGGTAGTACACCGCAAAACAAACGGAAAGATGTAAAGCTTAGTGATAGACTTATGTATGGTACATCCAAGATAGGGACTATTTAAACAGTTATCCAATAGTCTTATTTGCATATTAATGTCACCATTTGTGCTCTACGTGCCCCTGCTATGAGGGAGTTATAATTAGACAAATTAATACGCAGCCCAAAAGGATAAATTTGAAGGATGTGTAAAAACCATTATACTGGCATACTTCCATTTATATATGACTTTTGAACCATTATAAATCATTAAATTGTTTCGACAATTCTGGGTATACCAAATATGCCACTTGCAATGATGACTTCATATGATAGATAGATAGTCAGACCAACATAATAAAGTAGGGTTTGCCACAGTTTGCTTATTAATTTATGATTTTTTTTTTTTTTTGAAGAACCGTGTCATCAATATATTAAAAGAATGGTAATGTTACAAAGCAAGTGAGGAGGGAGGAGAACTGCCCCAAAGAGGCGGCCGATACCTCGACACTCCACAACCAACTCACAAACAAACCGCAACTCTCTTTGCTGTACAAACCGACCATCACCATCTACAACACCCAAGAAGTCCCGCCAAATGGCAAACTTCCGCCTACTAATCCCTGAACACCGAAAGCTTTGAAATAGCTTGTACCCGAAGTCGAGGAATCGAGAGGCCGCAGGCTGCTGGAATCCCCTGAAAGATCCACAACCGCCGCTTCCAAATTAACCACACCAACCAAGCCACGCACAGATGCAAGGCTTGCCGCCGCAAGAGCGCCAAGCACCGTGATACATGAAGCAAAAGAATCGCTGGCTAGTCAATCTCACGAAATAAAGCCCCGACCCAATCCTAGGCAGCCCGCAAGTGAGGGCATAAACCGCATAATGCTCTACGCCTCAACGATGAAGACCACAACAAGGGCAAAGAGGGCTCACACCCAAAATTTAAACTGACTCACAAGGACATTCACTCCCCGACAGCGGTGCACCACCGCCACGAAGTACCCCTAACCTTCGGTGGGGAAGTGAGCTCCATGTCCACGCCCAAACCGAAAGCCATCGAGAACCCTAAGCTGCAGAGACCACTTTCCCCGATGGGGGCAGTGTGTCATGAATAGCCAACACCCGGTAACAAGACCGCACAAAACAAGAAGACACAACATCTGGATGAACCTTCCAAACCTGCACCACCACATCATCCTGAGGGACTATAGGTATGTGTAGCGGAATACTTCTCGCCACTTGTTCCCGTGATAGCTGTGTCATGCCCTTCAGCGAAAAGCGAGCTCGAAAGAACTCCCATGAAGCTAGCCGACCACCCCAATACCAATCCTCCAAGGTGAGCACAGCAGCTCGCCTCCAACGGGCCTCAAGGCCCGAGCATGCACAGTGGCAGCCAAGGGCAAGTGCGCAGGGGGTAGAGGAACCCACAAGAAAGGAGAAGAGTGGTGATAAACCGAGGCATAATCTAGCCGAAGAGCACACGACATGATCCCAAGCCCCAACACCCCCAGTGGAGAAAAGGGGATGCATGTGGGAAAGGCCGGAGACCATACAACAGTGCCCAGGGCAACTCCACATGCACAGACGGCTTCCCAAATGCCACACAATGGCGAAGAGACTGCAACAACAAATACCGCAGGAGAAGATGCTCCATCCTGCGGGAATGCTCCAAACAAACTTGAGACCAACACCTTACTATGTAGTGCCAAATCCGAATGGCCAAGCCCCCATCCTCCCGGGCGGAGACACTTCCACCAAGCCACTTTAACAACCGCCCCTTCATCATCCCCGCCCACACAAAATTTTGAACAATCTTATCCAAAGCCCGTATCTTACCCTCGGGAGCTAACATCGCGGATCTTTGTATACACATGAGTGCTACAAAGCAATCGACTTGGCAATAGTGATCCTACCCGCCATGGACAACTTGCTACCCTTCCACCAATTGAGGTGTTTTCGCAACCCCGCAAAATCTCATCCCACACCCTCCCCTCGAAACATCCCTCCAAAGGGAATACCCAACAACTTAGTACACACATTACGGAAGCACACGCCAAGGGAATAAAGCCAAACAAGGGGAGGCGGAGTCGGTGAGCCCATAATGCACGGAGCATTTACCCCAATTCAGAAGAATGCCTCGAGGCCAAGGAGAAAGTATCCAACAAACCCTTCACATTCCGAAATTCCTCTCTTCGCCACCAAGAAGAGGGAAAGTGTCATCGAACCGGGCGAACTGGTTAATAATCACGACTACCATCCCGCATCCCAAGCCCATCCACCACCCCCCTCCTCCACTGCAGCCAAAAACAATCAGGCGGTGCCTCGCCACAATCAGAACAAAACGGGGCCAAAGGGCACTCGACGCACCCCTCCGCCCAAGGAAAAAAAGGCGGAGGGTTCACCCCGCACACCATCAGAGCCCGCGGCTTGACCTATGTAGTTTCATGACTGTCTCTCTGTAAACCACAGCCCAATGCTAACATCATGGCGCATAAGAACTTTAACGGACACTATAAAAAGCTTTGGCAAAGTCAAGCTTAAGATAGGCAATGCCTTGACTCTGTTTTCCGCCCAATAAAGGCCCCTCATAAGCCGCAAAGAACATTAGTCAAAATGTTCCTCCCGTGAACAAACCCGCATCGCACCTTTTACTAATGGAAGAAGTCAACACGGCTTCAACTTCTCTCGCTAGGGCTTTTCTTAATAATCTTATACACGAGAGGACAACAAGGATATAGGCCTCCAATCATTAATAGTAGAAGGTCGCTTAACCTTAGGAATCAAGGAAATGCATGCGGTATTCAAGATCCTATCCATTTGAGAAGACTGCAAAGAACTCAAGATATACCGTACATGACTCACCAGCCCACTCCCAATAAGTCCGAAAGAACTCCCGGGGATGCCATCCAGCCCAGGACATTTGTCCTTGGCCATGCACATACATGCCTCCGCTAAATCCTCTCCGAGAGCTCCTCGCTCCAAGCTCTCACTCACCGGTGAGGGATAATAGATGGCTTAACAGCCCCAAAACAAGCTCCCGTGATCTCCTGCTCATAGGGAAGATGCGTGGCCGAAAAACCCCGAGAAATGAGCATGCACATACCTCCGCAAATCAGCGGGTCCTCCAAAGTCCGCCATCAGTAAAGCAAGGGACGCCATAGATGTCGTGATATCGCCGCTGCCTAGCCGCTCAAGAACACCTTTAACTTGTGTCCCTCCTTCAACCAAAAGCCACACGGGCCCGCAGACTTTAACCTGCTCCAGAGCAACAATACGCCGCAACACCGTGATTCTCCCTAATGCCATCGAAGGTCATACCAATCTTCTCCAACTCCCCGAGAGACTATGCAACTCCCCTGCCTTCTCGCCGCACACGCCTACCAAAGACCTTTTGGCAAAACGCTTCACTAACGCCAACAGCCACCATACCAGACATACCCTTCGAGATGAAAAGGTATCAAGCCACAACTCCTTGCACCGGGCCGAAATCCGACAAGAAGCCGGGCGTTCAAACGGAACACCGCCCGAGAGGGCCGAGAGGCAACCGCACTCGACCGACAAAACCCGAGGGTAATGATCAGAAATGGAGGTAGACAGAATGTTACTCCGGCGCAAAGAGGGCACACCATCCAATGCGCATGGAGAAGCATAGCACCATCATGCCTAGCATATGCCCACCCCGCACTAACCGCCTATTACAATAGGTGAAAGACAAGTCCCCGTGGACCTCAACCAAGGCCAAATCCGCAACAAACGAGACCATCGTTCCTCTCAAACCCATGCACAACCTCGGGTTCCAGAACCGTAACGATCTTCTACTCGCTTCTACCATATTGAAATCCCCTAACAAAGAACCAAGCACCAGAACCCACCAAGGGCTCGCGAACTTATTCCGGACTGTGGCCCATAAAGCACCCCCGGAGAAGGCTGATTAGGGGCATAAACATTAACAATCCCCACTCTTGCCCGCCCCTCCAACCACTTAATTATTGCCCACCGACCAAACTCCTCGCCGGGCAGTATGTGACCCGCACATCCAACCTCCAAGCAATAAGAGTGCCCCACTAGTCCGCCTTTAAGAAGAAGCAATAGAGCCAAACCGCCTACCAACCATATTCATGAGCCCTGGACATATCACCCCCGTGGACACTTATGCTCCTGAATGCAAACAATATCGAGGACGAATCGCCGGTGCCAAAGAAACACGGGCCCTCTTACTACTAGAGGACCGCACCCTTTACATTCCAACCGAGGATCGACCTATTCATCCCAGGAGGAGAAGTGTCCAGCCCCACATGCCTACCCACCGTGCCATCAGCCCACTCCACGAGTCATCGTCCCAAAGCCGAGGATTAATCACAAAGAATGTGATCCACAGTCGCTTATCGTGACATTCCACTTCCAACACGTGTTGGAAGTCCCCTGTGCACCTCCATAGAGTCATGGGCCACACTAGTCTCGACCTCCAACCGGGCTGCTCCAGCCACCTCATGCTCAAGACATACCGCCAGGGACATCCCCAAAGAAGATCACCAGCCCCTCCCCCCACTGCCCCTCGGACCTAGCCACAACCAAATCATCTGAGCCCTCCCCCCGAGCCACCACACGCCCCTAGACCCACCATCCAATGGGCGGGCCACAGCAGCGCCCGCCTCGCCCGCCCCACACCACCTCTCCCAACCACACCACCTCGTCCAACTCCACTCACTGCACCACGGAGTCCTCTGTCTGTTACCTCAGGAACAGAGGAATCCCGGGCCCCTGCATAAGCACCCGCAACCCCTACCACATCACAATCACCAGCAGGACCAGCAGGATCATCAACAGGGTCAGATGGTAGCACAATAGATGGAAACATCCGCCGGATCTCAGAGCCATTCAAAAGCTTCAAGCGGAAAAGAAAGTGCCAGGGACCACTACGCACTGGAAGAGAAGTGGGCACAGGCTGCAAAGCAGGCAGAGCAACACAGATCTTGGGGACCTGCACAATAGAATGAGCCAAATATACACCCAGGCCATTAGCCATAGAAACCAAGAAATCAGGCACCATCAGATCAGGAGGAAGATCCTGAATCTGGAACCAACACGGGATTTTAACCGCTGTCAAAGAACTGGTGGACATTGCCGGAGTATAATACTGATACAACACATATGATTCACCCAAAGTATCCACCCCCCGACTAACCAATTGCCGCACAGAAGACTCAGCCTCAAACATGATTATGAAGAAATTATTTGGTAGGAATTTCAGAGACTGATACCTGGGCAAACCAATCCGCCTCAGATGTCCGGCAAGCCAAGAGCTAAACCTCCTCGTGTCCAATATGTAACTCGTGAAGTAGCCCAATACCGCAAGAAATGAAACTAGATTCTCAATGGTCCGAACATGCCCGGTATGATCAATATCTATCCATGGAGTCTTTGGAAGAGTCACCGCAGTCAACAGAGTGATGATCCGCCACAAATTTCAAAGCCTCTTGAACACGGGCAGTCCTACACTCCGAGCCTTGGCGCTTGATCCATCTGAAAACCCCGGCCGAAAGTGATGCGAAAGCAATAGTGTCATTGCTCCGCCAGGCAGGCGCAAGACAGAGTTGGGGCTGCCGCCGGCATCCCCGAGAGGTATCCAGGGGCACCCGTGAGGCAATATCAGCCTACATGCACCCTAGAAGAGGGCGCATCACCATCAAGTGATCCCTTCCCAAGCACGAGGGGAAGAGGGCATCACTGCATCCGGATTTCAAAGGGGCATGCTTGATGGAATCAAGACCGGAGTCTCCAAAACACAATCTACTGGGGTCTCAGAATTATATTGAGAGGAAGAGCAATCCACATACCTCTCAACCGAAGGGGATTCCAAGAGCTCCCTCATCTCTGCCACCAATTGCATGCCACTTCCTACAGCCCGCGCCTCTTCATGCATGCCGAGACCCGCGCCCTTCCCCTTTACTGGAGGATTCTTTCTCCTCGCCATCTCCCTTGGCTTCAGCCCCAAGCCATGAGGCTCAATCGGTCCCCCATCAGCCTGTCTGGCAGGAGCCATGACATCCGAACCAGTCCGGAAATCAGCTGTTTGCGGCAACAAGCCACATGCAAAACAGCTGATGCTATACACCTCCGGAAAGAGCTCGGAGCAAGCTTTCCAACGAGCCCAAGCACGCCAAAATCTGACACCAGATAAGAGAGATATCACCGATCAAAGTTTCGCCGTCAGAACCCTAACTGCAGGCCTTGCTACAGTTATAGTTTTTATGATTTGTTACATATCTCGTGTGTTAATGGGTATGTGTGCTATCCATATTTAATTGTTCCATAGTTATTGATTATTGAAATATTACCATGAGGGGATTTTGAAAGCCCTAAGAATGCTAGGCTAAATATAAACAATGGCCAACCATGGTATTGTACTTACAAATATTCCTTAGTGTACCTTTGTATATGACTACATTATGGGCCCAAAAACATGAGGCAGCAAGATGTGTTCAAGTCTTGTACGTTCTTAAATTCATAGCCACACAATAGGACGTGCATAAATCAATATAAACAAGGTGCTGTCGCACAAAGGGTTGCCCCTAAAATAAGACAATGTATGAAGCAATAGTTTTGCAACTCTGGAGCAGCCGATGCATGCCAAAGAAATCCATGAACAATTTTACAATGAACTGTGTGACTAAACAGATGAGTGCAAGCCACACAAAGCTGCCAAAATCTGCCTTGCTCAAACCCTAGAACATGCTTTACAGACAACTAAACAAAGATAATGAAGAAATAAGATGGAAAGACCTCATCTCCTGCATCCAGGAGATGAGTTCTTGTTTCCATTTCTACAAGCAAGACCTCTATAATTAGATGGTACAACAATAAATAATGCCAAGTACCCCATGTAAACAACATAGCACATGCCTAAGAATAAAGTTTTTGCTTGGTAATTTTGTATGACTTCTTGTTGCTCTAGTTTATATGGCATTTTCAACATGCAAACAAGCAATGTACCATGCTATGCTTGAGAAAGTAAAGCTCCACAACAGTGCTCGTCTGCAAAAGAGAGAGAGAATTAGATGCAAGAGTCATACCCTTGCATAAACTGATATCAAGGACTCCAAAATTTGCAGCCTATTTCTTTATCTATAGAGCTCAGAGATTTGTCATAAGTCATAATTATCTTGAAAAAGCTTTGTTGTTCATTGATGTATGCTTGTAGAAGTTACAAACTCGTTCAAAAGCATATTTACCTTCACAAGACTTCATGGAGGAAGCTTTTAGAAGATACACGGGGCACCAAATATTTAAAATGCAATAATTCCAATGCCAATCCACTTTTCCTCTATAAATTAAAGCCTTTGAAATTGTCCAATGCCATAACCTCAGATGTGAATATGTAACAGTGAATATGTAAGAGCTCCTTTCTACGTCATGGAACTGAATGCAATAAAAACACATTGAAGCTCTTAAGCCTTGCTGGTACAGCTTAAGAAATATACCATTGTATTAAAGGTAATGTTAAGCACAGTATTACCATTCTCCATCTTACTAGGGTTGAGTAACTGGAATAGATTATATGCTTTGGAAAATCTTTCTGTAACAATTTGAACCTCATCCTATTTTGAGCATTTTTTTTTTTTAAGTAAGAAGCATGAACCAGCTCTTCGAAAAAATTAGCAACAATTTTTTAGCAGCTGTGACGTTCCAAGTATTTATACGGTATATGCATAAATACATTGACACGTCACCCAGTGAACGTACGCCACCATGGGGCACGGTAACCTAGGGGGTTGACCAAAAGGGATTTAATTAGCTATGTTAATCTAATTATAAAGGATAATTATAAAAACATATGTATCAAGTCAACTAATGGGTTGGGAAGGTGCCACTTGGCAAAACCCGAAAGTGGTCGCATGGGGTTGCTAAATTAAGCCACCAAAGGCTAGCGCCACCCTCTTCTTACCCTCAATCCACCCAGCCAGAAGCCAAGAAGCGGTGAAAGCACCCAGACTCAAGGGCGATCGCCCCGACTCACCAAACACCCTTTAGCTGTTGTCGCCACCCTCCGCACGTCACACCTTACGATAACGCGGTTCCAAAGCAGAAACACCGGTTAGTAGTAGTTTAACTTGTGAATTGTAGGATAGTACTCCAATTACTTTTTTCGATTGCCTTTGTTGAGATTAACCCTTCTCCGTAAGTAGGATTATATTTCAATTATGAATGGTGCTCTGTTACAAAGTGATGGATGAATCTATGGAGTAGTTCAAGAGGTTTCCATTAAACGGGGGTTTAAAGGGGGTAGAGACCTCTCGAGCTCATATATGATAGTATGCTCCTAGATAGAGCCCCCTGTAATATTCCCATTAGATGCGGCTCAGGTACAAGAGACCACCGGGTCGAGGCGCTATGGTCGGACAAGGGACACAAGTGGTGAAGTGGGGGAGGGTCTTGCAACATGAACATAAAAGGCGCCCCCGAGACTCCTACAAAGGCTAGGGCCCGACGCCGATCACGAGGGCGGGTATGGGTCCGACACTCCCTCGGGTGTAGAGGTGTGATCCGTATGGAGCACCTTGCACTTTGAGTAGATTTAGGGTGAACTCATCTGAAGAGGAACTTTAAAAGAAGATTCATGAGACTCAGTAAAGGACAACAATCCTCAACTAAACTAGCATTTCCAATTGATGAAACTGTAACACCTGCCCTATTCAAATCCACTGGCAGGTTGTTCCCAGAAGCAATATGTCCATTATGTTCTGTACATTCTCCTATGTACATTCTTGTATGCTTGATTAATAGCAAGGTTCAGTTCTCGCGACTATTTTTATGGATTTTACAGCTACAGGTTGGAACTTCCCAAATGCAAGAATTAAATAATTAGTGTTTTGCATTCAGTGTAAGTAAGGGCATATTCATTTTCCTAAACAATTGCAAATGGAGAGGAACTTCTGGTAGATTGCCATAAAGGATAGAACTATATGCACTATGCTGGCTTATATAACTTTGCGATATCAACTTGAGGAGTTCCACAGCTACAACCATGCATGAATAAAGTTGTCTCTTCGACTGCACATGAACAGCAAGTGGGGTATTATGTCTCTGCAGATTGGTCAGCAATCATCATTTGCTAGCAGCTCTAAACTCCTTCAGTTCCAATGCTTCAAGCCTGCAGTTCTCCAGTCTAAGATTGAAGTCAAGGCTCCTCTACTTTTAGATGAGAGTGCCTACAGTTGTATCTCTTGAAAGGCTACACTTAGTGCTGTTAGATAGCCACAGTAGTCATGTGGAGTTGGAGGTGACTTTTGAGGCAATTATAAACTCAAACAACATTGACAGCAACCAATAATAAATTCCGCTCCAAAAGTAACTTTCACATTCGTGTGCAATTGTACGGTTCCATCTGGATAGGTCTTTTGTCAACAGTTTTTTCCTTTTCTGCTCCACTTGCACTTATTGAATATGAGGCATCATATAGTACTGAAACAATACAATCCAGAATTTGACAAGGGTAAAAAATCCTTTATAAATTTCATGAAATGCCAGATTTTGGAGGTGGTCAACATCCTATTGCAATTTAATAACAGTTTTGCCTACCAGTTCCTCGTTTTTTTGTCATCATGCGTCCTGTTAATTTCCTTCTTAGTTGATGTGGTACTCCCTGCATGTTTCATATGCAGGCATGAAAGCTGTTCTCAAATGTCAAGTTTCTGACAAACTGGCCTGTGAGGTCTTGGCGCTGGCGGTAATCAACCAAGAGCATGTTAGAAAAACAAACCAGCCCCGCAAGGTTGTTTATAGTAAGGCATCTACAAAATCATTATAAAGATTAGGTTTATGAGCTTTGCTTAACCATGATAGTAGACCTAACAATCCGAAATCTTACAAGGAGTGAGATTATAGCCTATTAGACATTTAAAAAGTTTTTACCGACTTAAATGTGGATGCTTAAACACATGCATTTGTGTGCCCTGTTCTAACTATATGTTATTCATTTGTATATTTGAAGCATCTTACATGGAATAAAAAATGAAATGCATCAAGAACTCACCCTTGGGATTTCCTTGCTCATAAAATGTGCGAAACAGCAAGATCGCCTCTTCTGCCATTAGACCTCCAATTGGGTTGAAACTCTTATAACCAGAACATTCTTCCAAGGCCTGACTGCAATATACATCAAATACTGGTTGATGTTGCACAGAATGCAAAAGGAAATAAGAGATGCATTCGCTATAATATATTCTCATTACCTCCCACAAGGTCTAGAACGGGAGATGTGAACAGGTAATACCGATCCACAACCAATAAATCTGTCATTCTTACAACCATAAAAGACCTCAGGTATACCTGAAATGGTTGCCAGATAGCAAAACATGAGTGATTATGACAATTAAAATTCATCAGGTCTAGGCAAAAAAAATATGACAATAATTATACACTGCGAAAATCGATTCTGCGGGGAGCATAATTAATATAATTAAGTATAAATAAGTGAATAAGTATAATTAAACTTTTGGCTTGGGTGTCAGATTTGGGTGCTTTTTAGTGCGTTGGAAAGCTAGAAATGTGAGATTTCCATTGGTGTATAATTCATACAGTTTTGTTGTGTCTATCTGGGACGGATATGGAGTTTACAGATTTCGGCTGCCATGGCAAACCCTAGTTTGCCAGATTCCGAAACATGTTCGTCAGCCAAGAAATTTGTAGGTGGTGCTTCTGCTTCTTCTTTTGCGCATGATATGAATTCTCCTTTGGTGTTTCCTAATTTACCCAATAATTCTCGCCTCAATCCTCTTGCTTTTCATCCTTCTCTTCTTGATATGAGTACAGGCTCGCAACACTTTCCCCCTCTTTCTAAATCTGCACCTTTGTCTACTTCTCAAGTAGAGACCACTGTAAATACTTCTATTGTTGCTTCTCCTCCCTTTTTGTCTACTTCTGCTGGGTGTGTGTCTTCTCCTTCTGCTCCTTGGGGTTCTTCTGATGCTGTGGCTAGAGCCCCTTCTGCACGATTTAGCGATTGGATCAAACGTGATTTGACATCCAGTGTGCAATCTGCTCGTGTTTCCGCTGCATTGAATATTATGGTACAGAATAACAAGAAAGATATGAGCTCTTATCTAAATGAGTTACAAGCACAAGATGACCGTATGGATATTCAATTGCCTTCTGAGGGTGTATTCTATGAGTCACAGCAGTGTTTGAATGCTTTTACATAGGCAGGCCTACCATTGATCATAAGGCTCATTTGCAGTGTGTTCAGAACCTTGTGTCTCATGCAGTTATTTGCCATTTCCTTTGGACAATTTTGGATCTCGGTGTTGGATTCGGCTAAAGCATCACCTTCGAGACCGGGTCTCCTCATTATCGTCTCTAAAAGTTTTGGATAAAGATAATAACTTCTTCCTGGTCATGTTTGACTCTTCAGTTGCAGTCGACCGGCTTGTGGAGCGTGGTGTTGATCCTCTTTAGTGACATTATCTTCTATATCAGGTTTATTTTCCTGGATTCTTGCCAAGTAAGTCTGGTGCATTTCGCATGCCTTGTGGCTTGCCTTAAAGGATTTTTCACTAGAACTGCAAGTGTCTGATTTTATGATTGCTATTGCCAATGGATTGGGTATGCATCTCACCCATTCTATTGTTAATGGTCCTCGAATTTGTGTTTCTCTTCCTACTTGTGTTTCTATTCCTCAGTCAGTAGTGGTCAAAAGTGGCCCACTTTTTTTCAAGTACAAACTACGTCTGCTTAATGGACCTGAGCTTGCCAAGATGTTTCCCAATGTTGAGGCTTTCGTTACATACAGGTCTAGGCATACTTTTATCTAAACCTCCCCAACTGCTCCTATCCCATGTCACATAGCATCCATTTAACCTCAATGTTGTTGTATCATCTTCTTCCTCATCTGCCTCTGCACTAGTTAATCCGCCAGTATTACCAGCCCTTGTGCCTTCTTCCCTAGCTATTTTTGCACCATCGCCTTCTTCTAGTGCATCTCCGTCTCAGTCTATATCAGTAGACCCTCTTAATTAGGATCAACACTCTCGTCTTCAGGACATTGCTCACAAGCAAGAATTATTGGAAGAAGGATGGTCTACTCCATGCCTGAAGAAGCTTGCACGTCGCAAAATTAGCTATGCTCCTCAATCTGCGTTAGTTCACTCTGTAGCTCCAATATCTGCCACAATTGTTACAGTGGATGTTCCTGATTCAGTGGAGTTGCTGTTAATATGGATGTGGAAGTTCAACCTAGTTAAAGTAACTTTTCTAAAAATATGATTATATATTATTCTTCTCTTTCTAGAAGAGTAAACTAGCGTGAATTGCATATGTTGTCATGCTTAGACGGGTGGCCCTGCTCAGTTGGATCTAATTGTCCACTGGGTTTTTTATTCCTATCTCTGCATTGTATTATGTATTATGATGGAGTGTTATTAATAAACTCTGACGCCCTTCAAAAAAAAAAAAAAAAAAAAAATTGGAACAATTTGAGACATCTAAGTTATCTTCAAATGGAAACCCAAGTGAAACTACAAAAGATTCCCACAATAGCTTGGCATCAAAAAATCAACATGCTGACAAGTTCTTTGGTGCAACTTGATAAAGCGTGTGGTATAGAAATTTGATGTCCTTATTGCTACATAGAGTCCCTGTTCATCCTGCCTTTGAAATAGAAATATGATCTCTTTTTTTCTACATATGCATACAAGAAATTTAATGCGTCCTACGGTGCATGTTCGAGTTTTAGCATGTTCCTACGTGCAAGTTCTTGTAAAAGAATCTCTTGAGAATGCTCTAAATTCATAGATTCTCTAAGATTCTATCAAGGTTCTCTTAGAGGGTTCGTGAGCATTTCTCTAAATTTTATAAGATTCCTTCTAGATTCCATTAAATTTCCCTAGATTCTCCAAGATTCTATGAAGATCCCCTTAGATTCTCTTAAATTCATTTAGATTTTATCAGATTGCCCTTAGATTCAAAGAGATTCTATAAAGATTCCCTTAGATACTCTAAGATTTCATCAACATTTTCTTAGATTTCCCTAGATTTTATGAAGATTCCTTTAGATCCCCCAGATTTTAAGAGATTCCCAGAGGCTTGTAAATATTTTTCTAGATTCTCTTACATTTTATAAGATTTTCTTACATTCTATTAGATTCTTCTGGATTCCTTTACATTCTAGAACTTTTTAGAACATTCTAAGACTTTCTGGAACATTCTAAGACTTTCAATATATTCTAGAACTTTCTGGAAGTATTTCCCTAGATTTCCTTACATTCCCGTAGATTCCCCTACATTCTAGAACATTCTAAAACTTATTAGAACAATTTGGAACTTTCTGGAAGAATTTTCTTAGGTCCCCCCTAGATTCTCTTATGTTCTAGAACTTTCTAGAAGATTCTAGAACTTTCTAGAGCCTTCCAGAACATTCTAGGACCTTCTTGAACTAGCTAGAATGTTATAGTCTATTTTATCAGGGTTTGGGGCTGAGCTGCAAATTGTTGAGGCTGGATTCTGGGCAGAGTCTTTTGCAGATTTGTTGGTTCTATTGCGTGAGCTCTCTTTGAAATTTTTGTGGCATCAAACACTTGTTGATCAGGATGGCATAGAGATACGAGATGTTATTTATGGTTTATTTCTCACGTTTTGCATTTCTAGGACAAGGATGCTTTCTCTGTCATTTGTTGCTTTAGCAGGAACATGTTCGTCAGTCTCAGACGTGGCCAGGACTTCCTACGTCATATCCTTATTTGCCATAGCTTTGCTCAGAGAAGGATTGCAGTTGTGAGGAGGTATTGTAGTTGTGAGATGAAGGTTCACGTTCGTGTTTCGGATGCACTCCTTTCGATTTAAATTAAATGTGTCAAACTGAGTGAAATATGAATCCCTTCTCTTTTTTTAAGGTAACATTCAGATTGTTGAGCTCTAGAATCTCCTTGGTCTTGTGTTAACCCTTTTTATTGAAATGACAGACAGAACAAAAGGTATGTCAGAATTATTAGAGCTTGTTATTTTCTAGTTGCACATCGATGTTCCATGTATTCAAAGACAGGGATTTTCTCCTATTTGCAGTATCCAACAAGGTTCACAAGGCATGTGTGGTTGAGACTCCTCAAAAGCATTAGCTCTTGGTCAAAAGATCTTGACCTTTCTAGATCAATGGCTTTCTTCATAGCAACAACACGTCCATCTTCTAGACCCTTGTATACAACACATGATTCTCCTTTGCCTAAAATGGTAGAGGAGCTGTGATTTGATGTAGCCAACTGAAGGTGAGAAGATACAAGCTTATAACTACAACTCCAATTAAAGTAATGGCACCTGCAACTGCTCCAACAACAACTGAAAGATGAGATTTTTTAGAATCCTTACCAGTGTGGAGCTCTGGCGATGCAGGTGGAGGAGGATTTGAGTTTGAGCAAACTCGATCTCTGTTAACCTGACATGAAGAAGACTCTCACCAGGGGAACAGACAGTACAATTTAAGCAAAACTTGTCATTTGAACTGGGATGATTGCTGCCACTGGATGTCTCATACTGATGATTTTCACAATTTTCTGAACACAATGACTTGTTAGCTGCTAAAGTTGTTCGTAGAGAGGCAATATCACTCTTGTTTAGTGCTCCCCAACAAACAATTTCTTCTATTGCAGAAAGGGAGCCCCCATTTTCATTTCTCTATACATACCCCTGGAAGGAACATTCCCCTGAATATTGCATTTTTTACTAGAAATTTATGCATTTCATGGGAAGATTGTAGGAAAATGTATGGACAGAAAACTAGCAAAAATTAGAATGTTTTAGAATTTTAGTATTCGTGGGTCGAGCCTTAATTTGGATAGCTGAGATCCATGATATCAACCACGCTCTAAAATCATGACGACCCAGATTTGACTTGCCCCTTGTTTTGATTTATGGCAAAGACCTCTTCCTCAAAGTGGCATGGCAGAAGAATCGATACTACTCCAGAGCTTTGATCTTCCTCCAAGTCACGGCTATGGCGACCCTTCTTCTTCCGAAACAGTATGTTAGATTTTTGGCATGGACTTGGCCACTGTGTAGGGCTGGCACAGATCGATTTGGTTCAAGATAATGCCTACAACCAATTTGGTTTATTCTAGCTTTGCTTTTAGGTTTGCTCTTACTACTTCTCAGCATAATTATTCCTTTTCACCATGTTTGATATGCCCATGCCTGACTATTTTGGGTGCCCTATTTTCCTACAGCTTATCGAGGGCCCCTCACTCTAAGCAATTGCTATCACGTACTAGCTTCTTTGGGTGAATCCAATGAAGGTATATGCTAGTGTTTTTGGACTTATTTGCTTATTTACTTCTATAACTTATATTTCGTATCTTCTCCAACAACAGCTCCGAAAGAAGATGCTTACAAAGTTAACATTCAAGTAAGCTTCTCTTTCGATTCTCTGTTGCCCATGGAAGCTAGGTTTCAATCTTCTGAGCCCACTATTATTCTTAAGAAGTATACAGAGGAACTGAAGTCCGATACATTCTATTCTCGCGCCCGTGCTACGTAAAGGCATGGACACCATTTCTCAAGTTGGTAGCCAAGTAAATCTTATGTTCTTATATTGGACTGGTTCGTTTCATGATGATTGAGATTGTATCACTCTTCCTTTGCTCGAATTTGATGTTTATTGTTGTACAGAGGAACAATGCAACAATGCAGATCTGTGGATTAAGAATTCTCTTACCCCTGCCGTGGCATAAACGCTGCTACCCCTTACTACGATTTTAAGTTCAATGTTCATTTCATAACTTCCAGGAGGCTTTATTTTTATTCTCTTGCGTGTGGAGAAACATCACCATGAAAAACAAAACGAACTCAAACAACATATAAGGGCGGGTTTGGGGTGGGGGGGGGGGAAGGGAAAGTAACGGGCAAGGAAAGAGACGCCTTTGTGAGAAGGTGCCAATAACCGCCACAAGAATGAAGAGCACTTATATACAATTTACATGGGCAGCTAATGTTTGCTAAATCCATAGGAATACCACAACAATAAAATACAATAGAATAGAATAGAATATGATTTTATCGCCCACGGAGACCAACTGGCCTATGGGACCCAAGTACAAAGAGAGAGCAAAGCAGGCATATTACTACCGTGATTAAAAACCCGCACAAGGGTTTTCGGGGAAAACCTTAGTAGCAATAAGGATGTCGACATACCGCATAGTTATATACATAATCACAAGTACAATTTGAGGTTAATGCCCGGACGAGGGGGCATAACCGAAGTCCGCCGTATCCATTACCTCTCGGAGGTACGATCCCAACAAGCCTACAGAGGCCGTGGCTCGTAGCTCATGCGTGGGCCCGATGGGGCATAACTAACCGAGCATACCGAAGCCCGGATATGCTCGCACGCAACAATCGTGCCCGAGGGCGGACTTTCATCCTCAATGGCGCCTTGTTGGCTACACCGACAGACTCTGTCCTCACGCGGCCCCCGAATCCATCTCCCCGCTCTCAACGCGGAGGTGGTGTGCACTGCGGCGTAATGGAAGCAATCACCCAATCCGCGCTTTTTCATGGGTAGATGGGTGCGCAGGTAGTGGTGTGGGCCCCTCGTGAGCATGGGATTAACTCGCTGCCGATAATTTGCCACCTTGACATGTGACGTGGCCTGCGATCCCAAAGCTTGGCCATGAAGCAAGCATCTGGGTATCGCTTCAAAGGCACAAGCGTTCCTTCCGGTGTATGACCTGGTCCACATCGTGTGCTCGCACATTCCATCGCGAGAACCACTGGGCTTGCTTGTCTTTCCGGCAGATCTTTGAGTCGCCAAGGCCCCATCTCCACCGCCAAAGCAAGGTTGGGCAGCCAGGGCTTCATCCATAGCCACCACCTTCTCGGAAGTAAATAATGTGACGTTCCAAAGCAGCCCTCAGAATGGAAGGAAGCATGTCTCCCCGAGCAAGATCCGATATGGGACCGCGGATTTCACTCCCGCGTTCGGGCCAAGAAGGCCTTTTTGTACCGCCTAGATCGCTCCAAGTGGTGAGGGATATCACCGCCCCCACACTTCGCGCCCCATAGAGGAGGACCGGTTCAACCAAGGCCCCGAACAAGTGTGCCCTGGTGACCCCATACAATAGGAAGCTTACAAAGAAGTGGACTTAATATACTATTCATGAGTATCTAAATATAACATTAATATTGATTTTAGGCAAAAAAAATAGGGTGAGCTGTCCTAATGGTATTCTAATTTGAACTATCCCAATCATGTTTTTAATGCTCGAGAGTACCATCACCAACACCGCCATGTTGCTTAAGATCTACATTACAATATTCATAATCTCTCTACCTTATTTTAGATTTTGGAGGACCCCGACATTCACCTCGAACATGCAAACACACTATAATAGTTACAACTTGGGGATTAGAAAATGGTGCCCCGTAGAAATAGAAAATTGTGCCCCGTGGGAACATCACTATAATAGTTACAACAGTTACAACTTGGGGAGTAGAAAATGTATTCATGCCACATAATAATATACTACAAGAAATTTATCGCGGTGGCCTTGGCTGCAGCGAACGTGTCTCTCCGCCAAATATTGGTAAGTTGAAATAATGCCAGTTCTAGACATGTGAAAGTTAAAGTAATTGCATTGCTCATGCCTATGCTAGTGTAGGAAGCAGCTAAAGGATGTCGAAGCAAAATCACTCCCAAGACCGTAAAGGAAACATGGCTTTCAAATCTCGGCAGTGGCATGGGGTGTAAATCTTCTGCAATAAATCCGTCCATCGGCTTCATTTAATGCCTAAAGGTCGACGTCACAAAATCTTCTATAAAAAATGAGATGTCGACGTCAAGAAATCCTCCCTAATAAATAAGAATATATATATATGTGTCTCGTCCAAGTAATTTTGAAGGGAGAAAATGTGTGAGAACAAAACAATGATTATATAGGTGTTATGATTGTCCGCCATAAATGCTCGCGTAATGAATGAGTCTACACATGTATCATCTTTGGGTAATTTTCAAGGTGTGTTCATAATAAATCAGTCCATCGGCTTCATTTAATACCTAAAGGTCGACGTCACAAAATCTTCTGTAATAAAATGAGATGTTGACGTCACAAAATCCTCCCTAATAAATTAGCATGTATACGTGTCTTGTCCAAGTAATTTTGAAGGGAGAAACGTGTGAGAACAAAAGCATTATTGTATAGGTGTCATGATTGTCCGCCATAAATGCCCCCAATGAATGAGTCCACACACATGTCATGTTGTGGTAATTTTCAAGGAAGAAAATAGGTGAGAATAGAAATAGGACACTGCTTTATATACGAAGGAAAACGTCACAAATATGTACAAGGGTTGGATTAGAGGAAAAAAAATACAAAAGTAGGTATACAACAGTAGAATGCGAGTCAAGAAAGGCAATGTTTGTCCCAATGATGAGACCATTTGTATGCTTCTTTGTGTGAGTGAATGCAGCTATATTCTGTAATGAATATAACAGGGAGTCGAGGAAAGCACTGATTGTCACAAGGATGAGACAACTTGTATGCTTGTTTGTGTGATCGGATGAGGCCATATTCTGTAATGAAAATGGTTCTACGTTGACTTTCAAGGGCCTTTCTTGAAAGGTATTGCTTGCCCAAATGATGAGACCATTTGTATGCTTCTTTGTGTGATTGGATGCAGCTATAAGGAATGAATGCTTCTTTGTGTTAGTCATGGTCTGTCTGTGTTCTAGGTGGCTCTGGCACAGATCCCTCTCATGCTACACTCTTACCAGGGCTTTGGGGTAAGCTTGCACGTGATTGCAGACGCTATGGGACCTCAAGGGATGAGGAAGAGAGGAAGAAAATTTCGCAAGTCCAGAAAGCTCAAAGATCTTGAAAGCATTGCATGACATCCACGGAGGTTGAGGAATGAGCATATTTGACCCGGCGATTGATGAAAAGATGTGAGAGGAGGGTGGAGAAATAGGTTGGACAGGTCAGCGGGTGGCTCAGGAGGCACCTCCTCGTGAGGCATTTCACGTTCTTCAGGTTGCGCCCAAAGCTTATAGACGGCAAGAAGAAGCCCCACATGTTCTTCCTCTATGGTGGACCACCTACCATGATGATGTGACTGTAGTGACAGCAAGACCACCTTGGTCTCTGCGTCTGTTATAAAATACGTTGTAACTATTGAATTTATTAATAATTTTTTTTTTCAAGTACAACCTTGGTTTCAATGTGCAATGAGATTCCTTTGTTTGAGTTGTAATCTTGTTGTTCTCGACTCGCGATCCGAGAAAAATGGGGGGAAAGATATGGTATGCTTGGACCCAACCGAACACTGCAATACTCAAATTCTGAATGGTCATAGAGGCCAATTAACTTTTTCTCGTCCTTTTCGTGTAAAATAAGAGGGTTCCAAAAAAAAGTGGGAATGGCATGAGACCCACATTAATTAAAAGCTGACTTACACAACTCTATGGGCACATCATCTATCTAGAGGGACTAAATGCGGAGAGCTAACCATAGGAACAACCTCGAGATACACCACAAAATATGCTTAGGCAATAATGAGGGCATTGGCAACAACTTCTCACCAGGATGAAAAACCCCGCCCTTTCAGGTTTTCGAGGAAAACCCTAATGAGAAATAGTGGCCAACAATCTTGATGGTTGCATGAAGAATCAAATGATGTGAAGCAATGTTGGACGCAAGAGTGAGTGAATCCGTTAGACAGTAGAATACCTAAACCAAGTAAAGCACATGGAAAGCAACCACTAATGGTTAGGGAGAAGAAGAATGGGCATGGTGGGGAAGTGACCACCTAAACAATGACAAACAACTAATGTGAGAGATTAGTACAGAAAAGACACCCTCAAGGTTGAAATAAACAGCATCATCCAACGGGTGGAATAAAGCAACACCATGCATGTGGAGAAACATCAACATGAAAAACAAAACAAACTCAAAAAACATATAAGGGCGGGTGGGGGGGAAGCAATGAGCAAGGAAAGAGATGTTGTTGTGAGAAGACGCCACAAGAATGAAGAGCACTTATATAGATGCTCGTCCCTTCCCAGAATGGAGGGTATATGCTAATTGGCAACAACCAATTTACATGGGCAGCTAATGCTTGCTAAATCCATAGGAATACCTCAACAATAAAATAAAATAGGAAGCTTACAAATTTCATTACTAGGAAGTGGGCTTAATATACTATTTATGAGTGTCTAAATATAACGTTATTGATTTTAGTGTAATAATGGTATTCTAATTTGAACTATCTCAATCACGTTTTTAATGCTCGAGAGTACCATAAGTCAATACCGTCATGTTGCTTAAGATCTACATTACAATATTAATAATCTCTCTACCTTACTTTGGATTTTGGAGGACCTTGACGCCACCTCGAACATGCAAACACACTATAATAGTTACAACTTGGGAGTCAAAAGTGGTGCTCCATGGAAATAGAAAATTGTGCCCCGTGGGAACATGCAAACACACTATAATAGTTAGAACTTGGGAAGTAGAAAATGTATTCATGCCACATAATAATATACTACAAGAAATTTATCGCGGCGGCACATGCAAACACACTATAATAGTTACAACTTGGGGAGTAGAAAATAGTGCTCCGTGGAAATAGAAAATTGTGCCCCGTGGGAACATGCAAACACACTATAATAGTTAGAACTTGGGGAGTAGAAAATGTATTCATGCCACATAATAATATACTACAAGAAATATATCTAGTGAGTTCCATTTCAGCTCTTTGCGCCTTCCTTGACTTGATGCATTCACATTCACCTCCACAAAGAGATTCTAAATTATAATAAGACAGCCCCGTATCCCAGGCATTCAGTATCAATGCATACTTTGGGATAGATGCCACATGGTTTACTCATCATTTAAGTTTTTCAAGCACTTTTCCAGAGTTTGAAAAACAGTTTCCATTGTTGGACGAGTTGTCCCATTTGGGTTGAAACATTTCAAAGCTAGCTCAAATGCCTCCACGAGCGGTGTGGGATCGTAAAGCATTGGAAGCGAAGGAAGTGTTTGTTACTATCTCAATCATGTTTTTAATGCTCGAGAGTACCATAAGTCAATACCGTCATGTTGCTTAAGATCTACATTACAATGTTAATAATCTCTCTACCTTACTTTGGATTTTCGAGGACCTTGACGTCACCTCGAACATGGGTGAAAGTATGCTCATACTATTTTTTCCACCCTTCACCAATTGAAGTGTAACCTATGCTATGCCCGTCACTTCACATAGGGCGTACCCGTTTCAATCATAACCTTCTTACCGCCCACCGTAACTAATGACTGTGACCCGAAAGGGTAGCGAACTTTGAATTTGTAATTTCGAACCGTGCTCCCCACCTTTTGCTAGTCCGGCCAAATAGCCCGCGGAGAAGAAGCTCTAGAATTTCCGGATTCACTCCAAGCTTAGTATTCCAAAACTCAAACGCCAAAAACTATGGTGAAGAAGGTTGTTAATCCGCCGGCTGTGTTGCAAATGGAGTCCAATCTCATTAGCAATGGCAGAAATGAACTTGGAATCCTGTAACTCTGGAGGAAAATCTTCGAGAGCAAACCAGAAGGGGCGTAAGGCATCCGGGCTTAGCTGGAAAGGATCCGGGAACATACCATTGATAGAGCAAGAAGTGTTTCCAGAGAGGATCAACACCTCGTTCTATGAGTTGAGCAGCCGGTTCAGGAGATTCAAACATCAAAAGAAAGCAATGTTGATCTTTTGCCACAAGCTTGATAGATTGATAAGCAGGGAGCCCTAGCTTGTGAAGGTGCCAAGACAGCCAAGATCCCACGCGCGTGATCCGTGAAAGGGCGGTGAAGTGGCGGACCGCGGAACACGCCATGTTGTATCCTCAATTCATGCTTCAAAACCAGGATCACCAGCAATGGAACTTAGTTCTTGCAGCAACGCAATGGGAGGTGCTCAATGCATTGAGCAAAAAATTCAGTTGCAATGGCTGAAAAAGAGGATTGTATGGAAGTCATTTCTCCAAGAAAGGTCCAGTGTACCGTCCTGCACAATATGAGCTAAATGGGCCCCTTTGCCCCACTCTTCAACTATAATTTGTGCAACTTATCTGCTTGCAAGTATTACTATCAATGCGAAACATATAATGAACTTGCGTAGCCGTGTATATTGTAGGATTAAACTGGTTGTACTTGAAAATGCAGATTAGAGGTGGTAGTGGAAATTGCCTTGGCACCATGCTTTGTAGTTTAAGATAGTAGTTTTAACGTCACGCCACTAGGCAGCATCCAACTGGACATGTGACCACACACCACACTACATTGCTTAGTTGGGCCCCGCCCCAACCACCTTACATTATGTCCTGTTGGAATTTGACCCCCAACAAGCATCAAGAAGTGGGTTCGGGCGGTCTCGAACTCGAGACCACATTGCTAAGGAACTAGTGTGTTACCACTAGACCAAACGCCCAGGGCAGCCGGGGAGATTATTGTCATGAATTATGGAATGCCAGAAATTGTCCCTAAACAATAATTTTGCACTTCAATTTAATTGCATGCCTGCTATCTATAGTCAATCTTGTATGCTTTACATGCTTAGGTTCAATAAGTTGAATTCATTACATGGTCATGGAGCAAATCTTGCATTCTTTTTGCAATACTATCCTTCCTATATTATAATGTTATAGCGTAATTCTTGGATTTGGATCCAACCCTAGATCTGACGGCCACAAATAACCTAACCATATCAAAGGGTCCAAACAAAGCCCCGTTTTCTTAAATGTGATCCCGTTTTTTAGAAGGTCCAAACAAAGACCCTTTTTTTATGAAGCCACGAAATCCCAATCCCATCGTTACCATAATTTTCAGAGCTTGGCTACGGCAGGGATCAATCCAATAAAGGGCAAAAAAGGGCTTAAGGGGCTTTTCACACGACTAGCGTGTCTTATATTTTAAGGCATACTATTGGTCCATGTCAACATTTAAGAAGAATTGGTTTTCACACGGAGCCATATAAGACATGTCTTATTTAGGTTCCGGTAGGTTTGGATAGGTTCGTTAAGGGCAATGGAGTCTTATTTTATACCGGGGGACTTCCTCCGCCATAAAATAAATTATATTCTATTTTATTCTATTGACCAATCATATTCAAAATAATAGATGGTCTTATTTTGTGATGGTTTTCACACATTTGTTAGTGTCTCATTTATATAAGACATCCTGTAGTGTGAAAACAACTTATATTTGTGTGTCTTATTTTTTGCTTTGGAGTCACAAATGATGTCTTATATGAAATAGGACAGCCACATTGATCAAGAGGTATGTAGACTATTTACATATTTACATTAATAAGAGTGTCTAGGAAAAATAGAGAAATAGTCTACATATTTACATTTATAAGAGCGTCTAGGAAATATAGAGAGACACGTGTCCGGTGCATGGTCATAGGCCTGCGCATTCCAAACAGCTTCTAGATAGTAATGTATTCTAGTGTTCAGCTTCTGGATAGTAATATGTTCATGTTAATGCAAATAAATCAGACATCTAGCTCAGATTTCAATGTATGAAGCATGGCCAGAGCATTTCATCTTTGGTCGCTTTAATTTACAAATTCAAATGTGTTTATATGGTTGCATGCCTTCAGGCCTTGGCAAGAAGTTTCATTTATGAAAAGCTCACAGGACATGCATGTAATTATCCTTGCCTTAAGTTCATATGGCTTGCCATCAATGCCATGTCAAACCTGTTCTTACGCGCAACTGTATGTGCTGCATATTTGTTGAGCTTAAATCAAACGTGTAGGTATTCTTCAATATTAGATTGCAGGTATTGTTTATTTCATATTATTTTTGGTCATTTAGCCCTTTGAAGGTATTATATGACAAGGTTTGTTTATTCATAAATGTGGCAATGTTTTATTTTATTGACACAGGTACACTTTCAAAACAATATCAAGACATCACAGATTGGATTGTTGTGTACCTCTTGAAAGAGATGGAGAAGTACACATCATGGTTGGGAAGGTTGCTTGCCTAGCTGGGTATTCTGCAACATCTTTCCAGGCACATCAGAGGAAAGTTCCATGAACACATTTTGAAGGCATATTCGAGAATGAACATTATCATCAGCACGTTCATATCATTTTGGAGCACCCATTTTTAACCACTGATGCAAGGGTCTAGAACCTCATGTTCAATTCTTGCACAGTCGCAGACTGGCATAGGTTCTATCTCTCCTAATGGTGGTTATCATTCTGGTAAGGATATGAATTAAATACTTGATGTTGAACGCTTCAAGCATCCTCCACATTGGGTGCCTGTATCACTTTTTTGGGATGCAATAAACAAAATGAATTTATTGACAGAATTCCTGTCAAGAGGGTAAATAGTGTAATTTTAAAACAACACTTAGTATAGTTAGTGCACTTTTGTCTTCTTTAGACAGGCCAGAGATTGGTTATGGCGGCACAAACATCCTCCACTGCCAAAAGTGGATAATTCATAAAATTTCTGTTGGCAGAAACCCCTTATTCTGCCAGATTTGTCTGTATATTCTTATCAGAACAATATGGAGAGTATTGATGTTCCGTTTTTTATCTATCTATTGCAATGACCATGTCTACTATGTAAACGCATATTTCTAGCCATGTTTCCAATCAAGATGCAAAATCCCAAAGCTTTCATAGTTTTCATTGGCTCAATCCCAATTAGCATAGCAAAAATAATCCCCAATAAGCACTATATATCAATTTCAAATTCCATTCCATTGCCCCAATTACCAATGTTTAAGTTCACATTGAATAGTTTCCAACAATCATCACAAATAAAAATCATAGATCTACACATATCATACCAAATAAAAGTCATAGATCTACACATATCATACCATAGTGATACAAAATCATTTGCAAAGGGGACTACGTAATAAACCACTAACTAGTACGCGTGTTGCGCTGTTCGGCTAATGTTAACATGTCCCCATAGTAAATGTGTGCCTAGTGTTGCTGTGCTAGTGTAGGAGCTTTTGTGTTTTTACCTATCTCTAACATAAGTGTGTTACTCTAATGAAATGGGATTAGTGTCCTCTAGGATGTCATGGAACGCTAAATACACATTTTTAAGTATTTGATCCATACTTAGAAGAGTTCTCTATATACAATATTTGTTGTATATTTTGACATGGTGACATTTGCAGTTGCATTTCTATCATTTAATGGAATAAGAAAAGCAAATGACTTTTATTTTCTACATCTCTCCCCGATCTTATACTTTCTGTTATATTTTAGATTTCCTCTTGGCTACGCATATTTCTTATGCTTTCTATTATATTTTAAATTTCCCCTTGGTTATTTGGTATATTTGTGTCGCTTGTTGCAATAATCTTATCAACAATCAGCTATTATTTCAACACCACATTGGCACCTATTACTTCAACAACACCACATTGGTATCAACAATCACCTATTATTTCAACAGCGTCTTTTCATTTTCGGTCAAGTGGCTAGTGATGGAAAACCTAATGTTGTTGCAAAGGTGTGTTAAAGCTTTAATCCATTCAAATTATTCTTCAATTGACATCAATCTTCAGAAGCTCTTATAACTTCATAAAAAATAACATCAGCTTAGGCTTAAGATTGTTTTAGGAGAATGTGTACAAATGTTGTGGCCATAGCTTTGAAACCTTGCACAAAGTGTTGCTTTTCAGAATCTCTTCAGCCACAGCATTTGACAGAAAACATTATGTGTTCTTAGACGTCATAATAAAACATTTAGTTTAACTGTTTGGATTCAGCAGTACAACCTGAAAATAATGCTCAGAATTTCTGTGAAGGTAAACCAATATAATTTAGAGCCTCATGGCCTGGACGCCGGCCATACCTTTGGAGCTCTGCACAAAATGTATCATCCCAGGAGCAAAGGAATCATTATGGAGTATTGCAAGTTGAACAATACATAGAAAAAAGGTTGACTAAACTCAAGATTTGCAACAAAAATCTCAATTTTTTGCTCTAGAATAGCAAGGGTTTGTCTTAAACAAAGTTGACATACTCATAGATTCAACATGTACTCATTTGATAACAGATTGTAGATTGTGCAGTCAATGGTCACAGAAGAAAAGCTTTATTATTTTCATGACTCAAGCTGTAGGCGAGATGGTAAGAGAGAACGGGATGACACAATGTTAGTTGTGACATCAAGATCAATAGAACAACAACACAAAAATTACCCGATACCACCCATACTCCAAAGCATGATCAGAGAAAATAAATGAATCATGAAAGGCTCACAATAATTTACATAGCAATGATTAACCTTTTGCATGCTGAAAAGACATGACGTGCAACCTCCCTGGCCATCAAGAGATGATTCAAAATAGCTTGTTGATTCTCCAATGTGCAGTTAGACTAATGTCTGCCTTTTCCACCCAACCAATTTGCAGTGACACAACATCAAATGAACTTAGACAAATAGATAGTACCCTCTGTGACAACCCATAATCAAAATCCAACGCACAATTAACAGTTACTTGATGAGCAAAACTACGTGGCTTCTAATAGAAGCTCCAAAATCAATCCAAGGCCAAAACAGAACTAACAAAAATAAGGGTACTTTGATGCCGTTATAGAATAAGAAGGGCCCTAATTCATTATTAGAATATATTGGATCTTCAAAGCATCAAGTGCATTATCTCACATGCTTCAAAGCGCCAAATGCAATAATATATGATGAATTCTAAAGCTATTCAACATAAAGCACGACAAAACTTCATCATTACTTGGAAGGCTTTAAATGAGTACTTTTGTGTAAAAGCTTCCATGGCAAATACTCTTGAACTGAACTCTTTTAGGAAGGCAACATGGAAAGCCAAAGAGAAAGCAGTCGCACTCTGTTTATAGCTATGATCTACCTTGTTCCAAAAAGGTATATGGGGAGCATAAATACAAAGGAAAGCATATTGAATGAAAAAAATTACATCAATTACTAAGATAGAAGAAAAGATGCCAACGAATCTGAGTAGGCAAAGGAGCAGCAACAGATTAGATACCCTTGTGCACAAAGGAGGACTTCAAATGCAATCCAATGAAATACTCATAAATGTTAAAGAATGCACGGTAGAGTTCAGAATAAAGAGTTCAGCGAGGAAACTATCCTATAATTATAACCTGGCACCGTTTGCCGACTTGCCCATGAATATCCAAGGAAGGTAAGGTGCAGATTCTTTCAACTCTGACAGTCACCAAGACAAAATGCGGCATGAGTTTCTACTGCTAAGCTTTGACCCCGCTATACTGAGAATGCTATACTTTCTTTCTTTCAAATCTGGAGAAACAGAGAAGGATTTGGGTCTGCATCCTGCATAGATTTTGCAATCAGCCACTTTCTAAACCAAATCCGGAGACACCGTGAGGGATTATTGTGAAACAGAGCTTGCATGCATACAAAAATGAAGAACAAAAATGAAGAAAGAGCAAGAAAACTACCTGAATCCTCTGTTTCTTGGTTTGCTGTAAGCGTATCCTTTGTTTCCTGCATGAAGAAAGAGCACACGGGTTAAGGGAAGGCAAAACACTAATCTACTGCAAGAATCAAACCCTAAATGCAACAAAAATCCTACCTGAATGTCAAATCCGGTGCTAATCCGGTGCTCCAGCCTGTTGGGCGCTAACAATCTGGCGACCCTTTTGTGCATGCAAAAAGATTTGGGCATTTGCTGGATGATTGCTGCCATTTGAAAGGAATGGAAAAATAATTAAAGGAGGAGGCATCTCGGCTGTGGAGGAACGCCTGCATCAAATCTCGCCTAGTCTGCTTCCCGCTGAATTAGCTGGCACTAAATGGAATCGTGATAATGATAATTGCAGGAACGAAACGTAAATTGGCGTGTAAGAATTGGGAAGGAAAAAAGCGTGCATAATTTTGGGACTTTATTTTTCTTGCCGGATTTTTCATTTTCTGATGCTAAAATTTCGCTTTTTGACCGGATTTTGATGTCCACCGGCGGCCGGAAAAAAGAGGACACACCCCCCCAAACACAATTTAAGGCCCTTTTTCCATGGCATAGGTGTCGTATATTTTGCTTAATGTGATTGGGCCACATAAGAAAATAAGACAGCCTAGCTTTTCCACTTTGCCCTTTTAAGACGTGTCTTATATTGCTGCCGTACAACTTCATAGTCTTATTTTACTCTGGGAAACCCCGCCACAAAATAAGGTGTCGATTTCTATCCAATCGTGGGGCTTCTTCTCCCGGTTTCTAAGGATGTCCTAAAAAAAAAAAGCGTGGATGGGAAGCGGATGGGATCATGGCCTTCTACCGCAATGGAATGGACAAGAATCAAATGTTTGTGGAATCGATTGGGCTGGATCAAATGTCCGGTGGAATCGATTGAGAGGAAACGCCAACAAGCGTGTCCATCCCCCCACTTCCGCTTTTATTCCTGTTGTTCTGTTTGCTAGACGAGCTCGTGCTTCTTTGAATCCATCATCGGCAAAGACCGCGGCAAATCCAAGTCTCTGTCTTCTCGCCAAATCAATCCTCGTCGAATCCAAGTCCTAATTTGACAAAACAAAATCGAACTTCATGTAGCTTGTTCTATGTCTCTCTTGTGCCGCGACCGCTTCAAACGACAAGAAACCCTAGAACGCTTCTAACCCTAGAACACCGATCTGGCCGAGGCCAAAATTGAAGCAGAGCTTGTCAAAAAGGAAGAGCGAGCCGCACGCAGAGTCCTAGAACACGGGAGAGTATAGGCCTTTACATTGAAGTTTAGACAGAGCGGTCTTTGTATGCCTTATCCCGGTGCGTGGTCTTTCTTGAGAAATTGATTATAAAGTTTAAATCTTTCGCCTGATTCACAAACGGAATCAGTATTCATGGAAGCATTCTTTAGATCCATGCTGGCAAAGAAATGAAAAGCCCAAAATTTGATCGAGCAGTCTTTGATTCTTGCTTGCGGATATGTTGCCTCATCTCAAGACAAGCCTATCACGCATCAAGAATAAGAATTGTGAAATTACAACTTGAGTGAAATAGATTGTGCCCTCTGCGGACAAATATGCAAGAAAACCACGGAGAGATTGAGTAGTGGAAAAGCAAATTTATGAGACATGTCTTATATTATAAGACACCTCTTATAATGAAGCCATGGAAAATCATTTTTTATAAGACATGTCACAAGAATGACGTGGCACCTAAAATGCTGTCTTATAGTTATAAGACAGCCATATTTTAAGGCAACCGTGGAAAAAGGGCCTAAGTAAGTAGATAAGGGCATGACATAATATTAGACACAAACAATACATTGCTATTGAATATGAATTATTGATGTTAATTTATGTGCTATTTGAAAGCACACATGATACATAACATATACTATGTTATGTCAACTTTTGTTAATTTATGTGACATTCCAAAGCACACTTGATACCTAACTACCCTTGACCTATAACATAAACTTTTATAACTGCCTGTATTGATAAGCTTTGCTTATAGTTCAACATTAATGACTAAAGAATAAAATCCGGAGTTGTTTTGGCATCACAAGAGATAGCTCATATAAAAATTGCAGTGTATGTGGATTGAATTGAGTAAGTTTATTAGCAGTTCCCAACATTAGCCCCGCAACGCTGGGCACTAACATACGTACTAACATTTGCTAACATAGGCAAGTCCTTCAGAGCCACATAAGGAAAAAAAAATGCATGGTCAAAAGACGTGTGTAACATACGCGAGTCTTTCACAACCACATAAGCAAAACAAAAAAAAAGTATGTATGCAAAGTACTCTAAACTACATATCCAAAACTTTTCAAATAGTTAGATTTCTCTTTTAGGGAACTTCAAAATACTGAATTATTAAAATTGATATAATTTATTTTTATTATACGTTGTAAGTATTGAACCCACTTGTATTATATGTCGTAAGCATTGAACGTATCCCTATTTGCAAGATACATAATTTCCAAAATCAATGGTGACACCTTTTTTTGTCTATTATTAGTGAAATTTTGCTTATATCATGGCAATGAGTAGCAGCTACACATGTTGAAAGTAGCTAGGATGCTTGAGAGTAAGTATTTAAAGTATTTGCATAAACATATCACAAGCTTGCAATAACTACTTAAAAATGTGGTCTGTAATTTTTGTGCATTGAAGCTTGCTCTTTTTCTTCTTCATCATAAAACCAGTTGGCCTGATTAAAGGACTTTGCAAATGCTACGCCTTCCTCGGTGTGCGTCCAACTCATCAACTGTGGGCACTGAGTAATCCATACGTTCTGAAGACATGGTAGAAGTGAGTAAGAGTGTGGTACAGCTCTAAGTGGCATGCACTCTACGATATCAATGGCTTCAAGTGCAGGAAATGAATCAGCATCAACATCTGGAAGATCTTCCAAGTATTTTGAAAAGGACAACCTTAAATAGCACAAGGTTGCAAATGGGCTATCTTTTTGTCCCAGATTCATTGGTAGTCTCTTGAATCCGGAGAAACATAGCATTTTTGGAACACAGATACTGCCCCATTTTTCAAAATTTGTTGTGCCATTGCCATGCAGGTATAGTTCAGCTAGCAAAGGTAGATTTTCCATAAATTGCCAGAAACTGCTTAGAATTTCTTCACCTAATTGATATAAGTTAGGATAAGTTTTTGAAGCCGTGGTAGTGCTCCTTGGTCATTTCGGGGAAATTCACATCCACATAGGAATAATGTTTCAAGTTTTGGTAAGGCTGCTGCACTAAGCTCGGGCAGCTTTTGCATGTGAAAATAAAAGGTGAGGGTTTCTAAATTATTCAAACGTTCATGTGACATCCAAGATGGTGGAACTTCAATAGTCTTGTATTTGTGTATATCCAACTTCATTTCCAGTCTTAGATCAAGGGAACCGTCATCTTTGAATGGTTGCTGATACGTATCATCAATTACACTTAAATGCTTTAGTTCCTCAAAAGTCTTTTCTTCAATTACACTTGAAAAAAATAACTTGGCTTAATTGTCCCCAAAAAGGGAGGCATCTTATAAGGATATTTGATGCCCTGAATGGTAAGTGATTCCAGTGATGGAAATGCTCCATTTTCTAATTCTGGAAGTTCTTCTAAAGATTTGAAGTTAATCATAATAAGTTCTTTTAAACTTGAAAATCCGTCTGCACGACCAAAAGTACTTGGCAAATGAGTAAGAGATTCCCATCCATCTAATTCAAGAAGTTGGAGTCTAGACTGTAGACTTTCTAATGCAGGAACATAACTTGTTTTCGGTTCTTTTGTCCTGATTATCAATATCTTAAGAGAGGAGAATTTGCAGATCCAGTCAGGAAGGCAATGCACCATGGATTTAGAAAGCCACAACTCTTCCATATTTACCAGTCCTTTCAATGGCTCTATATCTGTAAGTGGACCTGTCAAAGATAAAATTCTTAAATCTACATTGTTACGTAAAATTTTATCCATTTGCATATCCTTAGTGAAAAGCAAATCTAGATGTATCAACTTTGTCAAGCTTTGCAGCGGTGTAAAGCCTTCATCTTTCATTGCCTCATGTCGTGAAAGCCATTGTATTCTGTTTCGACATGGCCAAGCAATGCTATTAAGGGAAAATATCTGAAGGTTTTTCAATCGAAGTAATGCCTCAAATGGGAAAGAGATAAGACTCTTGCAGTTGCTCATGTTTAAATATTTGAGCTCTGTTAACTTTCTCAAAGAAGAAGGAATAGATTTTACAGTAGAAAACATAAGATCAAGCGCAGTGAGGCACTTTAGTCGTCCCAAGCTAGAAGGCAAATTGTTGATGGATGTTTCCCTCAGACTAAGGATCCGTAGAGAATGGAAACTTGAGACACAAATGTTTACAAATTCTTGTGAAATATATTTTTTGTGGCCTAAATCATCCAACAATAACACCTGTAGATTTGATGCCTTGATTTTGACTTCTGCAGGAGAAAATTGAATCCCTCGCCAAGAAATTCGACGAACATTTTGTAAAACCAGTGAAGGTGGTCTGCTACTTGCTGGTTGAAATAAATTTTCATTTGACTTTTCCATCCTTGATATGTGGAATGTCAAATCACGAAGAACATCATGAACCCTACAATAATCTTTTTTTGGCATTTCTATTAAAGAAGAAGCAACCAACACACCAACAACGATGTATGCTGCTTCAATTGTGTTTCTATCAGACCTAAGCAAACCCTCTCCCATCCAACATTTCATCAACTGGCGAACATGTATCTCTTCATCTTCTTTAAAAGCACCAAAGTATAAAAAGCAATCTTGTAGCTTACTACCCACATATTTTCTATGTTTTTAAGGGCATCATAACTTATTCTCAGACGGTTTATTAACTTCTCATGGTCGTCATCAACTAGCTCTTGGTTCCTCAATTTTGTTAGGGTCTCATCCCACTCTACCGATGTTTTTCCTGCCATAGCTTTTCCAATTACCTTCAGTGCTAAGGGTAGACCTTTACATTCTGCAACTACATGTTCTATTAACTCTTGGGAAATGTTCCCTTCCCTTCCACATGGAAAGGCATGGTATGTAAACAATTCAAGGGCCTCTTGTTTTCTAAGAGTCCCAATATCAACTTGAGATACACTTTTAAATGTCTGGAAATTTTTTTTTAACCGAGTAGTGATAAGAAGTTTAGAGCCTTCAATCCATGTAACCTTCTTTACAACAAACTCCAAGACCTCTGTTGTCCATACATCATCTAGAACCAAAAACATTTTTCCTTTTTCCTTTTCACGAACATCTAATTCTGCAATAGAGGCGATCTGATGTTTCTTGGCTCTACTATCATGGTAAGCTCTTTCAATTTCATTTTTTAGATTTGTGACATCATAGTCCCTTCCGAGTGTTATCCAGCCTACATGGTGCTGAAAATGAGATCTTACAGTAGGCAAATTATACAAGGCCTTTGCAACACAAGTTTTTCCTGCGCCTCCCATGCCAAGAAGACCAATAAAAGTTGGGTTTCCATTAGAGTGGTTGGAGCATAAAAGATCTTCCAATTCTTTTAGGACCTTAACCCTACCAAAAATAGGTTCTGCTATTGGAGTAAAGGGACTATCATCAACATCCAATCCAACTCTAGAACATTCTGTGTTGTTAAATGAGCGAAGTGTTGCTAGCCTACCAGCCATGGCTTGGCTTTGCTGACCTCCGTCCTTGGCAAAGTTAGAAAACTCACTCATAATTTGTTCCGTCTTTGCAGCCGTCTTGATTAACAAGAGTTTGTCCACAGGATCGCCAACAAGTTTCTCAATCTTCTCCCGCTTTGCTATGATGCGTTTCCTAAATGTGCTCCTGTAAACAAAAAAATAAGTTAATCTCATCATAAACGAGTTAAGGAGAGAAATACCACTTACCTCATCAAAACATTAACATTCTGATTGGATTCAAGAAGAACTTTTGATTCGTTGAGAGAAACTAGTACATTATCCAACCAACGTGCTACGAGATGATACCCTTGTGGATTGTGTCTAAGATCATGATCCATCTCCGTTAGCATGTTTGTCAGGGAGTCTAGTTGATCTTTAAATGAATCCCATTCTGTTTTAAACTTGAGGGCATGCTGCACCTCAGAATAGAGTTTCTCCAATATCTTCCCGCCTGCCCAGCCTGCCAAACCGGTTGGGTCGCCCATTCTGATCCAAAATCAATTTCTAATTAGTCTCCTTCAAGCTCCACATGAAGTTCATGATCTGCGCATATTGCTCTCTGTGATCCAAACTCACTGATCTACCCTTGAAAACCTCATAATCTGTGATATATTTTTACCAATTTTCTAGTCAAGACGAAACTACAATACCACGTTGATATGCCCCACAGTTTCGTGCATCGTGTAATATTTTCCTCATTTTTCGCCCATGTGGGTTGCCCTAATTTAATTGCACACGATCTGACCTTCACAATTCACATCTTGCACGAAACTATATATACTACCAATTTGGTTTAATAATTTTTTCCAAGGGGTCCATTTGAGGCCATGTGTTGTAATCTTAGAATTTTGCACAAAAATGGGACCTCTGTTTCGATTCTGGGAATTGACAGGATCTAATAACCAGAATGAAATTATGGCAAATGACTCCATTCATAGTAAGATCATGCAATTTTTCCAGCATCTATTTTACTTAGCCGCCATGTTCTTCTCCAAGCTCCAAAGATGTAGATGTTAGAGAACTGCGGTAGTTCAGGTCAGAACATGTAAAAAACAAACCGACCGTGGACCTGCACGATGTTTCTCCACTTAATTATCCAAATACATCAATTTTGGAAATATACTATGACACTGCACTACTCATCCAGAATCTGGTTTCTAGCTAAAGATATTGAAAGCATCCTCCATGCTAACCAAATATGTAGCTGATGTCGTGCTTCTACCATGCTAGCATGCACATGCCTGCTATTTCTATAGCCAGATTAGATAACAACTTCAATTTGGCAAACCCAGCTATCTTAATAATCTACTCCATTTGCCCTTTAATATCAAATTTTCCTGACCATGAACCCTTAATTTCAGTCAATACAAATTCCAATGCATCACCAATGGATTATATAGACATGTTTGACAGGTATCTCATAGGTTTTTGAAATCAGCTTTAGCAAACCTTAGTGGTAAACTACTTCCTTTACATTTCACTACTAAGAAAACAAAGTTACTAATATCTAAGTTTGTTTACAAGGCATCATCTTTATTTATTTCGTGCAAACTCGATGTCCGGCACATATATTGATAACATGGTGGCAAATAAATGTATGCAAGTCCTATATCATTTGATAAGGTGATATATACTTGGAGCAAACTGCAATTTAATGTTGATTTCTTCTACTTTTAGCAGAGTGAAGTCGTATATGCCTGTATTGCATTACATAAGATTACATAATATGCACACCTCGGCATATCCATTTTGGCATTGTCTAATATAGCAACATCTTGTTTGGTAGCTATTTCGACTAAGATCACATGTATTTGAAATATGTAGTAGCAAATGATGGTGGAGTTCCCAGAAGCAACATGTCCATTATGTTCTATACATTCTCCTATGTACATTCTTGTATGCTTGATTAATAGCAAGGGTCAGTTCTCGCGACCATTTTTATGGATTTACAGCTTCAAAATGCTGTAGCACAGGTTGGAACTTCCCAAATGCAAGAATTAAATAATTAGTGTTTTGCATTCAGTGTAAGTAAGGGCATATTCATTTTCCTAAACAACTGCAAATGGAGAGGAACTTCTGCAGCCATGTGCGAAGCAGGCCATATGTTGTAGATTTGGATGACTATAGAGCAGTTGTTTCCAAGCTATAGAACAGCCTTGCACGTGTCCTGCATGAAGAACTCAATCAGTTCAATTTATCAGCATTGAAAGAGAAAGAGGTTGAACCTATAAGTGATGCAATGATATTTTACAACAGAAATGTAGATTGCCATAAAGGATAGAACTATATGCACAATGCTGGCTTATATAACTTTGCGATATCAACTTGAGGAGTTCCACAGCTATAATGATGCATGAATAAAGTTGTCTCTTCGACCACACATGAACAGCAAGTGGGGTATTATGTCTCTGCAGATTGGTCAGCAATCATCATTTGCTAGCAGCTCTAAACTCCTTCAGTTCCAATGCTTCAAGCATGCAGTTCTCCAGTCTAAGATTGAAGTCAAGGCTACTCTACTTTTAGATGAGAGTGCCTACAGGTGTATCTCCTGAAAGGCTACACTTAGTGTTGTTAGATAGCCACAGTAGTCATGTGAAGTTTGAGGTGACTTTTGAGGCAATTATAAACTCCAAACAACATTAACAGCAACAAATAATAAATTCCATTCCAACAGTAACTTTCAACAGCTGTACAATTTCATCTGGATAGGTCTTTTGACATCAGTTTTTTCCTTTTCTAAATGAAGCCTTCTCCACTTGCACTTATTGAATATGAGACATCATATATTACTGAAACCATACAATCTAGAATTTTCCCAGGATAAAAAATCCTTTATAAATTTCATGAAATGCCGGATTTTGGAGATGGTCAACATCCTATTGCAATATAATAACAGTTTTGCCTGCCAGTTCCTCGTTTTTTTGTCATCATGCGTCCTGTCAATTTCCTTCTTAGTTGATGTGGTACTTCCTGCATGTGTCATATGCAGGCATGAAAGTTGTTCTCAAATGTCAAGTTTCTAACAAACTGGCATGTGAGGTCTTGGCGCTAGTGGTAATCAACCAAGAGCATGTTAGAAAAACAAACAGCCCCGCAAGGAACAAGATTGCGTATTAAACGGGAGCAAATCATCGAAACGAGAGCAAAAGGAATATTCCTCAAAGATTCCTCTTTTTTTTACAAAAGGGGTAAAAAGCGAGGTAAAAAAAAAGGATGCATGAAATTCTATTTTGAAACCCCCCAAATGACTAATTTTTTTGTGCAACGGAAGAATTGACTTTTTTAAAGTGTCACTTTTCTTAGCAAATAGAATGTTCTTGAAGTATGTTTTCTGAGAGAAACTCTAATTCGAGAGGATAAAATATTTAACAAAAATTTGAAGTAAGTCCATGGCTTGGCGTAGTATTCTCAAAATTTGAAGATAGAATCTTCATATTCACATGCAAAATTTCTGATCTTTTTCTAAGACTTCGGTTATGTACAAAAGTGTGAGGAGTGATGAGAGAGAGGGATCCGGGGCGTCATCATATTCATTTATGCCATCCTCATCACCTTCACTTCTTTCATTGTCCTTTGGAGGAAGTGCTTGAGTTATCTTCCTCATCACTATCAGCGGATGGTGAAGCATTGCCACCACCTTCTTCATCCTCTTCTTCTTCGTAATTACAAGCTTTTTAAGCAAATTGATAGTCTCTGGCGTGGCGATTGTCGATTTCAATTTAAAATCATAGCACAATATAGTCCGTCATTAAGGTTCAACTCATCCCTACAACCCACCTTCTTGGACTTTCTCCCTTTTCCTTGGCTTCTCATTTCTAACTCATATCTACCTTCAAAAGCATTTTTAAAGCGTGTTGCAAGCCAATGAATCTTGAATTTAGTGACTAAGCCTTCCTCCTTGGCGTGTCAAGCACTTTTTGCTATCCGGAAAGGTCGGCCTTTATCATCCTCCTCGGTTGGAAGAGCAATTAGCATACCCTTGGTAATTTACGTGATATTACCTTGAGGCTCATTCCTGCGTCTTGGTCCGAGGTACATGACTCGATCCTCGTCTTTTACATTGCAAGGTGCTAATGTAGCATTGCTTGGACTGCTTAGTGCTTGAGGGTTGATGGAAGGTGTTAGGCCATTGAAGTGGTTCTTGCAGCTGTCTTAGAGCTATATTTTGCACAACAATTTTCTTGTTTTGAGGAAGAAATTACTCCACCACATCCAGATCTTCTTCTAAGAAGTAATTAAAGCCTCGAGGAAATTCCATTTTCAATGGTTTTAAGGATGACAACTGGAGTACTTTTCTTTGCTTGGACTCCTTAGGATTTTTGAGAGGAAGTTGCTCAACACGTTCTATGAAGGAAGTGTGGAATATATTTAAGGAAGCGTAATCCCTACGGTGGACTCCGGTCCTTAGTTTGGGTATACTTCTTCCCACAGTAAGAAGCTTTGGCCATCCTTCAAGTAGAACTTGATGTGATGTTGAAAGGTGAGATCATTCAACTTGTTCACGGCTTGTTTCTCTGTCCCCGAACATTGAGAGAAAACAAACTCTCACGAAATCGGCGTCTCTTTAAGAAGATCGATCCTTTGGAGTGAGAATGTATGAATCTTCAATAATTGAACTAAAGTAGAAGAGAGAAAGCCTTCTTCCTTCTAAAGGCGCATGAGAAAATCTCTTGAACATTTGGTCAATCTGATCATGTGTGGCCTACAAGTAAGAAAAGCGAGCTTCACTTTCTAAAGATCCCTAGCTCCACTAACATGGCACAAAGACATAAAGAATGTTTGATTCTTGTTCTCCTTGTAGTATTGTCAAGTTGCGGGTAAAGCTTTGGTGGTAATTGCTCTTGCTCGCACGGGACCTTGTTAAAATTGTAATTGTGAGGTTAGGGTCACCATGCAAGTTTGGATATGTTCAAAAATACTTTGCACTTTAGACTTCCTTTGAAGACCATAGCTCCTACAAGGTGGACCTTAACAAAACATTCCTCCTGGCACATCTTTAGAAATGTTCAAGAAATGCGGTAGAGTAGTTTTTTTTTGGTCCATTCCATCAATCACAAGACATATATATATTGGTGGGCGTTCAAGAGCTTTTTTCGTGTTTGGCAAGCTTTCTTCTCTCTCTTGCTTGTTGTTCACGATGTCGCAAGGTTCTATTGCACAATATCTGTAGAAGAAATCAGGTCAAAGCATTTTTCTTTAAAACAAGTGAGAGATTGGAGAACATGAGCTTGCTTCTTTCGACCTCTGTCTTTCGGGTTTCGTTGACTCTTTAATTACGCATACCTTGAGCAAGCGGACATTCTATGTCTCCGAATTTTCACTAAACCGAATTCACTTTTCCACGGTCACGGTGAAGTGTGAGTAAGAGATGTCTTTCAAGCTGAGTGCAAGTCTCTTTTTACTCATTAAAAACATCTTTTTGGTGATGTTATCAAGTTAAATGATACATGTTCTTGTTAGGCGACTTCTCACATGTTTCTCTAAAATATTTCTCCATCCATGACACAGCAACAAGGGCATGCATGGTTACAACTCTTCTTGGTCCACAATGATCATCAATTGCTAGATTTTTGTCCACTCTTTTTGTGTATTCTAGACATTACGAGGTGGATCCTAAGCGGTGGACAACTATAAAGCATTTCCGCAAACTTCTTGGCGGTTAATGTAGTGCAAGAAGGTGTTGCGGTCTGGTCTTACATGATAGGCCAAGTAGGTATTACAGTCAGCCAATGTCATTGGTGTAGAGTTGTCTCTAATTGCTCGTAATTCAGACATGTTAAATTTGTTGATGCAACCCAATGAGCAGCATCCTATATTATAAAATTATGATGTATGTCTGTCTTGAATCTCGCCCTAAAATTGGACGGCTTAGATTGAAGCCCTAAATCGGGTGGTCCTGGAAGAAGGGAAATTGATTCTCTTCGTGATCGAGGAGTGGAGGAACTGGCGCTTGGGACACCTTGCCTTTACCATCGGTTGCTTTTGCACTTTGGAATTCTTTTAGTACAAAACGAACAAAATGAAGCAGGGGATTGCAACCTTGAAGCGATTGGGATCGACCCTTTTTCATATATGAAAGTTTTGTAGAAAACCCTAGAACCCGAGACAGATGCGCTGCTGCCTGCTCCGGAGATGGATCCTGCCTTATAGCAGGCTATGGCAGCTAAGGTAGAACTCATTCTACCCATTCTACTCTGTTATGACGTTCTCTGCTTGCACTCAATCACGTTTCTTCTACATCACGAAGAGGTTGGCTATGTTGTTTCTCTCCTTTTACTGACCTGTCACAGAAGAAATACTCGAGATGCAATTACCCAAGCAGATTAAGCAATAAGTTTGGACTCCAAAGATGTGGCTTCCCTCATTGTTAAAGCCTTGACTCTAGAGCATTTAGGCAACCTACTTCTGCCATTAAGGTATTTACCATTAAGATAGTGGGAAATCAGCCTGTGGTAGTTGGCATAAATGAAGTCAGTCGAAGCTTTCAGTTCTATACAGGGGTAAGCCATTTTATGATTATACGTTATTATACTTTGGTTTGATGATGTATCAAACTGTTTAAAATCAATTCTTGAGATTTAAGTTCCTCTATTGAATGCATGAATAGATGAGTAGAAATATAAGTTTTGTTGTGATTTAAATAGTTGGAGGAACATGGATGGTAATGAAGGGTTGGCTATGATTGGTATTTGGTACAGGGACTTTCCACAGGCACTTGCAGTAAAACAGAGTTGAATCATGCAGTAACAATGGTAGGTTATGGGACAGTCACAGAGGGATATTGGATTGTGAGGAATTTATGGGGGGCTAGATGACCACTTGACCTTTTCTATGATGATCATTGCACCTACCCTGGAGAGGTGCTGCAAAGGGGCAGCTTCCTTTGGACACTATAAACAAGAAGTAAGGTGCTTCCCATTTCTTTCAAAGTTTGCATCATCCAAACGAAGAGGTTGTCAGTCTTTTGATCCTTTATGTTATTTCCATGTCCGTGATGCAACGTATGCCATGGATGAAAGAGCAGGTAGGAAAAAGGCTTGGATGATCCCAAGGTATTCACATTTTTGTTTTTGGTGTCATGGTATTCAGTTTTATACTTCAAGGCTTTCCTAAATAGCCATTGGATCTGACAGTTTTTGGGTTTTAAAAGGCTGGGCTCCTTCAGTTACTTCACAGAACATAGTCCCTCCCTTCATCCAGAATGAGATTCCTGACCATGAAAGATTTCTGACTATGATCTGACATGGATAATGAGATTTCTGACCATGAAAGATTGAGACATGTTTTTAGTCTGCCTAGGACTATTTAAAACAATCCATGTTCACTGCTTTTATGATATGACTTATGTTCCAAATGCTGCATGTATTATAACTGATTTGCATTATTGTTTCTTTTCTATTGTCTTGGATTAGCTAGAGAGTGCAAAGCTGTAAAGATAGATAGAGTATATATTGATTCCTGCCAGAGGGAAGACATTTGGCAGCTGCAAAGCTTCTATATTCTATGGTGTGTCTTCGGACCAATCATTTTGTACTTTCTTCATTTATAACAAGATGTGCATTATTTGTTCTGATGCAGGCATTTCAAGGAAGTCTCTAAAGTTGTGTAAATGCACACGAGATGTCAATGTATCATGTGATTTAGAAAGAAAATATTGACTGAGCTAATTGAACATCTTTGTCCTGTGTTTCTGAAAGATCAACATTATTAGCCATTCTGCTAATGCCTAAAGCTTTGACTGCATTATTCTATAGAATATGCAATGCAAATTGATCCCATTGTTCCAGTTTTCTCTTCTCATTTTAAGGACCGGACGAATGAACACTCACGTTCTAGAAGCTTGCTGATGCTATATTGTCTTTGCAATTGAGTGTGGTCTTGCAAGACATTGGCTGTTGTACTACCTTTGAGCACTCAAGATGGCTAACAAATACCAGATGTAAATTGGCAGCAGATAAGCTAGGCATATATTAATTGTGATGTAAATTGGTAGCAAATAAGCTAGGCCTATATCAATTGTGAGGTGGTACTGCTTTGGTTCCTCTATGCCAACCTTGAAGTGTAATCCTTTATTTTAAAATTTATAGCACGATGTTTACCCTTCCTTATTTTCCTTATACCTTTGTCTCCTCAAGTGCCTTATTTGTTATGTGTTCAAATGTTAAGAGTGAGCAACAATCTAGAATGTTCTTCTTTTTTTTTTTTTTTTTTTTTTTTTTGATGGCAAGATGTTTTTATTTTTTATTATATGAAAAGGTATTTACATAAATAAAGGACCTAACAAAATGTCCCTTTAAGAGGACTGAACTGCATTCACAACTCTAACAGGTTACTTATCCTAGTCTACTCATCCTCTACATTGCCTTTAGAGGCCCAAGAGCATACAAAATATTCGTAGAATCCTCTGACTTTGCCGATACTATCAAACTCTTGGTCAGTAACTATCACCAAATTTCCGCCGATGAGCAATGCCCATCAAAGCGGTTTCATAGCGGAAGCTCGGTGTGATCATACATGTCGAGTTAAGTTTGCCTCTATCCACTTCAGCGGTGCTTCCAAACACACCATAGTGCAATAGCAATCAGCGATCTTTTTCAGCTTGGAGGCCCTAAGCATGACAATCCTAGGCCAAACAAGTTCCGGGATGTGAGTCCGGTATGGGCAGCACCCAATGCCAAAACGGATTTGGTTGCGGCCGAGAAAAACATATGGTTGGTATCTTCCTCAAACTTTACATCCAAGCGGGCAATCCGGTCTCGACGATCTTCCTCTGCTTCAGCCTACACAAGGTAGATACTCCACCTTGCCATGCAAGCCATATGAAGTGCTGAATTTTCCTGCTACACCAAAGGTTCCAGCTGTCCACTAGATAAGGGAGTATGTCTTCTTGTTGATATCCCATTCGGCTGCATATATTTAAGGGTTTTCTCTGTAACAGCAGTTTGTATAGGAGATTCACCTTATATCCTTTGATATCCTGCCCTCTTTTCATCCTTGATTATCCACTTCTCTCCAGCCCCATCTATGCGAGATGGCGCCCACCTTTATCAAGATCTGTTGGTAGAGCTTTTTGTCCCCTTTTCTATTTCCCACAATATTCTTAATTGTTGACCATGCCTGCCATTTCTGTCTATCTGTGTCCCATATGTCCTTTAGCTTACATATATTTTTGTCTTTCCATCTTGCGTAAATTCTTGGATGAACTAAGGCAAGTGGCGGTCCCTTTTGCTCCTTAGATCGGGCACCGAAAGGAGAAAATTAGGAACGACCCTGCTTCCCACGGAATTTCCTCTGCTGTAAAGAGCTGGGCCACCTCCTTCCATGCCAACAGAATATACCTCATCATAGGAGAGATGTTGCACAAGGCCCCCCAAAAATGAACTTGTATAAAAAATTAGCATGAAAACCAGTATATATGTGGTTTTTATATACAACAATTCATAATGTAAAAAAAAACCATGTGTCCTTCATGGTTATGCAAAACCAATAATAGTTCATATCATGTTTTGTGTACTAATTTAAAATTTTGCACTAGTTTCTGAAAATCATCATTAGTTTGTAAGGTTGTTTTTAAGTGTACATTGATTTAGCAAAATCATTGCTAGTTCATATCATGTTTAATTACATGAATTCTTTGATCATGCAATAGTTTTTTAGAATCGTCAATAGTTTAAAAGATGTGTTTTATGCATATATTGATTTTACAAAACCAATAGTGGTTCATATCATATTTTTCGTACTAATTCGAAATTTCATGCTAGTTTCTCGAAATCATCATTAGTTTGTAAGAATGTTTTTAAGTGTATATTGATTAAACAAGATCATTGCTAGTTCATGTTATGTTTAATTACATGAATTCTACAACCATACAATAGTTTCTAAGATGTGTTTTGTGCATATAATAATTTTGCAAAACCAGTAGTGGCTCATATCATGTTTTTTGTACTAATTCGAAATTTCACACCAGTTTCTAGATATCATCATTAGCTTGTAAGATTGTTTTTAAGTGTACATTGCTCATTTATATCATGTTTAATTACATGAATTCTATAATCGTACAATATTTTGAATTCATCAATAGTTTAGAAAATGTGTTTTATCGTCTACTTCTCAAACATGTGGTCTAGGATAACTTTGGATTTTGGATGCAATTAGCTTAAGCGATCGTTTTTACGCCATCTGGCATGCCTGATCACACGATGTCTCTGGAGCCGGTGTCTAGGAAGGGTTTTTTTGTTCTCCCTCTTTGGGTCCCTCTTCAAACTCGCGAGGGAACCTGCACACAAGTTCTCGACCACTTCAGATGTAGGGAAAGCTGCCAAAACCTAAACCCTACAGACTTAGTAGGATTTAAGTATCGAGGCATTAAAACAGATCCATCTGTTAATGCCACCATTGAAATGGTAGTTCGTGTTCCATGAAACATCCCAAAAAAGAAAAAATGGGCATCCTCCACACGGATGTGCCAACGCCCATATTTTCCCCTTTCGTTACGTACAGGAAGATGGCGTGTTCCCCTAATTCAACCACTTCACTGAGCTCAAAATGGGGTTTTGCCTTTGTGCATGAGTTCAAACATTTAATTTACACTGGGAACCAGCTATCAACAGAGCCAAACTCGATTTGCTATAGGCAACTAGTCAACCTTTTGCTCGATGTGCTCCTAGCCTAGTGCTATAGTGTAAAGATAGCATGTACTTGGCAATCCGGGAAGTTGAACAATCCTCTACTTTTCAAACATGTATTCTAGGATAGCCTTGACGATTTGGATGCAACCACGCAGCCGAATTATCATTCTGTGGCTTCTGGCATGCCCGATCGCACGATGTCCAGCTTGTTACGAGCCACTACAATGGGGCAAGTTTGGATCGAAGGATTCAACAATTACACGATGGGGTGCCTAATGCTGCACGAGATGCAAGTGTCCCATGTACTAGCATATTTTTGGATTTGTTTCACCTCTACGGTCTAGACTTATTACGTCATACTATTGTGGACCTTATATGTGCACTTTAGCAATCTTGTGCACAAGTGCAATAGGCTTATGTTTGATCAGATAAAGGATGGATAGGTTGATGACCATAATCGGCACCGGTTCTACATCCATTGATATGTAGACTATGTGGCTTCAAATTTAGTATTTGTATCACACTTTTCCATTTCTCAAATTGCAACTCATCTTACTAGAAATTTCCAAAGAACAAATGGCCTTTACCATTGTTTGGGATCATTCTACTTAGAGTTGATCTTGACTAGATATTAGACTTGCTCTTAGATTGAATTGAGAATAGAAGCATTAGGACTGTTAGAATGAAGATAAATGATTGTATACCGGCGAGTTGACAATCTTCCCTATGTCAAACGGAAGTAGGACTTTGAATTGTAACCTCGCAAAACCCCGGAAGACGGACCACACAGAAGTTTCCAAGGCAGTCTTTCCCGGTTACACGCCTCCATGAGATCGCATGCCCATGCCTTCTAGTAAACGTGATGACGAGGAATTGATGACAACCTTACAAACCCTAGGACACATGTTTTGAACCCACGTGATGACATAGTGCCATGGTGAATCCTAGTCGACCATTATGTAGGAAATGGTGACAACCTTACAAACCCTAGGACACATGTTTTGAACCCACATGTGATGACAATAGTGCCATTGTGTAGGAAATGATGACAACCTTACAAACCCTATGACACATGTTTTGAACCCACGTGATGACGTGCCATGGTGGAATCTGACTCTGCCTGAGGTTTTCACAGGTTGTGGTCGAAATCTGCTTCAATGGTGCAAAGTGGCCGTGCAAAGTGCACTAATGGCATACTAGGTGATATGGCAATGATATGGCACTGTAAATGATGAGATGGCATCAAAAAGAGCAAGCAAACTTTTTTTCCCATGAGAAAGTGACTATATGCAAAAATTATGGGAGATGACATGGCATGAGTATGGTGAGGTGGCACCCTAGGTGTGATAGGGTGCAAATAAAAAATGTCCATATATGGCAATATGTCATTTGTCTTTAATAAATATAATTATTTTTGTTTTCCATATAGTGTGATTTTGTCCTTATCAGATTCCACTAGCGTCAGTTAATGCATGGCTTTTAGCAACATGCCAATAACAAGAGACGATCTCAAACTTCTGGTTCGAATTTGAGATTCCAATGGTGGGAGGTAGTTCAGGTCTGGCGACATGACATGGAGCATCGGAAAGAGGCTAGGGAAGCGATTTATTGTTGGATAACTATCGGGAGATTCCAATGGTCGAGTGAATGGGGAGGCCTGCCAAAGTCTGCATCATCAGATCACACTTATACAAACATGATAGCTTTTATTTTTGCTTTGTTCTACTTTGCACAATTTCGACATGCAAAGTTTATGGTAGTCTGCTTGGCTATGGCGATTACAGAAAACAGAGACAGTAGGTTAGTTCAAGATTTTCTTTCGAAGTAGATGCCTTTGATAAGTAGATGAATAAATGCTCTTGATCGCTGGAGAGTAAAACAGAGTATGAATTCGTTTTTGCAAGTCGTATTGTTCTTAGGACTGGCTTATTCCCTGGCAAATAATGCACTGGTGCAAAGTTATGGTATTGGCCAATAGTACAGAATATGGCAAGTTCGATTTTGGGTATCTGTTTACCAGAGTAGTTTGGGAATTCTGGCTCCTACGGATGGCAAGTTTCTTAGAGTATTCTACGACATGCATTGATCATGCTAGGGAATTGAGTTATATGGTGGCAATTTTATTTCGAGATATGATTTCGTCATTTGCGATATACCTCTAATCTCTCTGCAAAATAGATGCTGCATGATGGTCATAAAGTAAGATACATAGGGAGCTTCACAGAAGGGCCTCAAACTGGAGTGATTAAGTGAAGGGCTTTACTGTACTACAACAGAATGAGGGTTCTGCATCAGAAAAATCATCAGACTGTCTAGAGAGATTCTTGACTGACGTTTATGCTGATGAGTATTTTTATGACGCTTCGTTAGATTATTCGTCAGAAATAATCGTCAGGCTATCCAATTAATCGTCAGAGATTTAACGTCAGTGTTATCGTCAAAATTTTCGTCAACATAAACGTCAGAATATGCGTCAGATATTTTTCGTCAGGTTATCGTCAGGAGTTGCATCAGGATTTTCGTCAAGGAAAACGTCAGAAATATCGTCAATAATTTTTTTCTAAAAGTTCTAGTTCTAATATACACGAATAGGGTTAGGGTTTTGGTATCTCGATACTCTATTTTCGCATAAGGCAAATAGCCGGATTCCGGATTCTGCCAGATTTGCTGAGGGCGGAGCTCTACCATATTTGATACAAGGCAGAAACTTACAATGCTGAATATGAAAATCTCATACATGGAAGATGATGGAACTGCTTGCCGAAACTGCTAAGGATGAATCTCTGCATGCTGCAACAGAATGATTAATAGAATGATTAATGCCAGATGTACACAGTTTCTGAAAAAGCCCTGTCGCTTGGCGATCTACTTGGAGCTGATACCCTACTGGTAATCTTTTCGTTGCATTTTATCCAGATTTTTGCTCTGATTTGATGGTTCTTTGAAAACGGCCAGGCCACAAAATAGAAGTTAGAATAGAGTTCTTAATCTGATGCAGAGCTACTGTGGCCGAAATGACATTTCAAGAACACTTGATATTCAACTTATGGAAGTTGGGGAAATCGAACATGGAGGAATGCAAATGATTCATCGATAAAAGGAGCAAAAAATATCAGGTTTATTATCTCCTTTACTATGACTATGGATTTACCATCGCCTTTCTCACCTGTCGAAGCATGTAATTGGGAAGAGTTCACATTATTTGCCAGCCAGTTCTGCTAAAAGAATCATTCCATTTTGCATTGATCCCATTCAATATTTATATGCTGAACAATGAAATTAATATTATGAACATAGACAAACATCTGCTTTTTCATTCTGGTCATTTTCATCTTAGTAGTAGAAGCCTGCTTTGAACCGAATATGTTTAAACCATCCTCATGCTTTGCATGGCAAAGCTCACGATTATACAATTTTAATGGCAGGTCGGCCTTCTTATTGATGTCCCTCTTATGCAGAACGAAGCTTAAAGTGGTTTGCAATAACTGTTCCCAAAATTTTGCTTGCCTATCTGTGGCAAGACCTGATGTTGCATCTGCACCTTGGGACTATGTTTCCGTTAGCACCTCTGGAGCAGCTACTGTGGCCAACATCGCAAGGTATTTTGTTGGAGTAAAACAAGTCACCTGAGAATTCAACAACAGTTGATGTATATGTTCCTTTTTTAATTTGCATGTTTAAGGATGATTCTGTTCCGGGAAAAAAATTATGGAGATGGCGCATTCTAAACGGCTTACAAACATAGGCAGATAAAGAGAAGGTAATGTGAGAGTAGCACATTTGTAGTCTACCTTACCCTTTGTGAATGAAGTGAGAAAACATGTGAAATGCATAGTATATGGCTTGGGGTCTAGAACCATTTCTTAGAATAGTCTGACGTAACAAGATACAAGTTTACTTAATAGGGATCAATTACTAGAATATGTAGGATCTTACCAATATGTAGGGGTTTTCTGAGATAATCATTGATGGGTTTTTTGAGCAACGAGTTGAAAGAGCTATGCATGGGAGAAATTATATATATTAACCTATGGTAGTGGAAACTGACGAAGATGCTGTTTTAGATATTGGTTGAAATTGCAATATGAGGTAGTGGGTAGAAATAGAAAAATTATAGTAAATGCAAATGAGGTGAACTGGTAGAAATTGCCATGACGCCTCCCCCATTTGAAGAGGGAGGTCCCATTGCAAGAAAGTTGTAGTACAATCTTACTTAGTAGCTCAGACAAGGTAGGCATATTACTTTTAGTGAAGGCTTTGCTCACAAGTCCAGAAAACAACTGATTTTTTTTTATGCAGGCAGGTGCTTAAGCTAATGGACGAAATTGAGGCTTTGTTTATTCAACATTTTGCACGTAAAAATTGTAAATATGGAGTGTCATGCCTCAGACCAGCACCATAGAAAGCCTCTCATACCATAACATTACTTCTTGGTATCCATATGATTATTGTTTTATGATTTAAGTATAGATAACGGAGGTTAACTATGTATCTTGGCAGTGCAGGGCTTTTTCCGGGATTGTCCATTAGCATTGTTTGCTCATCTAAGTGGTGAGTATACATCTGCGTCAACATTAGCAACAGAGCTCTGCCTGCATGAAATCAATATTTCCAACATTCAGGCAAGTTTGTCACAAAATGAATGGTTTATATCTACACATTTTTACATGATTCACCTTTCAATGCAGTATGTTGGCCTTGATAATTCTTCACATGTCCATGTATGGTTGGAGTATTTATCTCTGGAGGCAAGCGCAAATTAATGCATTTATTTTTTAACTTGCACCTGGAACTGAGTTGCATCATCGAGAAATCTTGGTGATGACTATGGGTCTGACGACAACAAACAATTTTGATTGCTGGAATGGTGATCCATCTAATATAACATGCAAAAGGAAAGCCATCTTTCCCGATTGACTTGATTCCCTTAGCTGTCTCAGGTATGTATTTACTGTTCATGTATGGTATTTCAAATAGAATAGGGAGCAAGAGAATATTGTTGTCAACTAGCTTCAGCTATCTTACATTGCAAAATGTGGTTAAAAAACAGTTCATCATGGTTCTCAGGAAGTAATGGATATATTTGCAATTGATTTCAAGCATGTTAATCTGTTTTCTCTAGATATAACAATGCATTGAAGGCTGTTATGACTCAGTGACAACGTTCTAATTTCCTTATTGGATTGTATTGCATGTCCTTTACATGGAATACCCTATGGTCTAAAGGACATCGTCGCAGTTCCAGCTACATAACTACTTGGAGTTCAATTACATTTAAAGATCCGATACCCAATGAGGTATTGTTAATGTAAAGTGTTTATATAGGTATTTACCTGATCACAAGAATGGTGATTTTAATTGTCTTATTGAGTGGGCTTATTGAAATTGTTCGAGATGGCTAAATGCTACAAACTACTTGTTCTATATAAGCTGAAGCTATCTATCTTAGTTACAACATATTCAAATCTGCAATGGCTTTTTTAATAGAAATTTCTTTCTTTTCTTGGTACATGGAGGAGTTAAAAAAGACTTATATTTTATAGGCTTGGACTAAAAAACAGAATGACCTGGTTGTTCTAAAAATAACCCTCCTCAAATCAAATAACGTGAACAATACTTAAAAAAAATCACACAAGTTTTTTATTTGTGAAAACTACACTTGAAAACCACACCCAATTGGAAACCACACAAGTTTTTCATTTGTGAAAACTGTACTTGAGAACTACACTCGATTGAAAACCACACAAATCTTCTATTTGTGAAAACTACATTTTAAAATCACACTTGATTGAAAACCACACTAAAAAAACCACACTAATGTCCTATGGTTGAAAACCACACTTGAAAACTATGTGTTATTTCTAGCATTTTCGGAACAAAACATTGCGTGGTTTTTAAGAAAAACATTGCGTGGTTTTTAAGAGTCGTTTTTAGCAAAAAACTACAAATTGAGCAGATTTTGGGGTTATTGTGATTAATTGTTAAAAAACATCTGAATAATTTACCAAGCCAATATATTGCGGAAGATAGATGTGATCAAATACCATTCTGTTAAACTTGAAATACAAAGCATTAGTTCATATCAGGCATTTTAAGTTGTTAAATAAACCAAATGAGATAATTATGTTTTAGTACCATAGAGAAAAATAGGATAAAAAAGTCACACTAGCATATTTTAAACAAGGTCATTTACCACTTGTGTATTGATGATTAATTACTGTAAAAAATCATGAGAATTATGCATCTAAAATTACCATGGCAATATATTGAATAAGATAGATATGATCAAATACCAGTCTAATAAACTTGACATACTAAACAGTCATAAAAATCATATAGTTTAAGTTATTACATAGACCAATTAAAATTGCCATGTTTCAATACCATGCCATAAAACAATGTTGTCTTATCACTTTAGAAAAATATGTTGATAAATTATATAGTTTAAGTTGTTACAGAGACCAATCAAAATTGCCATGCTTCAATACCATGTCATAAAACAATATTGTCTTATCACATTAGAAAAATATGCTGATGAACCATATTAGATAACTAGACATGGTTTGTAAACTTTTGAACCCACTAACATGTACTGATTTATAAATTTGGTTTTCACCAATAAACCATTAAGAAAAAATCATAATGGTTCAATTTTGGGGGCCTTGTGTTGGTCCCAATTTAAATCTTGAAAAATTTGCATTTGGGAGGACCATTGGAATGGATGGTTTGCCTTGTGGATGACATTTCTGTAGGTTATATCTAATAAGGTACATGGCTGGGGAATTTTCTCCTTGAACTGCCCTCCAGACCTGCTTGGATACTAGCACTTGGGCCTGGACTCTGAAGTCTTTTAGACCCAGCCCACCATCCGATCTGTTTCTGCAGACTACTTCCCATGCAAGTTTAGATGCACCGCCCCACAGGAACTTTCTGATAACTGTTTCCATTTGCTTGTACACATACTTTGGTCCCATCATTACTGATGATAGGTACACATGTGAAGCTCCCAGCACTGCATTGCATATTGCAGCTCGTCCTGCTAGTGATAGTGATTTTGCAGACCATGCATTGATTTTTCTCTTCAACTTGTCTAGTATCGGATTCCATAGTCCTTTTAGTTTTAGGTTGGGACTTAAAGGGAGCCCCAACAGCTTGGTTCCCATTTCCTTGTCCAAGATTTTCATGTTCAGAGCTTTGAGTCTAGGATCTACCTCTTCTTCAAAGGGCCAGATTAGTGAGCATTTCCCTAGATTTAATTCCACCCCTGAGACACATGAGAACTGCTGGATGCAGCGTAGAATGTTCTCATACTAACAAGTAGTGCCATTTGATGTTCAAATAAGGGGGATGCATCAAGTTTCCAGAGGAGATAAACGAAGTAATAAGCCACGTTAATTATCAAGCTATTTCTTTGGAGGCATACTATAAGGGATGGAGGTTGCAAACTCTTGCTTAATGCGATGTTGGTTCTCACTCACAGAATAACAATGGATTCTAATTTTCAAGTGCTGCTTATAATTTGCAATGCCCCAAGGAAATATTCAATGCATGGGAATTAAACAATGTTGTCGTATGTTAGATATTCTAGACATGATATCAGGCCTTTCATCACATTCTGAACTTCAAGTTGAAAACAAGCAATGTAGACATGAGATGAGGCCTTTCATTACATTTTGAACTTCAAGTTGAAAACATTTTGAACTTCAAGTTGAAAACAAGCAATGTAGACATGATATGAGGCCTTTCATCACATTTTGAACTTCAAGTTGAAAACAAGCAAAGAACTTATTCAGCTTGACATATTTGCAAGAATTCCTATTAGAGATGCCAGATATAGATGCTCTATTATAGTATGCTGCCTTAGACATTTATAAACTATTCTGTGTACAACTTACCTCTGTTTTATCATGTGTACGACCTACTTCTCAAGGTTTTTCAACTTCTCAAGATCAAAAGTTAAAAAAGTTGGATTATTACTGCATGCTTTTTTAATTGCGACCAAAACATGTACATGCTTCCAAGTTATGCTTCTTTGCATCCAAAACATTTATAGGCTCCAAACTTATGCCCAGCAACGCTGGGCACTGTTACTAGTTTACTTCTTAAAAGTCTTCTCATTTTATGCTCGTCCATAAGGTTTCTTCTTCTTACAGAGGAGCATGCTCTCAAACCATAATCCACCTTGAATTTCTTGGTGGACTGGCTAGAGAATGTGTAATCTCGTTGCATTTCGTTGGTGTCTTCATCTTCTGAAGAGAGTTCTACTCTGGGGGTGACCTCCTCTACCCTTAGTGGTGTGCTCAGAGGAGAACAAACCGATGGAAGTCGCGGATAAAGGCGGAGGCAGGTGTTGAATGAAGGAGATGGGCCACCATATGATGTGCCATAAAGTTGTTGTAGCTTCTTCACAAGGAGTTCGTTCAAACATGTCTCTTATACATCTGAAATTCTGCAAACCCATGTGTCACCACGGTTGTGTGAAGAGGAGTAGATGTTGCAAGGTCATCTTCATTTGTAGTGAAATCGTGGTGGGAAAAGCTATGGTGAATCTCATAGTCTTCAGAACGTGTTGTATTCCTTGTTTGTGTAAGTGAAGATGGAGAAACTACAAATGGCTGAGGCAGTCTGTTTCGAAAAATTTTCTGAGGTCGAGCCTTTGTAGTGTGAGGGATGATGGTACAAATGGTGGTGGAAGATTACTCACGTGCAACAGGTGTGAGGCATTGAAAGGAGGTGGCGGTCGGTTTCCTACTTGTGGACTTGGAGAGGGTTGGAAAGGTTGTGGCAGTCTACTAGTTACTGGACTCGGAGTGTCCTCGAGAAGCAACAAAGACCTTGTCGAGGTAGGTGTTGAAGAAGCATCTCCGTCTTGTGTTCCATCGAAGTAGAGGTACTTGGGCAAACAAATGGTGGTGGAAGTTTGTTCTGGCGGTTAACCATGTTAAACAAGCGCAAAAAATTGTGGACTTGTTACTAACTCACAAGTTGATTGGACTAATGATATTCGAGAATACAAATGCTATTACGGAATACTATTTTGTGTGCGACATTTTTGTGTGTGTGCATAGATGCTATTCCGAATACACTTGTCAGTGTTTGGACAAGGCGTATTCCGCATCACATAGAAAAACACAACCCGACGATTGCCCTACCTTTAAAAAGGAAAATTGAGCGCCTCGATTCATTGATTACGCTTCCAGAGATTTAGTCGCCGCCCTTGGCCTTCCGATCTATATTGATTTGTTTGTATTCGATTTACATAGCGAAAATAATGGCCGGGTAAGCATGTACATAGTAATGCGTCTTCGTGTGTTTCTTGATTTGCTTTTTGTAGGCCAAAGTGTACTTCCGAATACACTTTGGGCTTCACAACGCGGCGCAAAGTGTATTACGGAATACACTTTGCTTATCGGCAGTGCAAAGTGTATTCGGAATACACTTTGCCCTTGGCGAAGAGCAAAGTGTTCAGAATACACTTGACTTGCCGAAGAGTTAAAGTGTATAGCAAAGTGTTAGAGAATACACTTTTGCACTGAACCGAAAGGCAAAAGTGTCGATACGGGAATATATAACTCCTTGGCGAATTAATTGTATTCGGAATACACTTTGCGCCGCGATGAGCAAAGTGTATTCCGAATACACTTTGCTTGTCTTCTTGAAAACACTTGTTTATTTGCACTTAAACATACCACTTTTTAGTTGAAACGGACCACTTTTTAGGTTAAACATATCACTTTTTAGTCCAATTAAAAGGCATAAAAAATTGAGTTAGAGTGACAATATTTTTGCTTGTTTTCCTGTCTTTTCTTTGGCCTTTAGGGCACAAGATTAGTAAATCTTATTCGGAATACTGAGTTCTCGTCCCATTTTCTGCCTTAACATTGTTGTTTTAAAGCGTTTGATGGAAGAAGGAAGCAAGAGGGCATCAAAAAACATCTCTCAAGATTAAGTGGCTAAACCAATGAAGCACACCGCATTGACACGGACGAGACTGCGATTTACGAAAACTTTCAAACGCCAATGGTTGCAGTAACCAAAGGGTGCGACGGAAAATCTGAAGACACCAGCGTTTCCACCGCGTCACGTAAAAGTGTTGGGAACAAAAGGTATCTGGACCAGAGTTTGTTAACCTAGGGACAATAAAAGAGGTCTCAAGGTTCTTGGGACAAGGAGGTCAGTGGGGAGGCTATCCTTCAAGACCTCCCAAGGCTTCATTGTTGTAGACATCGCATTCTTTAGAATTGTCGAGTGCAACCCACTACCTTTGTACAAATTCTTTTCACTAAGCGGACCAAGCATTTGTGTTCACTAATTAGACAGGTTTTGTTCTAGTCATGAGCGAGGACTTTCTGTCGGTGAGTCCGGGCAATCAGATGGAGGTAGATCACAATCATCACCTTACTCGCTAGTACTTGGGGGAGGTCATCGGATGGAGGTTCTCAAGAACAAGAAGAGGAACGACCTTGAGAGAAGCCCAAGAAACTTAGCGGGGCCAAGAGCCACCACCATAGCCGCTAAGGAACCAAAGAAGCCGGAAGGTCTGGCCAGACTTGAAATTGCAGAAATACCGAGGAAAGCAAAAAAAAAAAACAAAGGGGAAAGGGAAAAGGTCAGGGGGGTAGCAATAAAAGAAAAGAAAGTTGATAAGACCTCCGAGAAAGGATGGAGGTAATAAATAAAGAAAAATTTGTACAAGGGGTGATCTATCTTCTGTGACTTGCATGAGGCTGCCCCCAAAGAATGAAGCTAGTGAAAGGCTGCTTCAGGTTCGAAAAATATATGCCGATCACTTAAGGAACCTGAAGGATAGAATTAGGAGCAATCAAATGCTCATGTGGCCCCAATAGTTATCCTTGTTGTGAGGGAGCAATGCAACACCCCCCTGGGACTATGAGGAGAAAAAGCGGAACACTTACACTCACTACGTCTTGGGAGGGAAATCATAGCTTCAAGGCAAGAAGGCAAATTTGACTAAAGAAAAAGAACTCAAAAGTACCTCCGGCCCTATCTTTGCGTTCTGTGTGGTCTTTCTGAGCCGAAGAAGCAAAAATGGGTTGCCAACACCCACAATCTTGCGACAAAGTACAAACTAAAGATGAAACCCCGTGGACAAGATTAGGTTTATGCCGGGAGTACATGATATGCAACACTAGAGTTGTCCACTGGACCATCTGTAGTCCATGGGCGGTGGTCCATCATTACCCTCTGCCACTTAAACCCATATATCTAGAGGGAGACTTCTCCATTTTGCAATCTACCACCACCTTTTGAATCTTCACTTGATTCTTTATGATCTAGAAGAATTTCATGACCAATGAATTCACCCATATCTTGTGGTAATTGTCCAAACCTCATACAATTTAGCAGTTTTCGTACTAGTCCAGAACTATATTCTTCATATTTTCTAGCACAAAGGGGTCCAAACCTTGCTAAAATCAAAAGCAAATGATTTTTTATGATAAAACATATTGATTTGTATGTTCCCAAGTTTTTTCACTATTATATGACATTAGATGAAGTCTGTTTGAGGGTATGAATTATCTCTCTCTTACTATTATAGGTTTTGGCCTAATTCTTGTGGCCATAAGTTGTTGATTCTAAGAGCTATAGTTTGATGTTTTTTTGAAGCATTCATAAGTTATGATGATTTCAATATTGACTAAAGAATCTCTTGTATAGAATTTAGAACAAAAATAAATCTAAAATGATTTAATAAAACTCGTATATCATCTTTAAGAGGGTAATAAAAGATGCAGACTATGCACTACACTTATATCTACGTAGATTATAATTTTATCAACCTATGTAGTAGTTAATCATGCATTCTCTACATTTGGTTGCATTTGTTACTACACGATATTGGAGTTTAAGTATGCTAATTGTTCATATAGTTCATCTTTTAGGAAATGCTATATTTTTTATGAATGCAAGGCTTCATTGGCAACATGAATCTCAAATTTGATGTGAAAGTGACATAGTAGTTGCAAGATTTAAATATAAATATCTATGGACCATTAATGGTCAATACTTAGACTTTTCAAAATTTGAATCATTTAATCAAGATAACACTCTTTTTCAACTCACATATAATAATACATGTGCCTAGACGTTCTTGATGTTATATATTGCAAAAAATACAAAGAAACCTATTCTCTTGCTATTATAAACTTATTAATGTGTTTGCTACTAGAAGTATTGTAGATTAAGTATGATAATAGTGCATGTAAATCATCTTTCATGATGAGCTATATTTTTTATTATGGATGCAAGCCTTCCTTGGTAATATAGATCTCTAATTTCATGTTAAAATAATTATTGGTCCACAGAAGACAGAAAACAGTTTTGACCCTGTCATGTTCGATGAACCCTATCTTCCTTCTCATACCTTGGAATGAGGTGCAGTTTTTTGTGTTGTACTCTCTAACTTGCATAGAAAAAAATAAGAAAATACTGAAAAAATCAAAAAAAATCATTTCATTAAGACAGTTTTACCTTATGTAAATATAAAGGCGGTCTTAGCATGACCCCCCTTGGATTGACTAAGCATAACTTCCAAGAGTGGAGGTAGATAGATTTTTAGATATTTTTCATATGGAATATGACGCCACATATGAACTTCTATGAAGGATTTTATTGAATTTTGAGCCATTGATTTTATATGAATTTTAAAGTGAAGCGATTGCAAATGCACCATTTTTTGGTCCATCGCGACAACTCTAGTGTTAAAGAAAAATATGGAGAAGATTTAAAGAAACCAGCATACTCATGGAGAAGATTTAAAGAAACCAGCATACTCTTCAGAATTGAAGGAAGCATCCGTGGAGTGCTACCTCAAAGTCTGTGTGAGGCTAATAAACGGTGATCCTTTCGTGCATGACAACCGGTTTCAACTAGCCTTGAGATGGCGAGGAGTAAGTTTCTTTTGTATTACGGAATAACCTTGTTGCCCTCCAATGACCTCATGTCAAAATGCGGATATGGGACCTACAAAGCGAGATTTTTACCATGTTCGGCGTGGTGAATTGAAAAGTAAAGGAAAGGTCTTTTAAAAAAAAAAAAGGTTCGGCGTCCCAAAAAAGAAATAGCGATAAGCTGTCTAGAGAGAAATCACGGGGCTTTACGACATGGACATATTAGAAAAGGCTCTTTCAGAAGGTCGTGAACAAATAATTTACGCTTCGAAGAAATGTCAAGGCGCACAAGTAAGAACGACGGAACTTTTGTTTTAAGTTTCCTTCGCAGTAGCACAAAATGTATTCAGAATACACACTAGGGATCAGCGTGTGGGCTGAAGTGTATTCCAGAATACACTTTGGATCAGCGTGTGGCCTGAAGTGTATTCCGGAATACACTTTGGGTTTGCGGGAAGCCAATGTATATTATGGAATACACTTTGGATTCTGCCGGGTAGTCCAGTGTATTCGAATATACATTTTACAAGCGAAGCCAAAATGTATTCGGGAATACACTTTTGCGCGTTGAAAACAAAAGTGTATTAGGAATACACTTTGGCTTTTAATGTGAATTCTAGAATGGGACTACATGAAACCAACAAACCGCCATAGATAGATAGGCTTCTCATTCATCTGTTGATTTTCTACAATGGTGGGTGATTGGGTAGCGCACACATCACGAACTACCCACGAAAAATAAAGAAATCAATTATAACACTTGGACCCCAAAAATACAATGCTAATAGATGAGTGGCTGATGTACTGCTTAGAAAGCTTATCATCGGGATTAAAAACCAGCCCTTCGGGTTTCGAGGAAAAACCTAGTGATAAGCCCGGCAAGGGGCTTAGACAAGCGTAAAGGCATAGAAATCGCTCCCAAAAACCCAGCATGGAGAAGTAAAGCAGGATGCCACTCGCCAGCTGTGCACCTGCACATCACCAACACAACAAAGCGAGACAACACAAACATACCCGAGAATAGCATCACCCGGTGGTGAAAAAGCATCACCCGGTGGTGGAAGAACATGATAAGCAGGGTGTACACAATACAATAAACAAATAAGGGGGAGGGAGGGTTCAAAGAGAATAAGTGCTGGCGAGAAGAGGAAAGCGCCCGATGAGGCGTGGATCTTGACAGCGCCTCAAATAGCGAACTCCCAACCTAAAGCGGGCATCGCTAATGCCCACATGCATGCAAGACATGCATGCTCGTCCCCATTCTAGAATGGCGTCCAGATGTCTCGGATCGATCGATTCTAGAATGGGACTCAAAAACCAACAAACCTTTGAGCTACTGGGAGAACTCAGCTTACAAACTAGGATCGAGGGCCGAAGGTTTTTTAGGACAAAGGCCAAAGGCTGGGAAAAGGATAGCATGAAAAAGCGCCAAATTGGCTAAACCCCAGGCAGGAAGAAGCCCCTCCCACCACGGAAACAATTCAAAGAGAATAAAGATGCTGAAGAGTGGCCCGATGAGGCGTGGATGCATTAAAGCGCACGAAATAGCGAACTCCCAAGCGGGGCATACCCTTGCTTCGCATGCATGCAAGAACATGCATGCTCGTCCCATTTCTAGAATGGCGATCGGATGTCTCGGATCGATGCGATCAAAAGTGTATTAGGAATACACTTTAGCTTCTTTTCTTGGTGTTTTCGTTTTGAGGAAAACAATACTCCCATAACTTCATGGGACCGAAAAAAAAGCGTTATTACGTGCAAAACATGTTTAATGGGCTTTTTGAGCGTGGACAATTTGGGATAGGTGTAAAGAGCTCTATCCCATTGCTACATCCGGCCGGCGTATTATTCAATCGCTCCAAATTTACAATTTGGGTACGTCGTTTTCCTATTTTTAAAGTTTTTCCTTTGTCTTTGCATGAAGTCACTTCATTTACTAACGAGCAAGAAGAAGAACAAGGACCGCTAGAAGGTTTATGCACACAATGCGAGCGGCCCGAGAGAGGAGAGGATCTCTTGCAAAAAAAGTGTATTGTAGATGTTGTGCCGTGTCCAGGCCTCGAGAGGTTTTCTATGTTCGATCAAAATAATTTTTATTCTATCGTTCATGGGGACAGACACTAAGTTGCGGGAAGTATAAAAGCCACAAGATTTTACTTTGGTAGCGAGACTTGCCATATAGGTTGGGCTTTCTGAAGGATAGCCTTCTGACGATCAGCCTTTCAAGAACTTCGAATTCAATGCTTTTCGTCGATGGAATTAAGCAGGTTACCACACAAAACACGGCGTCTTGTTGTGTTCCATTCCGGCATGCAATCCGGCCTTGTGGAAGCTACTTTCAAGAATCGCCCGGTTCTCCCGCGGCAAGCCGGTTATGAAAATATGGTACGGTGAGTCTTCAAATCAAGAGTGCCGTTGAAGTGTTCTTTCTTTCAAGTTTTGATTCATGGTTGCAATTGTAACCCGTCGGGTTCTATGCGGAATACGCTTATCATTACGGAATCAACGATCTTGCATGTACAAAACTAATATTAACTACCATGGTGGAGGACCGAGGTCTTTGAGCAAGGTTGAGTATCTCCATGTAGCTTCTTTGGAGTTTTGATGGGAAGCGTGCCATGGAGCACTTCAACACTTGGCTTGCCAAAATTTTTCTAATGTCTGGATTCCCCAAAGGTATTCTGAGCTCGGGACCCAAAGTGCACAAGGCGGAATTGTCAATCATTATCGAAGCCACAGAAGATAATCAACCATATTCGGACATGTTCTCGCGTCCGAGGAGATTGGGTCCTTGATGCTTTCTCGGCTGCGGTACAACAATAGCATGTGCACTAAAAAGGGCCGTAATTTGTTCTTTGTTGACATTGATAAAGAATTACATGGAGCTTTATCAAGGTGAAGTTATATGCTCTACCAACTCTACGGATAAAAATTAAGAGTTAGGAGCTAAATCATCATCAGGATTTTGCCAAGATGACATCCTCTCGAGATCTGACCTCCTTTTTACAAGCTCTCTAGGAAGATGAAGCTACCTTTGCGAGCTCAAAGAAGTAGCTCTAGCTACTATTCTGAAAGAGATAGGCGCCCGATAAAAAGATGAACTTGATGACAAAGGAGCAAACCGGCAGAGACGGACAAAGCCGGACGCGAGCCAACAACATAACGAGGACTTTGATTTAGACCTCGACTTATCTTTTGCATTATTTTTTATTTTCTACAAAATATCGACATTTTTGATGTCTTTGAAAAGAAATTAATAAAAAAAAGATTCTTATTTTTATGTTTTTTGGATGTCTTCGAATTCCTAGTAATGTTCCTGGTGTATTAATGTCTGGAATTCTGCCATTTTCAAGTGTTTTTTTCTACAAATCCAAGATCATCATTTCAAATGAGCCCAAAATGCACAATAAAATATTTTGTTCCACTTAAAATCCTTAACTTCTTTTGAAAATGATCATTTTTTCAATCCTAGTGTTATTTTTAAGGGAATCTTTGAAACGGGAGTGATGCAACACTCCCGTTTAATTTGCAATCGTGTTAAGGTTGCTTATAATAAGGCATCTACAAAATCATCATAAAGATTAGGTTTATGAACTTTGCTTAACCATGATAGTAGACCTAACAATCTGAAATCTTACAAGGAGTGCACACGAGATTATAGCCTAGCCTATAAGACATTTAACAAGTTTTTCACTGACTTAAATATGGATGCATAAACACATGCATTTGTGCGCCCTGTTCTAACTATATGTTATTCATTTGTAGATTTGAAGCATCTTAGATGCAAAACAAAATGAAATACAATTCAAGAACTCACCCTTGGGATTTCCTTCCTCATAAAATGTGCGAAAGAACAAGATCACCTTTTCTGTCATTAGACCTCCAATTGAGCTGAAACTCTTATAATCAGAACATTCTTCTAAGGCCTGACTGCAATATACATCAAATACTGGTCGATGTTGCATAGAATGCAAAAGGAACAAGAGATGCATTCACTATAATATATTCTCATTACCTCCCACAAGGTCCAGAACGAGAGATGTGAACAGGTAATACCGATCCACAACCAATAAATCTGTCATTCTTACAACCATAAAAGACCTCAGGTATACCTGAAATGGTTGCCAGATAGCAAAACATGAGTGATTATGATAATTAAAATTCATCAGGTCTAGGCAAAAAAAATATGACATCAATTATACACTGCGAAAATGGTTTCTGCGGGGAGCATAATTAATATAAATAAGTATAAATAAGTGAATAAGTATAATTAAACTTTTGGCTCGGGTGTCAGATTTGGGTGTTTTTTAGTGCGTTGGAAAGCTAGAAATGTGAGATTTCCATTGGTGTATAATTCATATATCTGGGATGGATATGGAGTTTATAGATTTCGGCTGCCATGGCAAACCCTAGTTTGCCAGATTCCGAAACATGTTCGTCAGCCAAGAAATTGGTAGGTGGTGCTTCTGCTTCTTCTTTTGCGCATGATATGAATTCTCCTTTGGCGTTTCCTCCTAATTTACCCAATAATTCTCGCCTCAATCCTCTTACTTTTCATCCTTCTCTTTTTGATATAAGTACAGGGCTCGCAACACTTTCCCCTCTTTCTAAATCTGCACCTTTGTCTACTTCTCAAGTAGAGACCACTTTGTAAATACTTCTCTCATTGCTCCTGTTCCCTTTTGTGTACCTTTGGGTGTGTGTGTCGCTCCTTCGCTCCTTGGGGTTCTTACGATCAAACGTGGCTAGAAATAGACAATTCATGATTGGATCAAACGTGATTTGACATCCAGTGTGCAATCTGCTCGTGTTTCTGCTGCATTGAATATTATGGTACAGAATAACAAGAAAGAATTGAGCTCTTATCTAAATGAGTTACAAGCACAAGATGACCATATGGATATTCAATTGCCTTCTGAGGGTGTATTCTATGAGTCACAGTAGTGTTTGAATGCTTTTACATAGGCTGACCTACCATTGATCATAAGGCTCATTTGCAGTGTGTTCTGAACCTTGTGTCTCATGCAGTTATTTGCCATTTCACTGGACAATTTTTGGATCTCAGAAGAGTTGGATTCTGGCTAAAGCATCACCTTCAGAGACTGGGTCTCCCTTCATTAGGGATTTTTTGAGATCATAAAAGGGCCTTCTAAGAACTGCTGACTAAGCTATATGAACTACCAATCGAAAAAAGTAACCGGGTAATCCAACAAAAAATGAATTATAACTAACTCACTGGATCACATTTTCTAGCATAAGTGTTGATAGAAAAGTCCAAATGAGCTCTTGTTTGGTGCACTAGATAGATCTCATTGAGATCTTTCCAACCTTGGGTGATTTTACATATCTTTTAGCCTCGTAGGATAGTAAAAAATGGTAGAAACCATATTTTTTGGAGTTTTGACAATCATAAGTGGTTAAAATATGTGCAAAGCACCTAAGATTGGAAAGATCTCAACGAGATCTATCTATTGCGGTTTATTCTCCTGGATTCCTGCCAAGTAAGTCTGGTGCATTGCGCATGCCTTGTTGGCTTGCCTTAGAGGATTTTCCACTAGAACTGCAAGTGTCCGATTTTATGATTGCTATTGCCAATGGATTGGGTATGCATCTTACCCATTCTATTGTTAATGGTCCTCGAATTTGTGTCTCTCTTCCTACTTGTGTTTCTATTCCTCGAATAAAATTAGTGGTCAAAAGTGGCCCACTTTTTTTCAAGTACAAACTCGTGCCTTAATGGACTTTTGAGTTTGCCAAGATGTTTCCCAATGTTGAGGCTTTTCGCTACATACAAAAAGGTCTAGGCATACTTTTTGTCTAAACCTCCCCAATTGCTCCTATCCCATGTCACATAGCATCCATTTCACCGAATGTTGTGTTGTATCATCTTCTTCCTCATCTGCCTCTGCACTAGTTAATCCGCCATTACGACCCTTGTGCCTTCTTCCTAGATATTTCTGCACCATCGCCTTCTTCTAGTGCATCTCCGTCTCGGTCTATATCGGTAGATCCTCTTAATTAGGATCAACACTCTAAATCTTGGGACATTGCTCACAAGCAAGAATTATTGAAGAAGGATGGTCTACTCACGCTGAAGAAGCTTGCACGTCAAAAATTAGCTCGCTCCTCAATGCGTTAGTTCACTTTCGGTAGCTCAATATCGCCACAATTGTTCGATGGATGTTCCCGACAATGGCATTGAGACATCGGGGAGCAGATCAAGTTCTTTATTAATATGGATGTGGAAGTTCGACACGGTTAAAGTAACTTTTCTAAAAATATGATTATATATTATTCTTCTCTTTCTAGGAGAGTAAAATAGCGTGAATTGCATTATGTTGTCATGCTTAGCCGGGTGGCAGTGGGGTTGGATCTAATTGTCCCTTTGTTTTTTTTTATTCCTATCTCTGCATTGTATTATGTATTATGATGGAGTGTTATTAATAAAGTCTGACGTCCTTCAAAAAAAAAAAAAAAAAAAAAAAACTTGAACAACAACGAGACATCTAAGTTACCTTCAAATGGAAACCCAAGTGAAACTGCAAAAGATTCCTACAATAGCTTAGCATGCTGACAATTCAACAAGTTCTTTGGTGCAACTTGATAAAGCGTGTGGTATAGAAATTTGATCTCCTTATTGCTACATAGAGTCTCTGTTCATCCAGCCTTTGAAATAGAAATATGATCTCCTTATTGCTACATATGCATACATGTACAGGTCCCAAGTTGCATTCCAAAACCCAATACCAATCAGACGTCTTCTCTGCAATGACTAGAACTCCAACTAATGGAGCGGGTGTCAGCACCAGTTTTTATGTAAAATGATTGTGCATGCAATAGACTTTATCTTCTAATGTCAGCACTTTAGGAAGTCAAATTATCCAACAATTTCTTTTCAATTTGTGTAGTGAAACTTTACGAGAGTGCATCGAGCGCCGGCTATTTGTGTTTTGCTTGAATTTTTTTCATGAAAGTCTGCTTTTGAATAAGTATGTGATATTTGCCACATATGAACATGTTAGTTGTGCTTTCGAAGCTCTATCCAAACATCAAAAATATGCTATTTTGTGGTGTCCTTAAAATTCCATAACATGGACTTGAAGATCATAATAGAGCCAGTATTTGTAGAGTCCTATGATGCAAAACCATTCTGGCATTCCATACGACCACCGCATGCATGTTTTTCTTAGGTCAGTATGCTCAAAAATCTCGCCATGTTCTGTTGAGATAAATTCTTTTTTGGTTTTGGTCCAGCTCAACATCGCACTTTGTTGTCCTCAACATCGCAATCTGTTGTGCAGGGTCCCAAGGCATGAAGATGTCTTTTTCTTCTAGATTTTCAACCTCTTCTTCTGCAATAGATCAGATCCATTTACCTAATTATCTACATCTTTTTGGGTTGCCCCTAAGGGGGCAAACCCTTGTTTATGTGGGTTTTTGGCATATCCTAGGTATATACTGGAATATACCTAGAATATCTTGAATTTTACTAAAAACCCCTGTTATCCCATATAAATGCCGAGGTCACCTTCCTTGTGGTTGTGGATGGCGGATGCTCCAATTAAAAGATTGGCGGGCCTTTGGGATTCTTTGTGTCGTTCTTGGAGCCTAAGTTAATTTGTGATACGTCATAGGTAAGATAGCAAAGAGTTATAGCGAATCACGGTCCAGTATAGCAACTCTGAGCTGCATGCTTGTATTTGCGAGAGCCCAATTCCACGACTTTTGATGTGCTAAAGCAAGACATTCCCTAGTTTATTGCGAAAAATGATGTTCTCGACACCAATGGTTTGGCTAAGGGGAAGCAGATTCATGCTTATCTTCACGAGAAGTGGGCTTCTACATGATAGATTTTTGGGCAATCTTGTTGTCGAGATGTATGGAAAGTCCGGTGACCTAGAAAATGCTTTTGGTTTATTCAAATGTATTTCTAAACCGAATGTTTATTCATGCAATATTATGATGGCAACATATACAAGCCTTGGGCATGATGCGAAGCCCTCCACTTGTTTAGAAAAATGGGATGTAGGCTTAAGGCCGGAACATAGTTACATGGAATGCATTGATTTTTGACATATGCCGGTCTGGTCATGTTGAAGAGGCATTGAAACATTCACTCGAATGAGCAAAGAAGGTATCTATCGATGTTTTTCATGGAATGCCCTGGTTTACGCACATGCTCAACACGGGTTTGCAAAAGAGCTTTAGGTCTTTCCAATTAATGCTGGAAAAAGGGGTTAAAACGATATTGTTTCATGGAATACAGTCATAGAAGGATATGCGGGGAAGGGTATGGCAGAGAGGCTTTGGAACAATTTCATAAAAAATGAGAAAGTGGGTTTCAAGCCCGGATAAATATACTTTGATTAGCCTGCTTAGTGCATGTGCGAACCTAGCATCTTTTGAGCATACTAAGATGATCCATTCTTACTTAGGAAATGAATTACGTTCAACTAATGCTACTTGGAATGCCCTCGTTGATGCATATGCCAAATTCGCGATATTGCGCTTTGGATGTTTTTGAACATATGAATCACAAGAATGTGATAGCTTGGACATCTATCATTGCAGGCTATGTCCGGCGGAAATGGCAATAAAGCGGTTCAAGCGGTTTCATGAGATGCAGTGAGAAGGAGTTGAACCAAATAAGTTCACATTAGTGTTCATTTTGAGAGCTTGCATGACTCTGTGTTGCTCTAACAAGAGGGAAGATAATTCAACGTCTTGCAATTGCTAATGGTTTTTTGGATGAAATAATGTGCACCCTGGTCAATATGTACACCAAATGTGGCGGTTTGGGAATGCATTGAGTGTTTTTTTGAGGATGCACCCTCGAGAATGTCATTTCGTGATTTTGCCAATGATCACATGGGGATATGCTCGAGACGGATATGGTAAAGGAAGCCATACAACTTATTCAGCCAATGCCCTAGATGGCACTAAAGTGACGATATCACTTTCATTGCCATTCTTTACGCATGTAATTATGGAGGGATGTTAAATGATTGCCATCATTACTTTATTTCCATGGGCAATGAAAATGGCATGTCACCAACAACTGAACATTATGGATGCTCAATTGATCTTTTTTGGGAGAGTAATTTTGGCTAGAAGAGGCACATGATTTCATTGATAATATGCCATTGCAACCCGGATGTAATTGTGCGGGCGTCTACGGGTTAGTGCCTCTAGATTTCATGATGACTTAAAGTTTGCAAATTATGCATCGGAACACATTATTGAGTTAGAACCATTAGATGTTGTACCATATATATTCTTTGTCTAACCTTTATGCTAGGTATGAAAAAAAGAGTAAACAAAGCAGGGAGATGGAATGAACAAATATCCTAAAATTGAGCTTCATTATCGGGATGCAGTTGAGCATGTCCGATGCTAGTTCAACGTTGGAATATCTTGCACCAATGGATCTTGATTGAAAGCTGCTCTATCAAGAAAAATTGATCAATGTGGGCATTTGACAAATTGCCCGACACCAAATGTTGTTTGTTGGAATCGATGATTCTTTGGATATGCCCACAATGGTAATGGCCTTCTTGCCATCAGATGCTTTCTCAATCTAGAGCTTGAGGGTGTAAAGTCGATCACGATCACATTTTCAAGCATATTGAAGGTGTGTGGAACTATTGGAGCCATAAACTATGGCAGGTTTATTCATGACCAACTTAATAAATATGGCATCAATCTAATGCTTTCATTGGAAGTACACTCATTGATATGTATGCCAAATGTGGCGGTTTAAAGGAGGGATGTCAAGTCTTGAAAGATTCTCAAGCAGGAATATAGTCTTGTGGAGTACAATGCTCCTTTGCTTTTGTGCATCATGGTGAAAAACTTTACGCTCTAGAACATTTTTGACATCGATGAGGAGGGCATAAGACCGCATGCAGTTGCATTTCTAAGTATGCTAAAAAATGCGTGACACTATAGAGCAGCGGAAGGCATATGCATGAAAGGATTATTGAACTTGGCATTAAGGAGGATGTTGTTATGGCCAACACACTTATTGATATGTATGCTAAGTCTTGAGAGTATGTTAGAGGCACATAAAGTATTCGAGAAGAATTCACATAAAGATGCGGTTTCATGGAGTTCAATGATTCTTTGGGTATGCTCGAGGGTTGAGGAAGGCTTTCTTGCATTAGAATGGTACAACAATATGCGGCATGAAGGAGTCAAAGGCGGAGACATAGTTCGTATTCAAGCCTAATCGAAAGCATGTGCTAGTGTTGGTGCCATAGAGCGGGGAGACACATTCATAACCGGATCATGAAAAGTGATTGCCAATTAGACATATTTGTGGGAAATATCCTTATCGACATGTATAGCGGTGTGTGGCGGCATGGAAGAGGCCCTTAAAATTTTAAGCAATTGCCAAACCAAGATATAATATCATGGGGTGCAATGGTTGTTGGGTATACCCTCCATGGTGATTCGAGGCGAGGCTATCTTTGTACTTTGACAAAATCGGCAACAATATGGCTTCAAGCCGGATAATGTGGCTTTCATAGGCATCCTTAAGCGCGTATGCAATCATCTTTGGTTTTGTGGAGGAAGGAATTAGGTACTTTAGAGCTATGGTGGAACACCGCACCTAATGCCAAACATCATTCACTTTAAGCGCATTGGTGACCTCACGAAGCGTGCGGGGATGCTTCAAAAAGCGGAGTATATACTTAAGTTTACCGGTGTTAATAGCTGGACTTAGCTACTTAGTGCTTGTCGAGTTTATGGCAATATAGAGCTAGGGAGACAATACTTCCAAAAATTTGTTCACTAGATTCACATTGTAACTGCGAGGTATGTTCGATGTCAAACATGTATGCTAATGCTAACATAAAAAGGATCTTGATGAACAAGAAAATTTGGGATTGTGTGCATGAGCGATTGGAGTGAAATGACATCGTTAAAGCGTGTGGTGTTGTAGTATATTTATCGATGAACAAATTCTTGGGATTCGTTGCATGTTCCACTCTTTACATGGTCGAATTTTGGTGTGTGAGGTTAATGCAATTAGATTAGCATTCCCTAAAATTGGCGCAATGATGTGGGCTGTTTGCCAAAATGCACCAATGCGAGTTATGATTCTTTAAGAATTGGCATGCGCTTTAAATTGTAAATTAGCATATAATGGTTGTAGAAATAGGAGCCAATTTTTGGGGAAGGGTAATGTATAGGAAATATTTCAAGCGGCATGTGTCAACTGATCTTTCAAATCCAAAAGCTGGATAAGCCGGTTGAACATGTAGTCTAGCTTGTTTAAAGAAAGGAGCCCCATTGGAAGTTTATTTAACTCTATATATATTACAATGTAATTCAAATGATGACATAGGGGATGTAGACTACAACCTTGAGTGTCTCAGAAATAAAGAGGTGATGCAATCAACGTATGAATGCTATCACATAGTATGCTGTGAAAATTTGATGTGCCAAAGAGCAAGCGAAAAAAGATATTCTTTGTGCTTTTGCTCATTCAAAAAGAACATATGGTAAAGTCTTCTTCAATGATTTATTTCCCATAATTGCTATGAATTTGAACATGTTAAGAAGTTGAAACGCAAAAAGAAATATTTATCTTACAAGCTAAGCATCAAATGATGTATAAGGTTTGCTGACATTAGGTTCAGGAACTTGAAGGTGGGACAGCATAAGGTTGTGTAAAGCTCACAAACAATGTGATGGAATAAATGTCTGATAGATATAACATCTCACTTGCAATTGCAATATGAAGTATTAGTGCAAAAAGAGCTTGGCTATGGAAAAGCAATTGCTATTGTGGCAATAGATGTGTCTAGGGCCCAACTGATATGCAGGTTTCATTATATGCTCAACATGACAAGGCTTTTTTGCTTTACAAAGATGCAATGATATGCAAAATGAAATTACATCCTCAAGCATTTTCAAAGCATGTGGTAGCGTTGGAGTTAAAGAGCATGACAGGTGCATGCGTGAACTTGTTGCGAAACCGAAAATAATATGTTTGCAAGGCATGAAAACATGGAGGAGACTCGTGCAGTCTTTGATAAGCCACCTGAAGGGACGTGGCATTATGGCTTAAAATGATAACAGGATGTGCCTTGGGTGATGACGATCTTGGCATGGCTGTAATTTGCCTCTAGAGTATGCAGACACTATGCAAGATCGTGGAGAAATATCTTGCTCCTTGCAATCCTTAGTGCAATGCTAAAATGCCATAGCATAGACATATATCTATATCATTGTATGCACATGTTGCCCTTTTGGGTCATACTTTAGGGAAGCTAAAGGTATATTTGAAAGCTATAAGGCAACCCACATCTATACATGGATGATTTTACTCATGCTACAATGCATGGGAACATTAGAATTAGGAAGATATGAAGATTAATTTTTTCTTAACACATTTCGTTCATTTAGATTAAAACATAATTTTTTTATACCACTCAAAATTTCATGGTCTATGGTGCATTAGATAAACCCGTAGTGGTAATAATGATAAATAAAAGTGGTGAACACAAAGCTTTTGATTTTTTCCAATGCAAGATGTGTTAAGTGGTGGAGTTTAAGGTTTACTAAATGGAAGACTATCTTTGGAAGCATTTTTAGATCCAATATTATTTTTCCTCTTGTTTAGATATTAGCCTGTTGCACTTATCTTTTAAGAGTCTAGCTTTGTGGATATATTAGAGTTTGCTTGCTTTATAAAGTCTGAGTCACAACTTCTAATTACCATAGTTTTTGTTGATTCTCATTTCCTTAGCAAGTAGAGAGTTGATTTGTATTAATACTTGTGGACTAGTTAATGTTTGTTGAATTTGCTTGTTTAATTGTGCAATTTCAAAGGGATCGATCGAAATACCGTGCTGAAAACTAGTCACTCAAATGCTTATCGACACAAAAAAGACGAAACATGAAAAACACTTTGGCCACTTGGGAGGGCAACCCGTCGTCGCCAACGGAAATACATCGCCAGCGGAAAAGGTGGAAATCTTTCATAATGGAAGGCACCGATTATGTAACTGACCATTGCATTTTAGCATCAAACGTCCAACGGCGACAAGTAAACCAATAAACAAATCAATGCAAACATTAATACAGGGAATAGTAGTGAGAAAGTCAAGTGGAATAGAACGTGATAGGAGTTTCAGATAGGAAATCAGTTATGACAACATGAATATGAGTATGTGCCCTCTATGAGAAGTTGGGGCAACAGTATCCCTCTTGCATCAGTGTGAGAAGTTGGGACAACAATATCCCTCTTGCATCAACAGGATTTAGCTCCGTTATTTCTGAACCATCAACATGAACATCAGCAAGAACATCAAAATTTTTAGTACATATCAGAATTTGAGGTGAACCATCAATATGAACATTAACAAGAACGTCAAATTTATTAGTTAGAATTTGAGGTGAACCATCAATATGAACATCAACAACAATGTCAAATTTATTATTAGTACAAGTGAACCGTCAATGTAAAAATTAGCATGAACATCAAATTTATTTGTACATATATCAGAATTTGAAGTCTAGTTGATGAAGTTTTAGGGTGGTTAGACTGATCTAAATATGCACTTGAATGAAAATTAAGTTTGCCTTTGTCAAATGATGACATATTAGGATGGGCCTTTAGTATTTGTTGCAATATTTTGGGTTGCCCCTAAGGGGGCAAACCCTTGTCCATGTGGGGTTTGTGGTATATTCCAGGTATATGCCAGTATATGCCCGGAATATGCCAATAACTGCTACAAACCCATTATTGGCTGTAAACTGGCGGTCATTTCTGTTTCTGGGGAGGCACTCTGGAAACAGGCTAACCGGTGTTTTGGCGATGGTGGCTATCCCCTTTGGTAGACATGTCTGCAAATCCTACACACACCCACGTCTCCAAAACATCTCATTTACGGAGCACGCCCACTAAACTCTTTCTTGCTTGCTCCTCATGGAGGAGCCCATGCTCATGTATACCTTCATCATTTTAGTGAGTGAATGATTGTTGCATTTCGAGGCAATCGCTGAATTTCAAAAAGCGGAATGTCGGATCTTTGCAGGCCGAACATGTTAGGTCAAGGATTTCGGTGTATTCCCTTTGTACCCTCTGGCATATGCTCCATGTTTGCCAATGAAACCCTAGATTACTATTCCCAGGCAGTGAAATATACAAAGCAAGCTTTAGCAGCCTATCCTAGTAGATCTTTGTTGCTCACGGATCATAGTTTGGGTCTTTGGACTTGCCCTTTTGGATTCTCGCAAATTTTTTCTAATGATTAGTGCTCCCTATTATTGGATTCGGTGCCCCTGGTCTATCAGAGTTACCTAAAAGATGGAATTTGGAACTTAAGGCTGCTCAAGAGCATATGGTCTTTGTAATAGGGGATAAATGAAATGTAGTCATTAGATAAGCTTGGAATAAAGGGTTGGCATTATTGGTTTGTATCAGACCTAGAAAATCCCTCATTGTAGTGTTTGCTTACAATGACATTTCTAGGATTAATATATTAGATCTACTAAGGCCTTCCAAGGATCTTGACTCCTTAACTTGTTTCTTTGAGAGCCACTACTTAAAACATTTGATTAGCCTTATATACCAAGGTTCAAGACTTGTGTGCCAAATAGCGAATCTCAATCGATTGCATGTGCTTCTTCGGCTGACTTCACAATTTAATATTGTATATCTATTAAAAATAAGAAATGCAAAAATGCATGTAATATGGAATTAAATCATGGAATTCGATATTCAAAAATGCATGCAAAACCGACATCGAATAATCGAGTCGGTGATCATAGCATATAAAATATGCAGGGCCTCAATGGTACCAATTTCCTGCTCACACTATTTTCTTCAAATTCCATAAATTACTCAACAATTTAGAGCTATGAAACGGCAATAAGCTTCATTGCATCAGATACCAAATGCCATTTATACGAATAGAATTAAGGCATAATTTAAAGGATGCTTCCCGTATATTACAAATCATAAATATAAACATATATGGGTAAATTCTACAAGAAAATGCTTCAAGAAAGCTTAATATCTACATACGCAACCAATTGGCGCAAATAAATAATGTAAAGGTTTTGCAATTCGGAGGTAATCAACGTCGAGCAACCAACAAAAGCCGGTCAATTCTATTCACACAGCCATCGGCTCATTGTACCCTTAGTATGCTTGAAGTATTTGGTATTAATGCCATTGAGCGCGTGCTTAAGGATTGGATCTACGAAGAGGATGCCGATCTTTTTCGACATATGTCGAGTCAAATCATATTCTAGAATATGCTCTCAATCGATAATATGACACTAGTCCATTCGATCCACAAAATCTTAACTTGCAAGTAATGGTTACAAGCTTTTTTATGGGATTCAATTCATGATCTTGGGATCTCTAATGAGTTTTGTTGCATTCATGGGAAAAACTACTGTGGCTATCAAAGGTTTCGAAAATTCGAGGCCAGATGTACTTGCTCATTCACCCTCAGACATCATAGATGGCATGAATCCTGATGCGAAGAAGATAAAGAAGGCACTGAAGGCACTTTGTTATCATGACAAATGACTTAAAGTTGAGGTACATGTGCTACTTATATGCTTATGTAGGAGTTTGTAAAATATCATTGAGGTACTATTTCACTACTTTCTACATCACTTACAGGAGACAGGGATAACTGGACTAGATAGTCTGGGGGTGGATGTAAGGATTACATGTGGACGTTAAATTTTTTTTTCTTTCTTTCTTCATGAAACGTGCACGTGTTTTTGTTTATAGCATTTTGATTGAGTTATTAGCACAGTGTTCACTCATCATCATCACTGCATCGAAGACGCTACATGTCACAATGGCAGGAGCATTGCTTGACAAATTTCTCGGTTATCCATTAGGAGTCGCATTAGCTAAAATGAAGGCAAATCCTCGATCATTGCGCCAAAGCATACTGAAGAGCTGGGGTAAACGCACGTTCGAGCTCAACCACGGACTCCAAATCATTGCCTTCGACAGGGCCTAAGCTCAGAACCTGACCCATAACTATTGAGCAACAAAAGACATGCCATTGCATTTGCATTTTTAAGTAACTCTACCTTGCTTGTAACTTCCATGTACTTCATGCTATTAAATGCTTAGCCATTCAATTTATAAAATTGAATTCTTCCTTCATACCCTGAACAAAATTGACATGCAAAACAATCCTCAGTTCTTAAGTTCTTTGCCCTCCCCCCCATTTCTCTATTTGCATTCTTCATACATTGTTTCGTATGTTTCCAAGAATCCGACGATTCCACTATCTATAAATTCCCATAAAGACATGGTATCAAGTACTCTATTGTTTTGAAGTAGCAATTTAAATTGATTGTCAAAACATGACTTTGAACTATGATTTAAGCCACTTCACCCTATGGTATGGCCATGGAGGGCAACCCTCCGTGCGCAGCACCTTGTTTCTTTTTTGTCGACAATCAATATTTGTTTCATTTTTTTCTCGTTTTGTGTTGGGGATAGATAATGACCATGTGTTGTTATTTTAGATGTGCCATGGCAGAGTTTACCTGATCTTAGGAGGCTGTAGACGAGATATTTAATACATTATTTACCAATGTAAGTTGTGTATCTCTTAAATCTAGTTGTTTGCAGGTTAACATGGAGCACAGGTAGTTAAAGAACTTAATGAACAGAATTCAACTTCCCAGGTACATCCACATTTATTTCTTATAAGTTGCACCTGCTTTATTGTTGTGAGTGATTGCCTTTTTATCGATTAACTAGAGTTCATGGTATGTGTTTGTTATCAGGATAAAGTCAAAGCAATTTCTCTATCTAAGCAAGCAACCACAGTATGTTCCAGCACAGAATATTCAATAACGGGTTATGGTTTTCAAGTACACATCATGTCCATTTGCAATAGGCCATAATTTAACATATGACATGAATAAATATGACAAGGCATTCTGAAGTTAGACGAGTTGACAAAGCCATTATGGGAAAATTAAAAGGAATGTGAAAATAGATTTCCTAAATTTTGGTTAGGCAGCTGTAATCATTTACAAAGGCCTTTGGGAAAAATAAAAAGGAATACGAAAATAGATTTGCTAAACTATTATGTCCACGTCCTACTAGAATATGTTGCTTTTGTCTATAGTGTCCTGATGCACCAATAACTCACAACTCCACATGCACTACAAACACTATACTGCACATACACTACACACACCACACATGCACTACACTAAAACACACCGCTCCACTACATATGTATTACACTACACACACCACACTACCACCACCACATGCATTACACTACACACGACACACGACCACTTCCACATAGTACAAATTTTCCTTTGCATTATGTGATATCTAACAACAAAATAAATTTGATCTCTAAATTTCCAAATCGACATATGGACACATATATCCCTTGGTTTGCTCTTGCATTTGACTGGATTTGAACAAGAATTTCACTTCTGCACTCACCCAAAGGGGAGGACCAGGCCACAAGTTTAAGCCAAGTTCATTGTGCTCATCTTTAATGTCCGGCCAAACTGCAATTTATAGAGCGTTCATTAGGACTTACTTTTAAATTTGACCATAAGTTTACCTGACTTGGATTCAGGGGTGCACAAAATTCTTGTTTATATATAAAGTTATAGGGTGTGTCGTAGATCTGCCGGCCGAAATCTGTCTAAAATTTTGGATAGTCCAGACGGCCCTTTCCTTCTCGCTCTATCAATTTGGGGCTTCCTCAGCTATGGCGGAGCAGGGCAAGGTCTGCAACAACCATGGCGACAAAGCTCGACGCATCATCTTGCGCTTCCAAGCACCATCCCCTTCTTCAAATTCGACTTCACATACTCTGGATGATTCATATCTGAATCCACAGAGTCGAATTCATGCCTGAGTGGCTTTCTAGCGGATGTTTCTCATAGCTGCAAGGCAATGAATTGCTGCATTGACTTCTAAGGTGCATTTGCTAGCCCTCGATTTTGATCATCATTAGGCGTGCGATTAACTTCTGTATGTTTCCTCCGTAATCATTGATTTCTATTGATGCTTTATGTGGTCTACTCTGCCATGATGCATTTACAAAGAATTTGACAAGTACGGTATTTGCTATCTACCTCGGGACTTATACATCGTTGCATCCTGAAGCAATGACTCTTGCTTTATGAAAATGACATGTATGTTTAGCTTAGACATGCAGTAAAATAATCTTCAGTACTATCAAGGATGTGCAAACTTTCTAGCTATGAAAGATTTCTTTTACAGTATGAAACAAAATATTATTCCTAGGATGGGTCCTAAGATACAAACAAGTGGCCAAGTGAAGTGAAGTGGTGTTCTCATTGAGCTTTGTAAAACATTGAGTACAAATGGATCCCTCACTAGGGATAGATAAATTTGAAAAATATGAACTTTAAATGCTCCGAAACTAGACAATCATCGAGAGCATGATGAAACCGAAGAATACAACATAAAAATGGTTTAATCCGCCACTTGGTTGATGCAAAGGTGAGAAGACCAGTATTCGCTCCTCATCGGAAGAAGAACCACGCCTTCTTAGGTTTTGAGGAAACCCAAGCAAATAGTTGAAGCACGACCCCCACGCACTATGGCAACCACAAAGCCTTAAACAATCCTGCAGAATCAAGGCTGAAAGAAAAATGATCCATCAATGAGTTAGATGCCATAGGCAAAAAAGACTCGGAGGCGGGGCCACCCGAAAAAGAAACAACAACCGACCAATGGGGAACCCGTCCGTGGAATGACCATCGGAAAAAAAAAAAAAAAAAAAAAAAAAACCGATTAGTCTTTGCCTCGGAGGCTACAGGCTGCAGCAAGAAAAAACAATAAATATGATCTAGGAGGCAATAGCACCACGCCGAGAGAAAATATGAATAATAAATATTGACTCAGAGGCTACAAAGCCACACCGAGAGAAAGCATGAATGAATAAATAAAATACTAGTGCCATGCCGAGACAGAGTAAACCAATAAGTATGCCTCAATCGAGTAAGATGAATCGCAACCAAAACACTAGACCCTCTGAAAACCACAGATACAACAAACAAGTCCAGAGGGAGAGGGGGGCGGGAAACTTGTAGAGGCAAAAGGGAAAGAATGAAAAGGAGCTCAAGAGAACGCCGATGAGCGAAAAAGAAAAATGAAGTAGTATAAATAGGAGAGGCGAGGAAGGGCATCCCCATCCAAGGAATGTCGGTTCTATCGCAATAGAACCGTGGCATTCCTAGGATGGGTCCTAAGATACAAACAAGTGGCCGATAGAAGAGGAATCTACATCAAGAAGCATGAAGCAAACTAGGCTGACTGGAGAAAAGGATGAAGCCGAAACAAAAACTGGGAAAATTGGTAAAACACGATGACCCTAATCGAACAAGTGAAAGAGATAAACAAGGAAAAAATGGCTAAGCAAGGCCGACAGAAAAACAAGGATAAAATCAGATAAAAAAGGGTATATGGACACCAACAGAGCAAAGAAAACCGAGGCGAATCAAGAGGAGAAACGAAGGAGACAAGACAAGATAAAGACAATCAAGGGGTCAAATGACGAAAAAAGGACAAACAAGGAACTGAAGAACTGGATACACAGAGAAACGAGCCTAAGGCAATTCAAGAGCTTAACGAAGGAAAAAGAGAAAATAAGGAACACGGAGGAATATGAAAAACGAACTAAGAAAAATTATGAGGTGAGATGACCAAAAGAAAGAGACAGGGCAAATGCCCCTAGAATTAGTAACGCAAGCAAGCTACCAGAAAGAACGAATTTGAACTTCAACCTCGGCATGCATAGATACCAAAGGAGCAAATGAACCCAGGCGAAGAAGAGGTGAGGAGAGAGACATGACAAAAAAGGACTAGAACTAAGATGAAGCAAAAGTAATTAAGGTGATGGAAGAATTTATACATAGACCAAGGAGAAAAAATGAAACTAAGAAAATATGGAGCAAAGGAACTGAGAGAATATGAGCAAAAATGAACCAAACAAAGAATTAACTGAGAAACCAACACTACAAAACATATGGCGCAAAGTACAACTAGAACGAACTCAGAAAAAAGAATAACAAAAATTAAACGAGAACTACCCAAAGGACAAACACAAAGAACGACCCATAAGAGAACAACAGATGATAAAGGAAAGGAACTAAAGATATGTGGAAAAAACAGAGAAAAATGGACTCACAAGAGCAATTGAATTTAATATGCGTAAGAAGACTATGTGGAATGACAAGAATGAAGAGGCAACGAAGAAAATGAAGTGAAAAGGAATGAAGGAACAAGATGCAAAGGCAAATCTAGAGGAAGCAAAAAAGCACGGCAGGAAAGGGGTAAAAAGTGGTAAAGAAGAATAAACAACGAAAACAGAACAGATGGCTGAATGAGACTGGGAGAGAGCATTTATGAAAAACTAACTAAATGAAAAGAGAAAAAGAAACAACAGGAGCCAATGGATCCAAAGGGGCTAATAAGATGGCAGTCGATCAATTGGATTAAATAGAATGGGCACAACAAGGAAATACCAAACTGTGGATATCAGACAGAAAGAGGGAGGGGGGAAGGGAGGGACACAAGAGGATATGATACTAAACCAAAGAACTGATGAACCGACAAATTCAATAAATCCTACCACAGCAAAATACTATGAAACTAAAGCCCAACATGTCAATATCTCAAAAATGAACAATGGGTTTATGTTAGCAAAGGAAGTAAAGGGAAAATACTAAACAACAGTCGAGCAGAAGAAAGGCAACTAGATCAGCGAAATGAAACCATGACAAGATATTAAGGCAAATTGACAGAGAAGACATTAAGGAACAATAAGACATTAAGGCAAAATGACAAAGAAGGAACAAGAAAAACAAAAAAGACAATGGACAAACGAAACAAAATTTAACTATTAACTAAATAAGACAGACCACAAACAAACAAATGGAACAAAATAGGAATAAGCAAGGACCAACTTAGAGAAGTTGAGCAAACGCCATAAACAGGTCAAATGACTAAAATGAACCGTAGAACCAATCGAATTAAAGGAGCAAGAAGCACAGAAAGAACCAACTAAATTGCCAATAGAGATTGGCAGCATAATAAGGGACGTTATGAGCACATATCTCGGCCATGGCAAAATGAGAAATAATAATAATAATAATAATAATTTGTATTATCACGCCCATTTTGGACCTTGAAGGTCATTGAGCGAACAGTTACAATCATGTTTTCAACTTCAATAACAGGGTTCTATGCAAATCGATTTCACGAAGAAAGCGTCCAAGCTTTAAGAAATTAGTTCCCATAAGAGAATCAAAGTCACGAGTATTAATCCCAAATCTCAATCTAATACTATCGCCGTCTGATTTGGACAACGTAATAGTGCATGGACCTCATCCTCAGCCTGATTACGATCACAAAGGAGCATAATCGAGCTCCCTTGGAGTACGACCATCTGCTGTCTCACAATGCTTAGGTGAGAGCTAGTTCGGAACCTCGCAATTATCGGGCTTGAGGTCCTTAGGTATACGATTTCAGATAGTAAAACTTCGATAAACTAACATTGGATTTATCAATTCCTTATAAACTGTCATTCGTGAACCCTTATCCTCCCATATCTTAGCAATCACCAAAAGATTGAACCAGCTCCGTGCACCTAAATCATGCCGGGGCCAATTATTCTCACTTGATCCCCACTTTCCAAACCATATTTTAACATCACTATACCACCCGGAAGATGAAGAATCAATCAAAGCCCTTTTGGAAAGTCGTGCATCGTCTTGCTTTCTTATTCTATTAACAAAATTGATCGCTTGATAAAAGCCTCGGCTTCAAAGGAATAAGGCCAGCCTCTGCCAATAAGATAGGATATGGGGTCTGTTTTTTCACAGCAAGCTCCTCTTGTAGGAATGATTTTAGTACTGATTCAATTTCTGCCCATAAACCTGTAGAGATAGATGGGCCCCATATAGGAGCTCCGTATAAAATTACTGATTGCACCAACGTCTTAAACAACACTTTCTTCAAACTCCAATCAAACAACCCAATCTTATGACATTTTCTGAGCATATTATATAACGCTGATCTAGCTCCAGTTACTCTTTTCTTTATGCATTGTTTCCATTTGTAGTCACAAGAAAACTCTAATCCAAGGTATTTAAAACAACTTACCATTTCCAAAGGTGCTCCTCTGTATGTGAAGGTTGGTCTGACAGCGGCGCTCACTACCATTGTTTTAGACTTGGACAAATTGACATTCATCTTCTTTGCATCACAAAAAGGATTCAAGGTTAACCAAATGTTCTGTAACCCATGAGTATGTATACGCTATGAGGACCACATCATCTGCGTAAAGAAGCGGCTGAACCAAGAGGTCGCCTACACATGTTCCAGCCAAGCATTTATGTTTAAGCCAATTCTCAAGCATAAATATTCAATGGAAATTGCAGATGGAAAAGAAATCTCAACGAAACAAGGCACCTTAACATAGCAAATAAATAAACGTATAATCATGCATAGCCAAGTTATATTGTGAGGAATAATCATGCTCTAGGACCAACTAGATTACATCGTTCCAAGCAATAGAAGAACACGAAAAAACAAGAGCCTAGGAACAAGAAGTGAAATAGAAACCTGCAAAGAGCATGTATCACGGGGAATAATCTGAGAGCCCAAAGGTTAGTTCTCACCTTTTAAAACCACGTGGAACCTAGAGAACGAATGGTTGAACGAGACTGGAGAAGGGACAAGAAAAACAAAAAAGGCAATGGACAAACGAAACAAAATTTAACTATAAACTAAATAGAACAGACCACAAACAAACAAATGGAACAAAATAGGAATAAGCAAGAACCAACATAGAGTAGTTGAACAAAAGCCACAAATAGGTCAAATGACTAAATGAACCATGGAACCAATCGAATCAAAGGAGCAAGAAGCGCAGAAATAACCAACTAAATTGCCAATAGAGATTGGCAGCACAATAAAAAGAATGGACGTTATGAGCACCTATCTTGGCCATGAGAAATGAAGCATAAATAATCAAAGGGAATGGCAAACGAAAATGAAATTGCAACGAAATAGGCACCTTAACATAGCAAATAAATAAACGTATAATCATGCATAGCGTGCCAGGTTATATTGTGAGGAATAATCATGCTCTAGGACCAACTAGATTACATCGTACCAAGCAATGGAAGAACACGGAAAAACAAGAGCTTAGGAATAAAAATGAAAATAGAAACCTGCAAAGAACATGTAGCATGGGGAGTCTGAGAGCTCAAAAGTTGGTTCACCTTTTAAGACCACATGGAACCTAGAGAATGAATGGTTGAACGAGACTGGAGAGAGAGGAATTATGGGAATCAGAATAAATAGAAAGGGAATCAACAAATAGATGCTAATGGGTCAAAATGAGAGTAATGAGATGGTCGAGATAAAAAAGAGCAAACGGATCCAATGGAATGGGAAAATAGACAATATAGACAGAGGGAATATATAAAGAGAAAGAGGGATGAAATATGACAACAATGAAGATGCACATGAGACTAAACGTTGGACCGAGAAAATCAGCAAAGACTACATCAACGAAAAACTGTGAGTCTAGAGACCAATATATAATCAACAAGAACAATGTACTTAGAGTTATGCAAATTACGAGACACTAATGCAAGTTATATATGGAATGCAAAATGAAGGCTCAAGAGAGCAATGGGATTAAAAAAGAAGCAACGGGGCCAAGGAAAGGGCAGAGACTAAAAACCAAATTAAGCAGACCAATTAAAGGAATAAGTGGTATAGAGGATAGATAGATAGTAGTATAGAAGAGGAACTACTGGAAAAAACAAATGCAGTACATTGAAAGAACAAAGGGCAGGCACAATAGAACTAAAAAGAGAATAAGTTGAAACTAGAAAAGCAAATGGACAAGTGACAAACAGGCAATAGATTAGGGGAATGGAACATAATAGAACATTGTAGAAGGAACCAAGAATAGAAAAGGAACAAAAGGCCTAAGATGACCCGTATCGCTAGATCAACTCAAATATCAAAGTAATGTGTACATCCTACATATATGCCACAGAACAAATGTGCCAACTATGAACAAATGATATAAATTATTCAAAATGACTATAAGACCAGCATAATGGTTATAGAGACAGACTAGTCTCATGGAACCTCTGAAAAAGAAAAAGACTATAACACCACCGACTTAAAAAAACAAAGTCACCAATTAAGAAGTACTAGCAATGCCTAAGATGCATCGGTTAATAACGCTTCATCGAGGTCGCCAAAAAATAGCGATAATCTTGCAAAAGCTTGAGAGTGGATGTACATCTAACCATGCAAAATGCCCCGAAAAGGGGGCTGGTACCTTGCACTGCTACCTCGACGCGATCTCCAAATAATTATAAAATACCTTGATCCGTGGAAAGTGAAGCTCTTGAGTACAACCAAGAGAACTCAACAATATCTCTAACAAAGAGACGATGGAAGATCCTCTTGGTATATGACATTAATATGGCCACATAGCTCACGAAAAAAAACACTTGCACTAAAAAGAAAACAATATCTACCATAAAGCGAAATCGGCAAATTTCGTCTATATTAAGTTGCAATAAATGTGGATCTATGGTACAACCCAACATATAATAACATGTTATTCTAAAACACCATCAATATCATTGGTAAGAAAGAAACTATTCATGAAGCAAAAGTTGACACAAGACTATACTTACCTAGAGAAGGGGCATCAATGATGTCACTACACATACGAAAGAACCAAATCACCAAATTATCATCTTCAGGGGATGCTTTGGAGATCCCCCAAAGCAACTTGACATCTCGAAATATCGAAAATGAAAAACAAGCTTAGCATGTGTGCGCTTCTATAAATGAATAAAGCTCGAGGAAATTTAGCATGCACATCTTCCAAGGAGCACAAGTATACAATGCGCAATATCAATGGAGAAAACCAAAGCAGAAAGAAAACATTAAGTCGAGAAACTTGGAGGGAACCAAACCTTGCAATCAGAGAGAGTGAAAACACGAGCAATCTAGCCACCACACTAAGACCAACTCGTTAGGCCAAAGTAAAACAATTTAATTAACTTGAAACTGAATACCTAGCGTCGTATCCCCATGAACAAAGGAAATGGCGGCACCATTACCACTTGCTCTCAAGCAAGGCTAAGCCAGAATTCCTTATCCTAATCCTCTATCGATGCACTTAAAACCTCATAAACGCAATGCAAAGTACTTCCATATGAAAAAAAATGAGGTTGTGCTATAGTTATGCCCCAGCATATGAAGATGTTCTAAAAAGCCCAATTGTAAATGTTCAAAAAACTACTCACGAGAACAAATGCACGGACCTTATGGATAAGCCAAGGAAGAACATGGTAAAAGCAGGACAACATGTAATAAGAACCAAAAGAAACAATTCGAAAACAAGAAACTATAAGTGGACAACGAGGGACACAGTATACGAGCCTAAAAAAGAAAAATAAGGGGAGGCAGAACTCGCTATCCTGAAGAAGATATTATGACAAAGGCGGCGACTAATTAAATGGAAAAACGATAGGGATAGGGCAAGGAGTTTGCTAAGAGAGCCAAGAGAAAATGATAGGGATAACAAAGCGAGGATAGGGCAAACAAGAGAAACAAGGGTCGGATTAGAATGGGAAAGCCACAAACAGCAGTCGGCCAAAGGTAGGCCAACACCAAACCTGAGCAAAAAACGGCTATGGAACCACGATGCAAGCCAGAAAACTCCGTGAAAGGGTTGAGGTAATCTTGAAAAAACAACCACAACCCGTTCTTGAGCCAAACCGAAAACCGTATAGCGCAAAGGACAAAGACCCACAGGATCTAGAGCCACCAACGCATTGCAACCCGATTAACCTATCTCGATTCGATGCACTAATCTAGATGTGGAACTGGTAGAGATAGTACCGACTTTGGTGCTTGGTGAGAATAGGAAACTGTAGAGGCAAAAGGGAAAGAATGAAAAGGAGCTCAAGAGAACGCCGGCGAGCCTAAAAAAGAAAATGAAGTAGGTATAAATAGAGAGGCGCAGGAAGGGCGTCCCTATCAGGAATATGGCTCTATTGCTATCGCAATAGAACCGCGGGTATTACAAACTTAATTTTGGAATTTTGCACGCGGAGTTCTAGTTTACTATACCGCAGCAAAGAGATCCAAATGCTACTTTACTTTTGGCATTATCGGGCCAAGCCTGTCTGAAGAGGACTGCCGTATTTAGAGTCTGGGATGTGGTATTTCCAGACTTCTTTTGTGCTGTTTCTGGCCATCCATTATCCGCCATTGCACACTTCACAGTTTCAAGCCCAGAACCAACTGTTTTGGGTCATCATTTGCTCGATCCGGCCTATCTGAGCTCAAATCACTTTCTCTCTTCATCAAGCTAGTGTTAAAGAGGAAAACAAAGCGATTGGAAGGGCTTTTGAAGCATTTCAAGCCGTCCAGGGAGCTGCAAGAAGGATCCGACCAAAGATTTCAAATTACTGGCATGCAGTTTCACGCTTTGTTTTTGGCTAGAAATACCACTTTTTGGCGAAACACCACTCTTTTGGCGAAACACCACTTTTTGGTAGGAAATACCACTTGGGCGATATTGGGTGGCGAAAATACCGCAAAAAGGGCGAAAATACCACATTTTCGGACTCTATATATACGGGCATCCGTCTAAAGAGAGACGATCACGAATCAGAACTATATGTTCCTTATGAACCCAAAGGTATTTCTAGCAGATAACATGTCAAATTTATTCTAGCAACATGCTCTCTACCATTAGCACATTGTTCTTAATCTTTCTATAATGCCATCGATGCATGCTTGCGGAGGGATTCTTAACTCAAGGCGAGCATGCATGCATTGCATGCGTCGCATGCATGCATCGCATGCATTTTAGGCCGTTCATCGGGTTGGGCAATCGCTATTTATTCTGCGAGTTCTTCATCATTTGTTCATCGGCGGCTTTCTCATCTCAAGCCAGTATCCATAGCTCCCACCCTCCCCCCTTAAATTTGTTATTTATATGTTAATTTTTTGTTATAATTGTCGATGGCACGGCGTGACCAGCCCCTCGCTTTTTGAGGTGTAAATATTGTTTTTTTGTCGCGTGGCGTGGCGTGATCAGCCCCTCGCTTTTAGGGTTTTTCTCTATTGGTTTTTTTACATTGATGATGTGCGGGTCAGGGTGATGCCCGAGCGGTATTCTCTGTGGAGCATGGGTTTTTTTGTGGGAACGTTTAGCAGCCAACGTTGTCAATTTTCCTCGAAACCCAGGGTGGGGTTTTAATCCCGGTAAGATAAACTCTCGGCGGTACACTAGCCAACATCGTAGCACACAATTTTTTGGGGTCCGGTGTTATCTTTGGATATTCCCTATGTTTTCATCTTTTTTGGGTAACTGCGATGTATCGCAGCTACCCACCCTATCTATTGTAGCAAAAGCTGCGAGATGAATGAAAAGCCTAGCTAAGCGGGATGTTTTATTTGTTTTCATGCAGTCGTGAGCAAGAATGAGTCTTATAGTGGATTTTAGAACAACCATAAATCTCATGCTCTCATTCTTATAGGGATCATTGCCCGAATAAGTGCAATGATCCGAACTTTGAGGATTACAGAGGCGGGGAGTATGGCATAAGCTTTATAGGTTGCGCATTTGCTTCATTTTGTCAATGCTATAGATCATATGCAAGATGAGCCCAGCAACATTCAAAGTATATGTGGCGAATTTCACATGTCTAATGCAATGTATTTGAGCAGAAGATGAAAAATAGAACCGATGTTGGTTTGCTTAAAGTAGAGATTGCCAGTGCTTTACAAGATGTAGATCCGATTTTATATTCGTTATGGAGCTCAAGGATATTTTTGATTTGTGTAGATACACAAGGCATAGAGCAGTGCATAGTAAGTGGGCTGTATATCAAGGCTTCCGGTGCTTATTTTGGGGCTGAAACACATTATGCTCCATGTCATGAAGCTGCATCTATGTTTTTGATTGGTTCAAGGACATAGACTAGGTTCTAAAAGCTAAGACTAGAACCATCTCTGAAAGCTGCCTGGTTCAGTAAAGACCAAGATAAAACTCACCTCTAGAATTTTGTTTATTGTCTTCGTTAAAGAGACTCCTTAGCTATAGCTATAGTGTACATGAATGACATTCTTATATGCTTTCTTATAGATACATAAAAAACTATTCTAATCTACTTTGTTAATTTGGGATTATCCGATATGGCAAAAAAGGTTTTTGGAATTTTTTTAGGATTGATTTTTTAAGGTTTTCAAAGTTTTAGCCGTCAGAAAAAAGTCCCGACACTCCAAAAATCGGGAAATATTTTGGGCTTAGGGTTTTTGCAGTGGATTTCATTCGGCTCCGCGATTATCCAATCGACAGAATTTGCATGGATCTGGTCGGCGCCTATGAGAATATCTTCCAAGGGATTTTCAAGCGAGGGAATTTGCATCTTATCCCACAGGTGAGCGTCGCTTTACCTTTGTTAATTGTTCTTGAATCAGATTATCCTCTATTGTTTCATGTTGCACCCAGCAGATACATGATATCTTAGCCCTATTTTGGCAAAAACATGCTTAGCTCTGCACATCTATCTTTACCTTTATTAATTGTTCCTGAATCATATTATCCTCTATTTTTTCCTGTTGCACCCAGCAGATACCTATTTCGGCAAAAACATGCTTAGCTCTACACATCTATTCTTAAGTTGTTGTAAAAGTGGAAAAAAGGCCTATGTAGTTATGGATCAAGATTTTCTTCTTCAACAATACGTTTGTGTATTAGAGGCTTCTTTGGGCATCAAGCAGTATTTTCCCTTATTCTTTGTTTTTTGGGTTCAAATCACAGTAGCCGTTGTATGATCAAGTTTTTTAAAATGTGTTACCATACACTTGTTTGTTTGTTCCTCATGCGGAGCATATTTATGCATTCTATTGCTTAAGCTGGTCGGAGAACAAAAGATATACATAGAACATACCGAGGCCCTGGGTCCTTTTGGATGCCAACAAAAGCGAGGGGCGGTCAAGAGATCGGTCACATGAGTTCGGTTGGAGGTGAGCAAATTTTTAGGCCGTCTATTTTTCACCAAGGGATTTGGCAAATAAGGGGTTACAAGATAGAATATAGAAATGCTTTCTGTGATTTCATTACCAGCTCCATGCATTATGAAGGTGCTTTTCAAAAAAAAAAAAAACAAAATAGATTATTTTGGTGGGCATCAAAATTAGGGGATGTTGTTGACAGCATACCTGTCACTTTCTGTCGCTTGATTTGTGCATCTTGCAGGCAAGTCTGCTGCTGATATTCATATGGCTTCTATTTTTTCAGGTAGGGATTTCTAATTCTTACTGTAGCATGATGTAATTTTTGAGCAAATATTTACATGGATTCAACCTCACTGATTGTTCCGCGCTGATTCTTCAAAATTGATACATCTTCAATGCACATAGGTCTACAAAGCACACACTGGGAGTAACTTTCTCGCTCTTGACAATTGGTGCAATATGTTATTTGTATTTGCATATGGTCCACATATAAGTTTATCCTGCAGTTGTGAAAGTCAGAAAAGGCTATACATGCCAGAATTCAAGCTAGAAATAAATGCATCAGATAAAGCATACCAGGTATTATTAAGGTTTTTCGCAAGTTTATGCATTCCTGTATTTCTCTGAGTTTTATTCTATGTTAGAGGCTGCTCTCAATAGTGCGGTTGCGGTTACTGAGGATTGAGGCATGCTTTCTTCCTTAACTAATCCATACCCTCTAATAGAATTTGTCCTTAACTAATCCGTACCTTCTAATAGAAGGCATACTAATATTGAATTGCTTAAAGAAAATCAAGTGAAGCTGGCAAGCTTGATGAATCTGAGGTTTGCTAATTTTTTCTTATGACATTTGTCAATATCTGCGTGTCTTTCTTCATGCATCTGACTTGGGAACATCTTATCATGAGAATATCATGAAAAACTTTAAAGATGCCCAAATTTTCATCTATTCCAGGTGCTCATGACCCAAAATGTAACAACCATTAGGCAGCAAGAGCATGTTGTATTTGTATGCAACTATAGTTTTATTCTTCAAGCATTTTGAACTAATCAGTATTCATTTAAGTTCATGTGTTCTGATGCACGCTACAACTTTGGTTTTATTGCAAAAGGAGATTGAAACATTGAAGGTTTCTCCTGAGCCCTACATTGTTGGTGGTAGAGGTCCAACATATGGTTAAGGTGAGCAAGGTGAAATTTGGACATGTACAATAGGGTTTGTCTCTCCGGATGCTTGAGTTGCTTAGTATTAATCATCCTTAGTGGATGAGGTAGATATAAGTTAGATTCTGGTTTGTATGTCTACAATGGTAGTATAATTGCTAACTTAGAAGACAGAGCTTTGCTAGCATAGAAGATGAGTTTTGGATATTTCAAGACTCAATTGTTGTGTTGCGGAGATTGCATGTGTGTAGTACTCTATATAGCCTGTTAGATGCGTCATTTTCTTGGGGACCACGTCAAAACGAAGCAACAAATTGCCATTTTTTTTTCATATTTAAAAATTGACTAAGTGATTCTGCTTTTTGGGCTCTTAGGTCCTTCAAATTTCGAATTTATGTAAGATTCAGGTACGTGGCTTACAACATGCACACAATGAGCGATTTCCATGATTTAAGCTTGCTATAGGTACATTTTCGATAGAATGCATATGAAAAAAAAATCTTGGTCAAGCTTTTTTGTCTTTGTCTCATAGGATCCAAATCATTTGCAACCAATTCTATACATGTGATGCATATAAGCACAATTTCATTATAATGGGAAAATTTTTAGTAAACTGGAATTTTTTTTTTATTATGGGGGGTTGTATAGACCTTATGCGGGGGGTTGTATACACATGTACAGTACCCTGTATCATAGACCTTATGCAGGGGTTGTATACCACGTGCAGGGTACCGTGTGTCGGACATACATGAATATTTAGAGAACATAATAACACGGTATCATATACCAACTTCCAAACACAATAGAGACCAAAGTATGAACTATGTATGTCCTAGTAACCTTCCCCGGGTTCCTAACCCCTTCCCCTTCCCTTTCCCCTTTCTCTAAGGTCTAACCCATGATCTGGGTTGGAGTCAAGACTCACGCTCATCGGTGATTCTTCCCACCATATGGGGTACCTAGTCATTAGAAAAAGTAATTCCGATGGGATAATACTCACGGAAGAAGAAGCGGACCCAACTCCACAAAACCGTTGTACACGTTCTAGTACACCTAATAAGGCCATACATCTGTCCCTTACAAATTTCATGAATGAACTACATATATGTATGCATCGCAGAGAGTGTGCTAAATATCCGGCCGAAGAAGAGGCCTCAATTGCTTTGTAGCATCTCGTCCGGATAAGGAGGGGGTTCAAGCATTCCCTCATTGCAAAGTCTCCTATAACATTGGATGGATTAATTTCCTCCAGTGGCTCATGACCACAATCAAATCGCTCGGAATGAAGTTGATCAACTCCATTGTAAGCTCCTTGGTGGGACTGTGGCGCAACCCTCCACTCAAGAAATGGTCCCATAGCTCATCCATTCCAGGCCGCCGCCGAGAATGCTGGGGGCATGCTTGCAGGCCTTCTGGAGTAACCCGGGGAGGATTGGGTCCAATCATTTGCAAAAGCAAGCAAGGATCACCGACGGGCAAGGAACACGGAGGCAGAGCAAGTAGCAAGTTCAAGAGCAAGCAACAAGATCAAATGGCAGGGGAGCACGGGGAATGAAGTAGCAAGGAACAGGATCAAGATCAAGTAGCAAGATGCAATGAACAAGGAAGATCAAGGAACAAGGAAGATCAAGGAGCAAGAAGCAAGGATCAAGATCAAGTAGCAAGGAACAAGATCAAGTAGCAAGATCAAGAGCAAGGAACAAGATCAAGTAGCAAGATCAAGAGCAAGGAACAAGATCAAGTAGCAAGGAGCACGGGAATGAAGTAGCAAGGAACAAGGATCAAGATCAAGTAGCAAGAAGCAATGAACAAGGAAGATCAAGTAGCAAGAAGATCAAGGAACAAGGAAGATCAAGTAGCAAGAAGATCAAGGAACAAGGAAGATGAAGGAGCAAGAAGCAAGGATGAAAAGTGAGAAGTGAAAACAAGGTAAAAGAATTTATAGCTCTGAATCAATAATGTTGAAGTATAATACCAATAATGTTGAAGTATAATACCAATAATGCCGGCGTATAATACCAATAATGCTCACATATAATACCAATAATGCTGAAGTATTATACCAATAATGCTACAACGACTATAAAAGCAGACTCCATTCGGTAAGTCATTCATCTCCCATGGCTTATAATATTTATGATGATCAGTTTGAGACCATTCTTTGCTCCATGAGCTACAATGATATTAATCGCTGCATACATAAAGGTGTTAAGCTGGATCCTTACTTACAATCCAAAGCAGAAGGTCGTGAGTGTGATTGCCTCGGCCTTACTCGTGTTGTGATCCATCTTCTTTGGGTTCTGCGCCATGCCTCAAAGCTGAATCGATCACAATAAGCGGGGATTGATGATGAGTGAATCATCGACTCTATAATGCCATCAATGTCACGTGCATCTAAATTATATGTATGCCATGAATAATGTGTGCATCAGATGTAATGATGTGTATTAAACACCTATTATAAAAGATGTAAGGATGTTAGTATAAGCATAATGAAAGCTAATTGATGTATCGACAATGTATTAATTGTCCAAAATGCTTAAGTATTATAGCAAAAGAAATTACATACATAATTATCGAGAACATGACCCAGATCTTTGAGCTTTTAGCTAATGCTATGTCCCCCCACATGTCAACAATGTATTTTGGAATCGAGCAGTCTTGGTCTTTTGCCATTTGCATCCCATGCATAATGTATGGCATCTAACTTCTCATACCTTGATGGATCGATGGATTGGGTCGCGTAGCGTTTAGTTAAGCAACTTTGTATAGTCACGACCAGCAGGCATCCACCATGATACATAAATGTGACCATAATTGGTAGACTACGGATCTAGGATGGCATCTTCTTACTAAAGCCCAACCACGTTGGAGTTTCATAAATCTCAGGTCGGACTAAACTTAACATACCTTCGTAACATGTGCATGAGGATCAAACTCATCCATAGGCAACTTTGGGCGCCCATCTGCTTTGGCCCACAATCGTAGGCAAAGGTCTTACAACCACACCGCTTCATCGACCTACGGAGTAAATGCACGTTGTAGAGGTTCTTGCCTTTATACGCAACAAAAGTTGTCATTTTGAGGTTAAATCACGGAGATACATCTTCCAAACACAAAAGAATCTCGTTCGGTAATCCATAGTTGCTTTGTCTTGTCGTGGCAAACACACTATCTTCTTGATTTTGCAGGAAGGAATTCCATAATGCTATGTACTAGCGATCTTTGTCTGCCGGGCCGGGGAGATCTTTCAATGTCTTCCTTGGAGGGGATATTTTTAGGCACCCCTTGTTGGTAACGTTGGCTCACCATTTTCATCCTCCTTCCACATTCTTATTCCTTTTAGAATCCACTCTTTATGGGTTGGCCGCATCTTATATTGCATAATGGGCCATTTCCATCCATTTAAATCGAAATAGCAATGGGTGGTATGGCACGTTAGGCGTTGGCCTTTATCGAGGGGATATATCCCTTGACAAAGCCTTTCAATCTGGAACTTCATCCACAAAATATGGAGCAGGAGACTTTGCATTGCACTTGCTAAACAAGTAAAGCAACTCAGGCAAAGTTAGAGCATCAGATGAACTCGATGAATGTCGAAAAGTTCCCAAACAATGCATCAATATCATCATGAGTATGCCCAACCATCATGAATCCAACCTGAATCTCATGAATACCTTAAGCCATGTCAAATAAGAGGTAGGAGAACACATATCTATTTTTATTTTGACCCGATGCATTATCCAAGCGTAAGTAGAGATTCGAGGAAGAGGATTGAAGCCTTCTAAGTTGGCGGTAGAAGATGAAGGCATCTTCTCTTGTGTCTGCGCTAGCTTATCGCTGCGGTGGAAGTATCTTTTAGGGCTTGCATCAATTTGCAATCAGTAGTTCGCCTTCCACACAGATCAATAGCGACTTGTCTTCTTCCCGGCAACTCAAGATAGTGTAGGATCCTAGAGAGTGATCCAACATGAAAGTTTGAGTCATCCTTCCAAAGATCAAGAGAGAAATGGCCATAAGCCCGTCCACCATGACCATGTGTCAATGCTCTGTCAAAAGCTGCTCTTCAAAGCGATCTCCTCTCCATGATTTTGCGAGATGGTGTCTTCTTGGTGTGAGTGTTTTGACCTGATCCATCTTATCATGTATTATGCAAAGGTGACTTTACGGCGAGCGATGTGATAATGCGCCAATGCCAATATTGACTCCCCTGAGGAGCGTTGTTCCAACATATGTGCCCGCCGTTGAATTGAAGGGCGCCTCTCCCTTGTATCTTTTGTTCTTTCCAATTTACGCTTGATGACTACACATATGTTACACTTGGAGAATCTTTGTATTTTTTGCTATCTTCGACATCCGGAAACTCTTTCTTCCAAATATTGTAAAAAGAGGGCAAGGTTACACTCTTTCAACATCAATTCTTCCACCACGCACCCATTTCCTTATGTATGCTCTTCTTATTAAGGATGGAAGGAAGTTTGCGAACATTCTCCCTTATATCATCCTTTCCTTTTTGCTTCTATGTGGAATGCTCTCGCATTCTCACTAATGAAGGTATCAAGCACACTTTACGTAGCTAGTGTCCGAGATCTAGGCTTCTTCAAACTGTATTACCATGCTCGCCCGTTTTCCACCTAACTCGAACCTCTTCCTCCAACTATAAAGCGTAGATTGAGCAACTCCTAGAGCCCAGCGCCATGCGGGTGTGCACTCCACTCCGGAGACCACTACTTTAAGCCTCCGTGCCACGTATAAGTTACACTCAACACATCAAAAACAAAGCGTAATCCACGGCCTTTGCTTGATTGAGAATAAAATTCTTTTCTTAAGGCACATACTTGCTCGGCTCGGTTTTTTGACACATTACGTCCTTGCGGCATGTTGATTTTTTAGAGCACTCTTGATTGACTTGGGCGCACATCCTCTCACCCGCTTGCTATCCCCCTTTGGTTCCCTCGACCCTCTTCACATAGTTTATATTTTTCTTTTCCTCTTGAATTGCTTCTCAACATCGGCTTCCAAGCACTCAACCACGAGTCATCATGTTCGAGAGCAGCTCGAGCTTGTAAATGTTGTGAAACTATCCTACCATCATGAAGCAAAACATCATGGGTCTCCTGGTTACTAAACCGTTAGCTATAGGCCTCTCAAAGACAAGCATGACATGACCTGATATTTTGGTTTCCCGTTGGATCTATTATATTACCCCATCAGAAGTCTGACCTTTGATACACCCAAGAACTCATCGCCTATAGCATCGAGGATCACTAAAGACTATATTAGCCTCCAAATATTTAGATCCAATGCGGGGAGTGAAGAATGTAGCATGGCAAACCTAGTAGATCTGTTTGCGAGTAGTAGACTGTCTCATCTTCGGGCTTAAACAACCTGAGACCAAGGCGGGCAGCTAGATTCTCATGACCTCAATCTCCTCTACTATCTCGTCTTCTTCATTTGTTCTTTGTGTTGCTTGGTTCACCACAAAGGAGCGATGAAAGCCCGATGTCCCGTAGACTCTTGGCGGATGGTGGACTACTAGATGAATCCTCTTGTGAAGAGGGCAAATTGAGGGATCTCGAAGACGATCTTCACTTGAGGGCCACTCATTTTGTTTTACATCCCTCTTAGGGCCTTTGAATGAATGTGCCCTCTTGCCTCACCAATGTTATCCGCTCCAGTGGGACCGAAGCTCGGTCGATGGGATCACCGGACTCGTGACCTCAATTGCTACATTTGAAGGATCTATTTCCTTCCCATGAAGAGTGGTTCTATTCAAAATATGTCCCCGGCAACAATTGTGCTTAAGCCCGAATAGGTTATAACAGGGAAAATTGAACTGTTTCAATCAAAGCGAAACTTTTTAGAACATATGAATTAGGCGAAAAATAAGCAAATAAACAAGCAAAAGTGGCTTCATTTAGTATAGAAGACAAAATTTTGGTCTAACTTTTGAGCTAAATGGCGCCATGGCGCCATTTGGTCGAAACAGAGAACAGTTGGATCAAATGGCGCCATGGCGCCATTTGATCCAAATTCAAACCCATGGCAACTTGACAGGTGTGAATTTGGAACAAATAGCGCCATGGCGCCATTTGATCGAAGTGCACCGTTTCGTCCAAATGGCGCCATGGCGCCATTTAGCTTCAAATTCACACCATTTCAACCTTGCACCATGTTCTTCACCCGAATGGGCCATGAAGCCATTTACCAATACACCATTTAAAGGGTATTTGAATAGAATGGCGCCTGGCGCCATTTGATCAAGTGGGGCCATGAGGCGATTTGACTACGCTCCATCACAAAATCTACGAGGTGCCTATGTTATGCATTCTTGCTCCCATTGCTGTATATATGTCAATAAGAGCAGGCATGCATAACATGGGCACCCCATGCAAACTCTGCAAGTGAAACCAAGTTTCTGTGTCCTGGCAGTATGAAATTCAGCATTTGAACACGCTACACCTACCAGAACATTATTCCTACCAGAAATAGTGGACTTACTTGATATTAGATAGATCCATGGTGGTATGTACGAAAGCAAAGTAGATGGAACAGAAAAAGAAGCTAATCCCAAACAGATGGGCAGAGAACCGAGCCGCCAAGAAGAAAGCACCAAGAATCACACAGGATTTACGGAGCGCCAAGAAGAAAGCGCCCGACAAAGACGCATGCGCGCCTTTGTAAAGTTTCGCCACGCTACTGAAAAGAAGCGCCGCCTTATGCGAGCGGCGGGAAAAGCAACAGCGGATTCGAAAGCGCAACTCAGGTACCCAAAAGCGTCCGCAGCGTGTGGCATGGTAAGCCTTAAAGAGGGAGAACGGCGACAAAGAGGGGGCTTTAAATGCAAAGTACAATTTTAAAAGCGGACCATTCGACTTTGGACAAGTGGCAATGAAATTTCAATTCCGCAGTGGAATTTTAAATTTTGTGGTGGCAAATTTTCAAATTACGGGCGGGATTTTGAATTCTATGTTCAAATTTGGCGTTTGATGCGGTAGGGGGAAATATTCGAATTTCAAAATTCAATTTTGGGCGGGCATGGTATGCCGGACATGCCACTCCGTATGGAGCGGCATGTTCTACCGACTTGCTTGACGCAAGGGCACCGGCATGGCGGCTTACGGTATGGACCCCCGATTTACCATCGCCCTAGTCGCGTGGAATGCGCCAGATGTACCGCCAAAGTTAGTTATGCCCCATTGTTTTTCCTCGAGGACTCATTTATGCTTCATCAGATTCCAGCTTCCTCGTCACCGACTTAGCCGCCACGCTTCAAATACTACAATTTAGCTTCAAATACCCAGTTAAAATTTTTCACTGTTTTAGTTTTTCCGCTTCATTTCCCCACGTAAATACCACTCCACTGGCGACACCGCCACAAAATCATACCAAATGGAAGGCAAGCTCCATAATTTGGAGCAATTTAATGTGGAGATACGGCCAGCTACTAATCGCGAAGGCACAGCATGTCATCTACTTAATCAAGCTTTAATTTAAATATGGCTTTTGCTGAATGGCTTCATGGCTTCATTTGATGTCCAATCTTACATATCTTATTGCCGAATTTGTGTGCAGCAGCCGAAATGGCCATGGCGCCATTTGATGTCCATTAGCTTACATTAGGTCTTGTTGTTTGGCAAATGGCGCCATCGCGCTATTTGATGTCTATTGTCCTATTTTGGGTATTGTTGTTTTTGCAAATGTATGCCATCGCGCCATTTGATGTCTATTAGCTTACATTAGGGGCCTATGGTTGACAAATGGCGCCATGGCGCCGATTTTAATGTTCATTAGCTTACAATAGGGTATTCTTTGGCAAATGGTCTTCTTGTTGGAAAACCACCGCCGCCATTTTATGTCTATTGTCTTACATTAGGGTCCTGTGGTTGACAAAGTAAGCCATGGCGCCGTTTAACGTTTTGTAACTTACAATGGTGTATTGTTGTTGGAAAATGGTCTTCTTGTTTGGCAAATAGCGCTACCGCGCCATTTGATGTCTATTGTCTTACATTAGGGACACATGTTGATTAAATGGCTTACGGTTTCATTTGCTTATCGCCGTCCGTCTCCGCCCGCTTTGTTTCCAGCCGTGAGTTATTGATGCCTTTGTTGGTTGATAAGCTTCTTTCATGCAGCTATGTTACGCTCGTAAACACAATTTCAATCCGACTGCATTATCATGCCGGCATGATAGGAACCGTGCATGGAAATATGCGGTGAGCCCTCCACCCTACGGCTCGGGAAGGAGACCGCAGAAGAGAGCTCCTTCCGGCCGATAAAGGAGACGCCCCTAGCCGGAATTTACCAAGCCGCGCATCTGGTTAACATGAGGTTGACTAGCAAGAGCCAAGATTGATCAGGTGGTCTCTGCGGAAGACACAAGGCCAGAGAATAATAGTCTACTATGTGGGATGGAAGTTTTATGATCCCACAATAATGTCTCGCTAGTATAGCAAATGTAGCCGGTTCGGCGAGAAAGGCCGGGCTCTGCCATCATACAAAGCCTTTGAAGAAGTTTATATCGAGGTCCACAAGAAATCTTGAGGGGGTTTTATGATTCTTCGCAATCGCTTGAACGAGTCGAAGAACTCGCTTCATTCGTTGTCAAGGCATTAGCCCAACAAAAACTACCCGGGCCATTGTGGACACCCGCGGGTCGAAAACCCAATTAGCGTGAAGAAAAAACCTATGAGGTACCGCAAGTACTGCAAATGAAAAAGACTCCTCATCTGCTACTGAGGAAGATGGCCAGGAAGCTGAGCAAGGAAAGGCGGCGGACAAGGGGAAGGTGAAGAGAAAGGACCACGAAGATCCTGATAAGGAAAAGAAAGAGAAGAAGGAAAGGAAAGGAAAAAAAAGGAAAAGAAAGAAAGGAAGGAAAGGAAGAAGAAAGACAAGAAAGACAAGGAAAAGGACGGGAAAGGGAGGAAGGAAGAACAGAAAGGGCAGGAAAGGGACGGAGAGGAAAGGGAACCAGAAGCAATAGAAGGGAAAAAGAAGAAGAAGCACAGGGGGGAGTCCTCTGAGAAGGAGAGGACACCTAAAAAACAGAGGAGAGACACTCGGACTCCAAGTCCTGATGGCAGTCCCGTGACGGCATGAGAGGAGCGGCGAGCACCCGTAAGTGGTGGTGAAGTTCCAAGCCCATCACATATCCAAGATTCTCAAAGCACAGCACGCCAAAAGGGTCCCCATTAAGAAGACAGAGCCAAAGAAGCTCACATTAAGAATAGCTCAAAGACTTGCTCGAGGTGCCTCCAAATCTTAAGGTGGAAAGATCGAAGAGGAGAAGACGGCCACGTAACACGCATGGAAGATCATTGACCACCACCATCTTTTTTCCTCTGGGCATCACATTTATAAAACCAATAAACGTGTTCAGCCTATACCAAGGGCCCCGCAGAATCGACATCTAGGCCAAGAAATATGGAGCACGCCAAGACCTTAGTGGAATCCTTTCAAAGAGACCCACATCCTGTTCACTCCTGCTGACGCGGATTCCATTCAATCCCCCTCACAAAGAAACTACATCCTTGGAAAACCGAGGATGACCTCATGGGGATGAACTATTACATAGTGAATGGCAATCATTTGCATTATGGGCCCAAACTTGTTTGTAGAAGACTTCGACAATCAAGTCCCAAGAACAAATGGCAAAAATTTATGAGTATCGGAATTGCCGAGTCTTGTGCAGGCACGGTGGGATCGAGCAAGAGTGCCCCTACTTCGCTTTGTGAAGTCAATGATATCGCGCCAAGACTATCTTCAAGGAGCCTTTCATTGATAAAATAACCCAACTGCGGCAACAATATGCTCTTTGGGAAGCCCGATCCATCGGACGCAGGCGCCTCGTTGAGAACCATACAAGGTACATCGCGGTTTTACTTTTCGCTAGATTACCAAATTAAGCCTTACGGGCCATTTCTTTGAAAATGGCGCCAAAGGCGCCATTTGGTAAACAAATGGCGCCAAATGACGCTTATTTCATAATCATTTGCATTCAAAACTAACTTCTTCTTGTTTTCGGCGTTATCGGCTTTGGCTGAAGTTACCATGCGTGGTAAGCAACAAAAGATTTCAACGGTGGGTCTTCATGCCGGAGGATATTTTTCAGCTATTCATGTCCCTTTGGAACTTGTGGAAATCTTGCAAGCTAAAAGATAATAAAGGACGGACTATTACAGAATCGGTCAAAAGAGTGCGACTACTTCAAATCGGACATACCCGAGGTGCATTAGGGGTATGGACTATGAAGGCTGTTTCGGATTTTGTTCCAAGGAGGTCTTTGGATGGGAATACCTACGTGAAGGTCACCTCTGATTATACAGGTAAGCACTTCTTCAAGACAAGGGCAAAGACACTACGATCTATATCGTTCTTGAAGAAGGAGATTTTTGAATATGTGAAGGATAATTTTCCGAGGAAGTTTAAATCCTTCTTGATCTCAAGATCTTGGTGGCGGGCTTCGAGGACAATGACACGATTTCCATGGCCACCTTGCATAGTAAGTGGGTTGAAGTTGGCGTGACCAAGGAAGGAGTTTTCGGTAACGTGCCACCTGCCTTGGCAAAATTCATACGCAATGCTGTCTTGCAGAGGGAGGATACTGAAGACTTCCGTTGCGAAGTTGAACTAACTGACAGCAGGGGGCAATTTGTTTGCAATCCTGTACCAGCATCCTTGATAGCCCTGGACACTAGAGGCATCACTCCAATGTGGGACAAGACCACTCTGTCTAATTTCTTTAATACAGCTGTAAAGAACACCACAGCTGATTCTTTCTGGATAGTGGTCTTTGCAAGGCCAGAGCATAATTTTTGATTTCATCAGAATGTTGGATGATCCGGATTCGAGATCCGAAGTTTTTATTGGCACGCATGAGGACGAATACAAAATCCCTACCGCCCGGGGGAGTTCAGGGAGGTCCATGCACTAGTGTACGCCACAAAGATTGAGCCGCTCCGAGGTCCTCTTGTCGATGAAATTGACCTCAAATTCCCCTTCAACGATCATCCTCAAGAACTGCCACCAGTTCCTGTGCCTAACGCAGAAGACGAAGAGGTGGAGACCGAGGCTATGGCAGGAAAGCTCTGCAACAGCAGATTCAGGTACAGCTGGCAAGGCTTGCCAGGGGACATAATCATGAGAAACCAGCTGGGGCCTGCCACATGCTCCTACCCTCGCGAAAAATGGTACCGCCAGAACGTGGGTGTTTGATTACTTCTCGTGGTTCTTTTGGCGGGGCTTCATTGATGAATAAGAGATTTTGCATTGTCTTGAAAGTGACCCGGGCTTAAGCATGAGTGCCTAAAGGGGATTCTTGATAGGCTTGACCGCCCCATCGATCCTATACTTTCGGCCAGCTTCCTCGTGGAGAGAGACAAGGTACCGTTCTTTGAAGAAACTGTAGATCCATCAAATCTGAGAGATGCACGAAGCTCCACCCGATGTGGACTATGATGAGATCAAGAACGACAATTCGACTCTGGACATGCTTAATGATCCCACTTTCGCGCCGCCACGTTTGAGACCTTTCAGTCGATCCTATGGGTGCTTCTTCTAGCCATGGCCCCTGGCGATGTTGAAACTGATCGATGTGGAACCCGATCCCGATGCGATAAGCCGATCCCCGATGAGGAACCCTGAATTTTGTGATTATAATATAAAATTGTACAATAATACTTTTGTAAAGACTCCCTTTTTTGTTGTAGGCAAAAATTTTGATATGCAAATTAGTGAATTTGGAAATTTTAACTAATTTTGTGATGTTATGTTTCTTTACCTTCTTTATATGCAGTAACCGTTAGTATTTTTAATGGCTACCAATAAATGACACTTTAGAGGCATATTTTTCTTAATGGCTATAATTGCTTAAAAAATTGGCATTAAATGAACTAAAAAATTTTTCGTATCTAATTGGAATCACGAAATTTCCCATTTTAATGAAATTGTGCTTATATAATTAATGTCTTATTCCTTGCAGATATTAGTTCAACTAGAAACGTGTGTCCGGCGATGCCGGGCATTAGTTGTGGCCACATGGAATGTATATATATAATCAAATATAGAGGGTAAAATGGGATGTGTAGGGTGGAATGGACTCCGATACATAGGTGAAGTAGAGTGTATAGATGTAATGAAGCACATAAATGTCATGGAGTGCATGGAGTTTAGGTTGTTAGTTGGTGCTAACAATGATAGTTGTTTAGAATGTATTAATAATAGGACTTTGGTTTTGTGTAGATGCAATATGTACACAATTCCAATTGGATTACGTTGGAAAATTCTTGCACTGCGACTCGCATGAAACCAACAAAGCGCCCGATAGATAGGCTTCTCATTCATCTCAGCAGATTTCTACAATGGTGGACAGTGGATAGCGCACACATGCGAACTACCCACGAAAAATAAAGGGAAAATCCAATTATAACATTTGGACCCCAAAAACAAATACAATGCTAATAGATAAGTGGCTGATGTACTGCAGAAAAGCTTATCAGGGATTAAAAACCCTCCCCTTACGGGTTTTGAGGAAAAACCCTAGTGAGAAGCCTTGACAAGGGCTTGACAAACGTAAGGCATAGAATCGCTCCCAAAATCGCCCCAAAACCGCCGCATGGAGAAGTCAAAGCGGATGGCTTCGCCAACCATGTAACGCACATCACCAACAACAAGCGAGAAACATACCAAAGAATAGCATCACCCGATTGGGTGGAAAAAAGCATCACCCAACGGGTGGAAAAACATGATAAAACGAGAACTTACAAAATATAGTAAACAAAGAAGGGGAGGGTGGGTTCAAAGAGAATAAGGTCTTGCCGAGAGAGAAGAGGAAGCGCCGATGAAACGTCGATGAAGAACTTCTGCAATAAGTAGCAAGCGCCAACCCGACGTGACGCCCAAAGCGTGTGATGCATGCATCGCGGCGCATACAATGCATGCATGCTCGTCTTGAGCAAGAATGCCTTGGCTCACGCGAATCGGCGACATTCTTGCACGGCATTCGCATGAAACCAACAAAGTGCCCGAATACCAAAGGACTTCCTTAACAAACTAGGATCGGGGCCGAAGGTCACGGGATGAAGGCTAAAGGCAAAAAGGACAAACAGGGAAAGCAACGCCAATTGGCCAAACCGAGCAGGAAGAAGCCCCTCCCACGCACGGAAACAAATCAAAGAGAATAAAAGATGAGAGAAGAGGAAAGCGCCGATGAACGTCGATGAAGAACTCTGCAATAAGTAGCAAACGCCCAACCTGACGAACGGCCCAAAATGCATGCGATGCATGCATGCGACGCATGCAATGCATGCATGCTCGTCTTGAGCAAGAATGCCGATTCGCTACGCGAATCGACGACATTGGATATTCGTATATGTGGACACATGCATTTAATTGATTATGTGTGTCGGGCGATGCTGGGATGTGGAAAGGAAAATAGTCATTCACTTCAAGTATACACCATTGATGAAACTGATTGATTACTATATCCTTTATGATGTCGCTCCTGTTGAAATTCATTGAATCAAATGATTCACAAAACAATCAAAACTTAGGGTTTTGGAATTTGTGATATAAGTGTGTGATTTGAGGAGTTATATTGTATGAAGTTTAATTGTATATCAAGACTTATTTTTCGTTAAGTTTACCCACATCAAATGAAATAGTTTATTTTCGAATTGCGTTGATTTAGTATATCTATGCCTTGAAACTTTTATTTCTAATAACAATAGAATCTAGCAACTCAATCCATTGGAATTGTTTTCAAAATCTATAGATTTATTGCATGGTGGTGACTCCATATCTAAAGACATTCACGGTGATGTGTTACTATGGTTGTTATGTTTCATTGTTTGGTCAGTTATAAGTTGCATGTTTCATCCTCTCGAGAAGTCATGCTATAATAAATCAAACCTGTAAATCCTAAACCCTAACCAAGATGGAAAATCAAGATGAGACAGAAATATAATCATGAAAATCCACCCTTGCTCGCATTATAATCGATGATGTGAGTGTAGTGATAATGTATATCAATAAGTGATAATGTTTATCAATAAGTCAATTTTGTTTGTTAAGTTCATCGTATGACCTATTACATTTGTATTTCAATGATGAGTGTGTGTGTGCAAAGATAGGTGTATGCCCTCCATGTGTAATCTAGAGACATTTCAATGAATTTTATCAAGGAGAACAATATTTTAATCTTGGGCCAAAGGCCCAAATTGTTTGTTAAGATAGGATAAAAAAGGCAAAAGTAAATTATTCTTGTAGGGCAAGATAAGTCTTCAAATAGTTAATTGAATTTTATTGGATGTTGGGTCAAAGGTTAGAAACCGTATTGTAATCTAAGTCCATAATGGAGTGACCTCCTCGACTGTCTTATGGAAATAAGAAAAGAGAGATTAACTTAATTTCTTGCATAGCATCTCTTTTAAATATAAGGTCTTGTGAAGCCCAGTGCAATCGCTATACATCAATATTTAAACCTTGACATCAACCAACTCAAAAAAACATGGTCATTAAATATACCATTCCTAAAACCTTGTGTTTCAGGTTGACAGAAAACACACATCGTCATTGAACAAACACAACCTTGAAATTAGTTACCAACGGGTTAGATACAATAGTTTGAAGTGATAAGCTTGCTATCTTGAATTGTCAAGGGCTCACATTCTCTATTTCAAGTCATTTGATGGTGTGTTGAATGGTATGAACACTCACAATTATGGCAACCTTTCACCACGTAGCAACAATTATTGACACTACTTCTTTCTGAAATCAATATATACTCCATTAAAACTCTAAACATTAAGAACATCACAATGGCAAATGGAAATGGCATTTCTATGAACATAACACCTCTGCTTGATCTTTGAATTGCTCACTCCTGCCTGATCTTTGAATTGCTAACAGGCATTGGCATATATTTGTGCATTGTGCATTATACATTATCCAAGCAAAAGGACTTACCATCGAAAGCTATATTTCTCGATAAACGTAAAATAACCCAGTATGCAATATTTTAGACCCGCCTTTACCCCAAAGCACATTCTCTTTATTTTGAAGCATTTTTGCTACCAATTTGGGAGATATGCACCTAAGATCATTTGCAGGTCTTCCTCTTCTCTTTCCAACACATGCTCTCACACAAAAAATGGAGGTTGTTTATGGCAGTTATGGCAGTATTTCTAATCAGCTCTAAATTGAGAGATTCCATGTAATTTCATTTATTTGACATGCTTACCTTACATATTCCAGACATATGCACCTAGCATCATTTATGGAACTCTTATTAAGCTCTCCAACGAAGCCTCTTGTGCCGAGAACGGAGCTTCCCTTTGAGATGTATGCACATCCTTCTAATCTGCTGCCAGCGGATTGTTTCACCCTGTCATGATGAAGAGGATCAGGTAATGGCAGTAAGTCTATAAATGGTCATGGCCCATCAAGGCTTTCTTTAAGATCTTTTGGGACATCCTAGAATAGAAAATAAAAGGATAAATGAGATTTCTGCGAAGACGGATATGGAGACTTGTCTACAAATCATTTACACTCTGCTCTTAAAAAGCATTTCATGAAAGATGAAAGCAATGTAAAAGAGGAAAATATCTAGGAGATTTCCTACATTATAGCTCATGGATTCTATGAGCATGCATAAAATATTAAATATTGTGGTTAGAGAAATAGCTGGAAGTTTTGACATTAGTACTATCTCCCATTGTCTACACTGCTCCAGTTATACCAGAGATAAAGATAGCCTAGTGTACTGAAGTAGATTTATTTGTGTTGCATGAATGAATAGCGACTTACGTAAAAAAAAAACTACGGTCGAGAGGTTGCTTACTTGTAAAAGAATTACCAGATATGAAAAGAAAAATTGATCAATGCAACAGTGAATGAGAAAACGACCCTCAATAGATTACCTCAATTCGCCATAGCCATGCCATTGGGTGCTTTCAAAGAAACCGAGGAGGTAGCCGGCTCTCCCCACAAAATTAGATTCCAAACAGGTGCATACATGCAGTATGATCAAACCGATAACAGACATCGAAAGCCTTTTCCTCCATTCTAACCTTGTTCAAAATCTAAGAGCATAGAAAGGATCCGGTACCCAGCAATCTGGCAAGATTTTTAGAAATAACGCCTCCACTCCTCTCCTCCATTCCGCAAGATCTATCTGCAAAAGTGTGACAGGTAAAAACATGGTTGCAAAACGGCATTTTTTCCCCTCAGATAAAATCTTTTTACCTTCCAATGATGCAAAACTTCTGGCACATAGATGAATATCCACCTTGCTAGCAAGAAAAAAGGCAGTTATTTTCTTATAAACTTGGCCCTTGTCAAGGCTAGAACCAGTCAGGAATTGGTCAAATCAAATCCAGCGACAACAAAAGAAGATCGAAAGCAGCTGAAGAAAAAATAAGGAAAAAATGGACGGAACGGTCTGACCTCCAAAACACAACGCACACATTCAAAATAGTGCCGTGAGGGGAAGAGGGAACGCCGCATGCGTCTGCACTGCGGCGTTCCAGGCACAAAGTCCAAAGCCTTACCATTTTAAAAAAGAAGATAGGTAAATTCTTAATTTAGACCCAGAAATGCTTTCTGTGATTTCGTTGTTTGTTGATTGTATGAAAGCTGTGACATATTTTGGAAGGCAAATTATATTAGGGTTATGGATTAGAGAGTTGTTATCTGAAACTTCGGTCTTTTCACATGCAATATTCTCAGATACGTGGAGTAGCAAGCAACAGTGCTTAGAGGTCTCAGAAAATTGTTTATGCTGTCTAAGGTCTTCAGTATCCTCTAAATTCTATTGTATTTTATGCCCTCTAAATATTACAGGCATTTTTTGTGCCATATAGCCACATGACTGCGTGGCTTAATCTGATTTTTTCTGAATAAAATAGTGAGATATACAAAATTTAAAATGATTCGGAGGTGATTGTGTACAATGAATGGACGGGCAGAAGATATATTGATCAATTTTTTACCTCACTTGATGGTGTCTTTTGTGTTTGAGATCCAAGAACGTGCATTGCTGAATGAGCATTACAAGAAACATATGGATTTGATGAAGAATTTGGATGCAGGACTTTTATCAGAACAATGTCCTTTTGGTCCCAGGTTCAACATCTTTTTAGTGTTGCATTTTAATCTTAAACATGGACTAGCGATGAGGTTAACTCATGTTCTCTATGCCATTGGAGCAGGTTTGATGTTAGATGGCATATTAGATGTAATGAATCTTTTATTCTCATTTCCTAAATCCCTGCTCTCTGTTATTTTGGTGTTCTGGTCAAGTCCTTACCATTTATCAATGCTTTGACACATTACACAGCAGTTCAATCTTGCAAAATCTTATTTTATTGGGGTGTTTGGATCACCTTAGCAAAATCCTATTTTATTGGGGTGTTTGGATCATCCATTAGGGATTTTTTGACATCTAAAAGGGCCTCCTAAGGCTGCCGACTAAGCTATATGAACTACCAATCGGAAAAGGTGGTAATTGATTCGACCAAAGCGGTTATAACTAACTCACTGGATCACATTTTCTAGCAGAAGTGTTGATAGAAAAGTCCAAATGAGCTTTTGTTTGGTGCAATAGATAGATCTCATTGAGATCTTTCCAACCTTTGGGTGGTTTTGCATATCTTTTAGCCCCGTAGGATAGTAAAAATGGTAAAACTATATTTTTTGGGTTTTAACAATCATAAGTAGTTAAAATATGTGCAAAGAACCTAAGATTGGAAAGATCTCAACAGATCTATCTATTGCACTAAACGAAGATCATTGGACTTTTCTATCAACGATTATCTAGAAAATGTGATCCAATGAGTGAGTTATGATTTTTTGCCCCGGACCCCTATCGAACTCGATTTCGATTGGTAGTTCATTTATCTTCATTTGGCTTAGTTGGCATGTTTTGAAGGCCCTTTTTTAATCTCAAAAAAACCCTAATGTTAGTTTTAGAACAAAGCTCCCACTTATTTCTCATCTCGAACCCTACAAATCTAGCCCAAGCTTCAATCCTGCTTCAATTAGAGAACGGGTTACTATCCTAAGCTCTATCATCGTATTTTGTTTCTGACTCATTACAATAATTGACTACAGATGAGTTGGATTGTGTTGAAGCTTTGAGTTGTTGCTTTTGCATGATTGAAGTATCATATCAGGCTGGATTCAAAAGTTGTGCAGAGAAATTTTTTAGAAGGAACGAACATCAGTTATTGTGTTTGTTCTTCGTTATGCTTTTGAAACTTATCCCAAAATGTGCTTCATGTGGAAAAAGTTAAAATGTATATACTACTTAGAGAATATTGCTAAACAAGTTATCTCATACTTGACATGCATGCACATTAAGATTAGAGCCTAGCAACACGACATCGATGATATATTTGTCTTTCAATATTGATTAAAACATATTTGTAAAAACCTATATTTTCAGTAGTGGTAGTAATGTAGTAATGTATGGATTATTATGCTTTCAGTACAAATTAGAAAAGATATGAGATGCATTGACAAGAATTAGCCATGTTTTATTCTAATCTATGCAAACTCTATCGACACTATTGTGATGGACTAAGGCAACCCCAGGAATGATGTGGCAAAATGCTCCTAAGAATGATGTGGCAAGATCTTGATAAACGATTATTGTTTCACCCATTTTAGCACCAACTAGGGCGGCCGAACTAGCCATTTGCTAGAGAAATGTCTCCAAATCCTCGACAAAATTTGACCTTCTATAAATATTTTCACACCATGCCTTCATCCATGAAAGTTAAGAAAATGAAAAGGAAAATTAAGGGGCAGAAGAGTTGTTGTTTGAAAGGTGTTCAAAACGTCAATTCAAAAGATGCAAGTCAATATAATTTAAACTCCACTAAAACTAAACATTTATCAAATTTAAGTACCATACTCCGATAATGCTTCCCCTTAGTCAATCCTATAAAATACGTTATGCCCCATCCTTTCCAAACGATTGATATTCATCTACTCAAAGTCAACAATTAAACAACAATCCATGGACCTTAAGTACCAATTTAAATTCAATCCGAACTTGAAACACTATTGCAGAATAAAGCATATTGTGTATAACCTTAGGGAGATGTTGAACAAGGCAAATTCGGTTGTTTGATAAGCATGTTCACAATACATCTTCTATATTTTTATTTTTCCTGCTCTTCAGGTACTCAACATCTAGAGAACATTGTATATCCACAACTAATCACATCTTTTTCTATCTAAGGTTCAAGAGCCAATAGTTCAACCAAGCATTTTTCTTGAAATGTTCAAGTCAAGGTGATTATCTACTACATTATTCAAAAACTCTTTTGATTCTTGATTCACAAACATCATAAACATTTTAAGTGTCTATTTGTGGCAATTTCCAAATGCAAATTTTCATGCTCAAACTTTTTTATGGTATTAAACAATCACCTTTCAAATTGTTACTAGGCCCGGCAACGCCGGGCACCATAACTAGTGTATTTTGTTTGCCAAATATTCTACTGTCCTACAAATAATATACAAATAATAGAGTCTAATGTCCCTTTGACTGCTTTTTTTTTTAGCGTTCAAAATGTTATATTTTACTATTAGATTCTTTAGGTTATTTAAGGCAATGTTGTATGAGATGTTTTGAGAATCTAATTGTTGGAGACATTTCTTCTATCATTGAAGATAGCTTCAATTCAGGCTTTAACATGTTGTAAATTGCACAGGTTATCCAATTGGATTTGTGATGCATGGAGTTGAAAACCCAATTATATAATTGCAACTCTTCACTTTAATCTGTTGCTTCATATGTTTGGTTGTTACATTGGATGTCTATAATGGGGCAATAAAGCTTTTGACTTCACAACATATTGCAAGTGATGCCCATTTCTTATAGATGATTTCACCTATATTACTGTATATCAGGTTGTCTTAAATTGAATTGAATATATGTTTCTAATGATATTTAAAAGGACTCTTTTCTCTTAGGAATTTCATAGATTTGACACATCTAGAAAGAACAAGGAAGTTCCACATTGGTGTCTATCATGGATTGCTAGATTCCATTACAAAGGCGCCAGTATCTAATGTGCTGGTAGATTTCTCTAGGGCCTGATCGTCTATGAGTTTGTTTTTGCTTGCTCAAAATCTACCATGTGGACAAAGCAAGTCTATTCTTGAAGAACTGCCAAAATAATAATGGAATCATGTTTGTGCATTGGTTTTGTAGAATGGTTTTATAGTTATAACCATGGGAAAAACCATGTAGAGTTTTAATTTTGGGTGCCTTTTGTGCTCTAAGCATATAGTTTACTATTGAGTGAATTCTGGACCTTAGTATTCAATCCCATCAATTACAATTTTTCATTCTACATGGCCACGAGTAATGCCCAGCAATGCTGGCACAACATGCATTATCACAACATCCATTATCTATTGATTCAAATAGACATTTAATGATTTATTTAGGTGTAGTCTGTTGAGGTAAACGAGTAGCACAACATCTATCTATTATGTACTCATATTTTAAGTGAACAAATTCAAGAGTCACGTTTCCAAAGTGAATACGTAAGATGATTATTTACGAGTTATCAACTTTTACCCAGAAGTGAATACGCGGGATGATTATTTACGAGTTATCAACTTTTACCCAGCACTGTTACTAGTCATCACTATAACATCATCATATACATAACATCAACATAAACAATGGAGATCCTAACTCAAGCTTCGACGAACTTTGTGTGGTTACGGTTTGGGCCTCAAGATATCAACGGAATGGAGTTCTAGCATAGAACAAGAACAATGGTAAGGCTAGTCTATAGTATAGAACAATGGTAAGGCTAGTCCGCTCCATTCGCCCTTGGCGTGCACAATCTAAAATGTGACTCTTGGGGCCCAGTTGCCGATGAGCGTCGCAATCTAAAGCATAGCATCAACACAATGTAAATGTGTAGGATTGTAGTGGGTTCTATACAACGATGAAACCAGTGCAAGCACGACAAGAAAGAATCTAGAAATGGCACGTACAATTCGTGGCACGGAGCTTGGATAGCCGTCCTTAAGCCTGTTAGCAACAACTTAGCCGTCCAGGTGCAACGCGCTGGAATGTTTTTATTCTTAGCCTATTTAAGAAGCGGTGTCATGACATCGAACTCACCAAATCAGTGCAGTGCATGCTCCAAGATGAAAATACCGATGGCTATGCTTCAAGCTATAATTTTTTGGCTACTTTTGGCTGCAGCATTGCCCGTTGATGCATTCGACACAACTTCAGAGGCAGATCCAACCAAGGGCTCAACATACTCATCACGTAGATCTCTATCATCTTCTACTGATGACTCTTCTAAAGCTCTTCCGTTCTGGCAATATATAATCATCTCTGTTGCAGTGGCAGTTAGTTTACTTATTGGGATTTATTTCTTGATTTATTTCTGTGTGAAATACTACAGTCACAGACTCCCCAAGCCAGCACCACCTCCCACTCCATACCCTCTCCCTATACCTCGCCGGCCTCCTATATTTTTCCGGCCTCCACGATTCGAAGTCCCAAAGCCCCCAGAGATGATGATGAGCCCAGAGAAACCCCAGAGAGATAGATGATGAGCCCCCAAAACGTGTGGCGAGATGTGTGGAGCGGCCGTTTAACGTGTGGATGAGTGCTAGGCCAAGTTTCCTCTTTAGTTCTTTTCCTAAAACGCATGTTCATCTCTTACAGAATTGCTTCCTTAAAAAGATTTTAGAGCAGTACTAGTAAACGGGTGCCCGGCGTTGCGCTAATGTCCTGGGTGGGCATGTGCTTTTACTCCGCTTTAACGTCCAGATGTGCAACTTTTCAAATAGGGCATGTGCTTTTACTCGGGTTAAACATCCACATGTGCAACTTCCAAAATAGTATGTGTTGATATTGGCAAGAATGGACATTATTGAAATTGTTTAATAAAAGTATCATCAATGTATTAACTTTGAATGTTTTACAATATGTTAACTTAGGTAAAAGTGAAATGCAGATGCAAAGCATTGATTCGAACTGCACACGATATCTCGAAAGCTATTGTTTCCCTATAGACATAAATTAATTTGCCTCTATACTATAGTATCCCCTTAAGCATACAACATCAAAAGATCAATCTTTAACTTTAGAACTAAGCTTGGCCCAAAAGCTAATGATTGCACATAAAATTAGCAGTTGTTCGTTGTCTTTCCTTAATATAATCATAAAAACAACGAAATCTAAGCTCCAAAATCGCAAAAGCAATGAAATCTAGGCTCCAAGTCTTTCCTTAATATAATCACAAAAGGAATGCTTTAGGCTCTAAGTTCAGAAACAATGAAATCTAGGCTCCAAAACCTCTAGGTTTGTAAGACACATTGGAAACTTTAGCTGGATTATTGCTCTAACACATTCTCATACCAATGTAGGGGAATGGAGATTAGAAGGTTGGGACTCAAATCTCAGTTAGCAGGTGGGGTCCCGTTAGCTAGGAATGGGTCATTTGTAAACCAAAGGACCATCTCCATTCCCTTTGGGTCATTTGTAAACCAAAGGACCATCTCCATTCCCTTTGCAACATCAATTAAACTGGATTAATTACAACAGTTTGAACCTCAAATACCAGTTACCACAATTTGAACCTCAAATACCGTCAAATACTTAAAACTGTATTTTAGCCCTCAACAATTACACAAAGAATTTGTGACAAATTCAGCGAGAAAGAATTGCGCTTCTATTATCCTATGATATATCAGACATAATAAAGAATGACAATAAGAGATAACACAATATTTTGCATGTTCGTGCTCTATATATCCATATACGACACCTTAGATACAGACACATTAGATGCGAACACGAATGAGATGTATGCCACTTAAAATTAGCAACACAATTTATTTGTATTTTAATTTTCTTTTATACCTTGCGTTGAAACAGATCTTCAACAAACTCTTATGAATGTTTATCAACGTTCTCACCTATAAGACATAAGCCATTTGCTGCACCACCTAACAAACTCGCACATACTTTTGAGCTCCTTCAAAACTTAATCGCTAACAAATTTTATGAACAGGTTCATATGTGCAATAAAACTTCAGGATTTTTAGACTTGATACCAAGTAATAGTAATTTTATTTTCCCTATACTGCTACTTGGCTTAACAAATTGTCCAATCACTCCACATAAGTGTGTAACAAATGGTGCCAGATTTTTGCCATAAATGGACATGAAAACTGGAGTTTTCAATAAATGATAAGTATTCTAAGCCACCGCTACATGTCCGGCAAGGCAGCAACCTCTTCTTTCATTCCGTTCAATTTTTTTTCATCTTGTCTAAAAACCTATAAAAATTCGAAACAGTTAGCAAGCATGTCTCAGAGCACTCCTTATGAGTTAAGATGGCTGCAATACACAATAGTGTGATGGTATTCCCAATATAAACATAAACCTGCATAAGCCACTGGGATTCAGCATATGGTGTATACCTACAAAAAATCCTTGTGGTTGAACAATAAGTGCTAAACAGGCATATCTACTGGCATTTGGCCCTAACATATAAGCAGACATTAGCATTGCAAGACCTATTTCTAACATATCATCAGCATAGTGTCACTCAAAAGGACATACTTCAAACAGAATCTGTTCAATTGAAAAAATATAACTACTACTTATACCCATACAATGATCCACCTCCCAGGGAAGAAGAAAACATGCACTCTATCTTTCAAATGCTGATGAACACGGGTTCCCTAATTCCGGAATAGGTATCCAGAAAACATAATAAAGAATGACCACAGGAGATAACACAATATTTTGCATGTTCATGCTCTACATATCCATATAGGACACCTTAGATACAGACACATTAGATGCGAACATGAATGAGATGTATGCCACTTAAAATTAGCAACACAATTTGTCTGTATTTTAATTTTCTTTTATACCCTGCGTTGAAACAGATCTTCAACAAACTCTTATGAATGTTTATCAACGTCTTCACCTATAAGACATAAGCCATTTGCTGCACCACCTGACAAACTTGCACATACTTCTGAGCTCCTTCAAAACTTAATTGCTAACAAATTTTATGAGCAGGTTCATATGTACAATTAAACTTCAGGATTTTTAGACTTGATGCCAAGTAATAGTAATTTCGTTTTCCCTATGCTGCTACTTGGCTTAACACAATTATCACAATAATTTGCTGGCTCTGCTTCCAAACTCTGCCTATGGATTCTGTGGGACCTGTTTGCAAAGTCTGGGTATCGATTTTTATTAAGCGCATTTGCATGGCAGATATAGAGTTCTAACTTCTGCTAAGGGCAAAAAAATCATGCACTGGATCATGTGTTTTCCAATCATGCAGGGTCCCCACAGCTGGTTAGCGCCAAAAAGACGGAAAGAATGTACCTTAAGTTTCCTTTGCTTCACCGATTCCTATGCTTCAGCAGCTCCTATGCTTCAACAACTGCAAATAGAAAGCATAAGCACGTGAGATTTCTTGACAATGTATCTTGTAAAGAGGATGATGATTGTAAATCCACAAATAACATAAAAAAACTTGCATGATGATGGATGAGAATATATTGAGAACTGGCCTCTAATGATATCCCATTAAACTTGGAGCAGTATGGCTGCACGCTGTCAAAAGCAATGGTAGAATCAGAAAATGTCACAAATCATGTTTCTGCTATACTTCAAAGTGTACAGCTATAAACTTTTAAGCATATAACATGGATGCATGCCATGCATTTTGACAAAAACTCAGCATAGTAAAAAGCAAAAAGACTCTTTCAGCATTTCAGGTTTGTTTCAGCTGGAGAAGTAGTAGCTGTTGGTCTCATGTTGATGTCATTAGCAGACCATGAATGCACACATTTTAACTGTACTTTGACAGCGATTAATCTGTTAAATATTTCAAATGCTACAAATACTCGGTCCAGATTATGTAATTGAAGAATTTGATTGCTAGACAATAGCATCAAATGATGATACATAAATAAGGAGTCTCGCCTCTGCTTGAATGAAGATCAGAAGATGACTCAATGTCAAAAGAGAAAGTTAAAAATGGAGAATGGCCTCATACCAACGGATCTTCCCCTGAGACCTGATTCATAGATTGCAAGAGCAGGGTTAATCTGCACCATCATAGAGAAAATTTTGTAACCTAATTTACCTGCAAGCTTCCTCCCTTTCCTGCTGTTGAAAGTGGAAGAGAAACCAGATCTACAGCCTCTTACATATGTCAAGGGAGATGGCATAGTTGGGTTTTTACCCATAATCGTAGCTGCAAAATCAAAGAAAATGATTAGAATACGCTGAATCACGAAAAAACTGGAGAATAAGACTTCATGAGAGAGATGCAAAAATATGAAAAAAACGACATGGCAACACAGAAAAACCTACGATCTGCTCCCGTGATCTCTGTTCCTGCGATTTGCTCCTGCGACAGAAACCAATGAAGGAAGGAGAATCCCCTGCCATATCCTTACATGCCTAAAAAAGTTTGTTTACATAAGTCTGAGGAGCATTATCGTAACCTCAGATTCTTAAAATGTTAAGCCACGCAGCTTTCCGTGTCATACCATAAAATGTAAGAGAAAAAAAAGCCTAAAACCTTACCTTGCATGACCGCTCCATGATCGCTCCAGTGGAAACCGTGATTTTGCAATCAGAATGTTGAAGCAAACCAAATGGCTCGTCCCTGCATGTTTTTATAAAATCCACAGCCAAATAAAGAAAAATTGTGGCTCTGCAATTGTCTTTTATGTTCTTAGTAGCAAGCACAAAAATCCGACCTTCTGAGAATGCCATAAACTCCGGCTCCATTTTTAGGGCTCAGAGCTGGGTTTTCGAATTTGAGAGATTAGGTTCCTCTACGAAATAATCTCTACTCTGCCGAATGATCTCTGGTGATCATCACTGAAAAACGCACGGGAAGAAAAACGCTCAAAAAATGAAGACGCTCACGGTGAGGGGGAAATTGCCGGAAAAAGGTAATATATGTCGCAAAAATTTTTGAGGTGCCAAAACTCACGCTTTTTGCCGGAAACTCACGCTTTTTCCGGCGTTACACTGCCGGAAAAAAATTTTTTAAGTAAGTAGACTAGTAAACGTGTGCCCGGCGTTGCCGGGCTAATGTCCTACAATGGCTACAATGGCTTTTTTCTGATAGCACAACTTCCATCCAAGAATATGTTGTTACAAAGACACGTTCGCATAAAAACATTTGTGACAGATATGCGCATTGGTGACAAAGCAAATGCTTCTTTCTATCCAGCTGATCTTCCTGTATTCATAAAAAAGGAAGCTTTTATAGTAGTCCACAAAAATCAAAGTCATACTGACCATAATAAGAAGATAATGCAACCTAATCTATGTAGATCCAATGCAAATGTTTCCAGCTTTCCATGCCCACTTTTAACGTTTGGAGCATCAACCATGCCCTTGTAGCTGAACCGCTTGTTTAATCTAATCTGCTATTGTTGCCAGAGGCCTCCGATTCCAATTTGCTTCTTCCATTTTCGCGCTCTGAAGGAAATGGAGGAAGCATTTACTTTAATATTTAAAATTTATATGGGGAGAAAACTATTAGACTAACGTCTATATAACTCGCTTATGTCTGTGAATACTACACAAACATGCTTAGCAAATAGAACATTTGCAAGCCTTGCACACTTAAAAGTTGTAGAATTACCTGCAAATAAAATTTGCAGAATTATTTACGAAATGCCAAGCAGCATTTTCTGAAGCAACACATATTCACCTACCATTTCTAAAAGCTGGAATACCAACTTCAGGTTATAACTATCTTTTTGATATATAAAGCATACTGTCAACATGATCTATTTTTTATTAAGTAGATCGTAGCTATCCAGGGCACCTCATTGTTCCTAATCAAGATTTCCTGTTTGATTACTAAAGTAGTATATGCTCCTAATCAAGCTTTCCTATTTGATTACTAAAGTAGTCTATGTTTCTGCATAAGGAGAGAAATATCAAACATGCTGCCTGCATATAATGTGCCATTTTCTGACCTGTTATTGCAAAAACCATGTCTTCCCCAACACAGTATATTCATTCCCCTTTAGGAAGAAAGCATGCAGCAACAAAATCTCCGTCCTCTCTCTTGCCAGAAGAAAAACTTTTAACCACCTATGTAGCAACATGCATTTTCTTTTAGGAAAATTTTATAACACAGGCATGACAAATGTATATATTCCAAAAGGAGAAGCAACTGGCCTTGCAAAGTAGACATAAATAGAAGATGATTGATTATATGTTCTAGAAAAATATTCTTACCCTGAGGAGGTGGTGGCTTGAATGTCTGAACACAGTCCATCCATGGTTTTGACATTTGACATCCAAAACCTGCATAAATACAACATCAAAACAGGGATTGGCCTAATTAGAGAAAGGACACAATTAGAACTTCCTATGACCTGCAATAAGAATTATCAGGCAGTCCAAGGCACAAATGAAGAAGATCCCATACCTCTGCCAGCCATTCGCATCTCAGACCGAAGGCACTTTCTCAACATCCTATGGAGCAAAGCATCAGATTTTGCCAAGAGCAAAGATCAATGAAACAAAAAACGAATAGTAGGACCAAATACAGAAAAACCAAATTGTAGTCTCAAGTAGTGAATTTTGCCCCAAATGTGATTCCAAATTTGAAAAATTGACTTAGTCTGCACCAAAGAACCAAAAACAAAATATGAACAGTTCTGTAGCAGTGTATTTTTGCACCAATGGAATCATTACCAGCCATGGATTCTTTCGTATGCAATTCCTCACTCTGCGCAATTCCTCACTAATTCCTCATACGTATGCAATTCCTCACTCGCAATTCCTCAAAAATATGCTAATTCCTCACTCTGCAAAAAAAGAAAAATGGTTCAGTCTATCAAGAAATGGAAGCGTAGCATCAAAATAATCAAATTTGTGCACCTTTAGTGACAAACAATGAGAAGCCACATCCAAAGAAGCCGTTTCCTTGAGCGCATCACATTAGCCATCGAGAAAGGCTGATCTATCCTAAATAAGTGGCGGAGAGAGTTCGATGAGGAAAGAACGAAAAGAGTACATGGACGGAAAAAAAAAAAGAATATGCTAGCAAAATACATGACCTTATGTGAGCCTTACGTGAGCCTTATGTCCATGATCCGATAATGAATCATACGGAGAAAACACGGGAGATCCATCGCCTAATCGAAATGCTTGGGCTTCTTTGAATGCTTGGGATATAAGGATCCAAAGATCCCCGACAATATAGCCAGCAGGAGGAGAGCCATGATGCTTTTACTTGATGAGAGAGACCGACATGCATAGAGGGACAAAGGTCGTGAATCAAAGCCTGGAGAAGTGCTAGCAACCGACTTCTTCCACTTAACTCCCTAGAGGCAAATGTGGAGGATCAAAATCGACGAGCACAATCGAGGCCACGAAATCGCGATTAGCTCACTTGGTATATTGGTTAAAGTAGACTTCGTAGGATATTGAATTATTTTGGTAGAGATTCAACTCCGTGATTTCAAATTCTAAAAATCTTAGGCAAAGTCGATAGAGCTTCGGGATATTCCCTCAAAATCTTAGGCTAAATCAGATTTCATATTTCAAAATCATAGGCTTCCAATCATAAAATGACTATAAGCGAACGAGAGGTGCCCACTGTGCCCCAAACAAACGATCCGGGTCGAGGGATTGACGAACTGACGACTATTTTAGTTTCGCTTAGAATATGTAGCAAAATAACAGGGCTACATATTCTAAACGAGGTGCACGCTGACTACCACGCCGAATTCGCCGATCCTCTGCTGGTGCTGTGAACTGATTCATCTCAAACTTGATAGCTGATACGTGATGATCAGACCGAAAGTCGCCTTTGTCTTCAAGTAGTTCCCAACTACCATCCGGGTCGGGCAAAGATAGTACAAACCAAAGCCAACACATGTTCATCCACATTGAAGGTTCGGATTCCCAGCCTATCCTGACAATTTCGCTCAAGGATATGCCCGCTTAACACATTTGACCACATAGAAATCTGCATTCTCCCGATTTCCCCGCCGCTGCCAACAAAAAGTTATCACCTTCCCCACGCTTCCTGATAGCCATTCTCCATCACCTTCAAAATGCCTCATCGATTTCGCTCTTCAAGATTACCTTCACCAAGAGACTTTATCCGCTTTAGTGTAACATATTTCCAATTCTTCAATCAGGCTTGTTCACACAAGATGACCGATTTCCTTTCAAACGTTTTTACCACGTAAAACAACTTAAACCTCTATGAGCCACCCTTGTGCTTGATTTGGCCAAGTATGTCCCGGATGCCGTATTTGCTTGGTCCTTCCACTCGCATACCAATCCGGTCCCGGGTCCTATCAACATCATCCTTTCCAATTACCTTAAGTACCCGCAAGGGAAACAACAAGTATTGCATCTCACAGACAAAGATAATACAAAGACTACTCATCACAAGATGTTAGCTCACAGACAAAGACTTAAAGCAGATGAAAGCACTATTCAAAGACATTACAAGAAGCTTTTGCGGCAAAGACTACTCAACGTATCACAGCCAGATGAAAGCATAATACCTTTTGATGTCCCCGTTGTTGGTACCTTCATTCCAAATGAAGGCGACCACATGCATCAGCAGCACTCCTAAATCTCACCCCATCATACTTGAGTCGCTCTCTAGTGAATGCCCCTTTAAGGACTGCCCCTTGCCCATCGTGCTCTCCCCTTACCATGGGGTGTCCTAAAGAAATTCCATACCATTCCTTCCCCTAGCTCATGGTGATATCTTGGTAGGAAATAATGGAATGGCAGTGCATTTGAATTGGCTAGAACAACCATCCGACCAAACTATATGCCCCGAGAAATCTACACCATTTGATACAAGCCATGAATTGTGCTTTCTAAGACAGTCTTTGCACAAAAAGAGTGTCATGAAGCTTGTCATCACTCAAGTAAAATGGGTTTTCCTTCAATAGCTTTCGATCCTTAACCGGATGTCCATCCTATAATGATGTGGGAATTGTTATCCGGTCATTGTGCCACCGCCGGCTTTGAACCTCCCTTTGTATTTTTATGTTGTATTCTGCAAAAATCAATTATGTAAACAATGGTGTCATCTTGGATATTGTCCGGCAACTCCTCAATTGCATGGCCGCCATCTAGCCCTCAGAATTGTGTGGCACTTAATATCTTCAATGTGGAACACGTGATATGAAATGAAATCCTTCAATGGCGTTCTCTTGTAAGACAATCTGAGGACTGGCTTTGGTTCTTTCTTTTTTTTGCCATTTGAGGTCTCATCTTGTCTGCCGCCTTACCAGGTCCCACCAACTTGCTTGGATTTCTTACTTTGTTTCCCTTCTTCTCGACTTGTCCCGGTTTGGTTGTGGTCCCACCAGCTACCTTGGATTTCTTACTTTTGTTTCCCTTCTTGGTGGCATTGGCTCTTTTCTTTTTCGCCACACGGCACCTCCTTGGTAACGGTCGCAACTCCACCGGCCTCTTCTTCTCCTTTGGAATACGTAACAAGGTCCGTGAGCATAAAGCGAAGATTAGCGCAAGTTGAAAGCACAAAAGCGGTTTTTTGGATGACAAAGACATATCAAGATGTTAAAAAGATGCAATAAAGAGTATTACCTTTTCAAACGTCTTCCATTCAAGCAAGAACTCATGATTCTCTCTCTCTTTGGACATATAGGAAGAGTTTTTTATGCCACCCCTTCCGATATGTCTCAGCGATCATGTTTATGCCATTCTTCACCCCGCTCTTTGTTGCAAACCACGACCTCTCAGAGCTCAAACCGGGTTGAGTCATACATATATTGGCTGGCGGAACCGTCTCACCGAGGTCCACGTAGACCTCGAGTGCACTTGCACTCTTCACCATGAAATCCGGTTTTTTGACCTTAATGCATCTTGAGGCTACCCCGCATACTCAACTTCATATGGTATATGCAACAACGGTTTCCCTTTTCGATACTTTCTTTACATAAATAGGGCTTCAACTTCTCCGAAAGCCTTTAAGCAAACAGGGTGTTCGGATGTGCCTTTTGTATTGTTGAAATAGCTCCAAATTGAATGGTGGCAAGTTGGTTGGGAAATATTTATGCAACAATAGCAAAGAAAAATTTGTATGGAAACTTATACCGCTTGTGACCTCCATAAGGTGCAAGGGATAAGAAATTCGAAGCCCCGACTCTCCAACAGTGTTCACAACATCTTTCTTGCAAGGAGAGACTCGCTATTTTGTTTACGTAATTCTCGCTATGCTTTGCTTACTGCGTGGGTGAGAGAATCGCACCTCAACCTCCTTTGAAGCTAGACCACGGACCATTTCCAAGGGCGGCTTCCGTTTTCTTAATGCAAGCCGGTTGCAATTGTTGACCTCATGCAACCTATCATAAGAAATATTGCACATTAATCAATGAACATATCTCATCCAAAGATCATCGGTAGATACAAGCACTTAAAAGCACTTAAAAGCACGAAGAAGCACAGGCATGAAAGCAAGAATTAGATGCACCTAACAGCCCTGCCATAGTGGAATTGCATCTCGATTTTGTGGAAGAAGCCATCACCAGTGTCGAGGTTCTGGCTCTCCAAACATCATGGTTCCTTTGCCTCTTTGTGGCTGCCATTGTTCGTGTTTCAAGTTGTTGAGCAGCACCCCCGCCTTTGCACTCCTTTGGATTTGGCAAAATTCCGTGTTCGAGATTTCCATTTCGCGGTGATGAACCACCCTCTTCATCACATCGGCCTTGAGTTGGGTGAATGTTTTTGGTGAGCTTATTGAAGTAATCAACTACTTGTTTGGCTATTTCTTGCTCGCTGTCTCATGCTCGGGATCCTCCCCGTTCAACCATTTTGCTTTTCTCATCTTATTCCGAATCAGTATTCTCTCTTTCGCCGCATCCAATTTCTTGTAAATTGCTTGAGGAAACCGGATCTTCACGCGGATATTTCTGTGTTGCATTGACATCCAACAAATGAACACCAGATTGGGATTCATCGGGCCGAAAAATCCAATGCTAACGTGTGGATTGCCTCCAGGCCGTATCGTGGAGCCATGAAATTCCCGAGAGAGGGAGGATAAGGAATTGGAGGGAGAAATTTCGCTGGCCATGACGGTAATCCAATTTGCAACGCATTACCACACCACCACTGTTAAAAATCCAGCCAAAAGCCCACAATCATTTTCCTAACGGCCGATTAGAGTGAGGGGTGTCTTGGCGAGTACATGAAGGGTAAAAAGAAATGGCCAGTTATTTCATCAGCACTCGGTGATTAAGCAAAGCGAGGGTGCGGAGCATGGCTAAAACCCACTATAAGCATCGTCCGGACGCGCTTTGCTATCCACCAAAGATACTTTCACCCACATGCAAACACACTATAATAGTTACAACTTGGGGAGTAGAAAATGGTGCTCCGTGGAAATAGAAAAATTGTGCCTCGTGGGGAACATGCAAACACACTATAATAGTTAGAGCGTGGGGTAGAAAATGTATTCATGCCACATAATAATATACTACAAGAAATATATCTAGTGAGTTCCATTTCAGCTCTTTAAGCCTTCCTTGACTTGATGCATTCACATTCACCTCCACAAAGAGATTCTAAATTATAATAAGACAGCCCAGTATCCCGGGCATTCGTTATCAATGCATACTTTGGGATAGATGCCACATGGTTTACTCATCATTTAAATTTTCAAAGCACTTTTCCGAGTTTGAAAACAGCGGTTTCATTGTTGGACGAAGTTGTCCCCATTTGGGTTGACACATTTCAAAGCTAGCTCAAATGCCTCCACGGCGGTGTGGGATCGTAAAGCATTGGAGGCAGAAGGATCTAGCAGGTTGACAATGTTAGCCTTCTCAATATGGCCCAAACCATGTAATATTGAAACTTGCTTTCTTACCACATAGAAGTTCAAAAGAACAACCCCAAAGCTCAGATACATCACTCTTCAAAGTAAGCCTATTGGTGCGATAGTATGCACGGGTCAAGATATCCGGGGTTCCCACCACGCATATATTGCTAAGATGTGTGCCACCTCTTGGTACAAGACCAACAACGAGAGAGTCCAAAAATGGACACATGGGCATTCGATTCGGTGATTCAACAAGATGTTGGCTGCTTTTACATCCGAATTACTCTTGGAAGCAAAATTATGCAAGTATTCTAAACCTCGGATGCTTGTGTTGCAATTCTCATCCCTCCTCGCCAACTCAAGTGCTGGTTTTGCTCAAAGAGGCAATCATACAATGAGCCATGTTTCCATGTTCCATGTATTCAAAGACAAGGATTTTCTCCTCGTTTTGCGGTATCCAACAAAGGTTCACAAGGCATGTGTGGTTGAGACTCCTCAAAAACATTAGCTCTTGGTGAAAGGATCTTGACTTTTCTAGATCAATGGCTTTCTTTGATAGCAACAACACGTCCATCTCTAGAGTTCCCTTGTACACAAGACATGATGCTCCTTAGCCTAAAATGGTAGAGGAGCTGTGAATTTGATGTAGCCCCGGAAGGTGAGAGGCGCCTTGAACTCTTGAATCCTATCTGGGGTGTTCCCCCATACGCTATGGTGGTCCTGTAGCAAAAGTAGAGACACAAGCTTATAACTACAATTCCAATTAAAGTAATGGCGCCTAACCGCTCCAACAATAACCGAAAGATGAGATTTTTTAGAATCCTTACCGGTGTCGGGGTGGAGCTCTGGCGATCTGGTGGAGGAGGATTTGAATTTGAGCAAACTCGATCTGCTAATCCGGACATGAAGAAGACTCTAAGGCAACGGTGGGGAATGGGGCAAGATAATCTAAAACAAAACTTGTCATTTGAACCGACAATGGGACCGCCACCGACGGACGCCTCATACCGATTATTTTCGCAATTTTCTCAACACGGAGACTTGTTAGGCGGGCCGGGTAGAGTTGTTCGTGAGGGTTGGCAACAATTTCTCCTGCGGTCTAAAAGTGACACCGCATGTCATATAGCTTGAGGCGATGATAAAGGCTAAGGGAACCGCCGGTGCATCTCTAATATTATATGCGTTCCAACCCCAACATACCTTTTATTGATTGTCATCTCTCAAACCATGAATGGTACTCACACGGATGCTATAGAAGAGAAATTATGGTCTTCCGGTAAACTTGATTGTGTGTAGTATCACCCCAATGCATGATTTTTAGTGCCCTTTTCTATGCCACAAACGCGCAATTTACGAGGGAGATATGGTATCATATCAGAATCTAAGTTCGTGATTCCCCTAAGGATCTTCCCACATAGAGACTCTCACCATCATTTAACCTTATTCCCGCAGATAGCAGTCGCATGGTAGCAGATCGCGCATGGTAAAAGCCGAGGAGCTACCGCTTGTTTTATATGCATCCCATCCCCAACAATCAACAACACCGGATCTCTCGACTGCACTAACTATGCCAACCTCCACGAGCTTATACTTGTATAGTTGTAATTTCAGAGCGTGAAGGAGCAGAGGCACTCAAGGCACTCAATCGCGGGAACTCCGAGTATATCTCAAGCGGGATGTGGGTTAATGTGGCCAAAAAATTTTGGGTTAATGTGCCATGCCATTAACCATCAAGTATAATGTGGCCATATCGAGCCGGTGGTTAATGTGGCCAAAAGTGGTTAAATGTGGCCAAAAACCGGGGCTTCAAAGCTGGGGGGCAAAAATTTCAATCGACGGTTCTTTTCGCTCTATGGGCGGTTTGATTCGATCTAAAACCATGCCAATCACTTCATCTACCTCTTTTTATGCTAGATCGGTGAAAGAGGAAGAGATTTGAAGCAAATGGAGCCGGATCGACCAAAACTAAAAAAAACGCAAAAAAAAAAGCAGTTGGTTTTGGGCTTCAAACCGTCTTTTCTTCATGGCTGATCAAAGCGACCATTAACCACATCCCGCTTTGAGATTTTGGCGTTCCCTCAATGCGGGGTCTCCCAAAGAAAAGCGGCATTTCTAAAGCCATAAGTGAGACCACAAGAGGTAGAGTATCCTCCTTTATAGCCCATAGCTTTTCATTTGAGTATTATATGTGTCATTATAGGCGTTGGTAGTCGAATATGTTTGGAATAAGAGAGCCCGGGTTTAATAGCACACAAGGTAAATGCTTCTTCACGCGTCCACCATTTAGAAGAATTGTTTCCATGTGTCCAAAATGAGCATATTTCGAAATCACCAACAATATACTCCATGTAAGAAGAAGATAATCAAGCAAACACATTTTGCTCGGACTAAAAATAAGAAAGAATCAAGTGCTTGAAAAGCAGTAAGTAAGATTGTTAAAAGAAGATCATCGTAGGGATCCAATGATAAGGGACTAGTAAGGCTCGCGGTAATTGTGCAAGATCTTCTATCATATAATATGGGATAGTAACTGAACTCACTAGTGCGACATTCAAGCCCTTAGAAAATCGGGCAGATAAAAGTAAGCTGCATGCCACCATGCCCATCTCTGCAAAAATGGAATTGAAACTTTTGTGGTCCGATCCAACCTAAACTTGCTGCATAAAGACATGCCAAACGGAAATTTCCTGGCTCCTAAGCTATGTTGACTTGAATTGCTCTTCTGTCTATGGATTATAACTTATTTCTTGTCTTATCTTATGTAACAAATGCACTCTAACACAAGGCCGCCAAAAATAAACTATTATATTAAACTAGTATTAATTCATCCAAAAACCATGATATATGCAGTTTTTTATGCATGACTTTGTTTGAGAGAAGAAGACCATATGTCATTGTGGTTTCTTAAAACACAAATGGTTCGTTACATGGTTATTTATGTTGATTAAAATGGCTTGTTAAAATTAATGATGGTTTATGTGATAGTTCCATGCACATGCACAATATAATAATTGAATACAAGAAATTTATCGCGGCGGCACATTTCTCTTTACTCAAATTACCCACGTTGGGATTTTGTGAATTACTTACATGAAGATTTTGTAAATTAGCAATTAAAAAGACTATCTTTGCTCAATTGCAAAATCGTTGGTTTGAAGGGTTCATGATGCTAGACCCATTGGTCTATTAGACACCTTATCCGTTGAAAATTGTGGTTGGCGATTTTCATTCTCGTTGGGATTTTACTTGTCCTTTAGCCAACAAATCCTTAATTACACCATCACGCCCTTCGTGTGAATAACAACAATGTATAACTTCAAAGTAGTCCTTTGGGCTACTTTACCTCAAACTAGTTTCTTCATTGCTAATTTCTTCATTTATCCGTGTGTAGGACGGTCTTTGTGATGACCATAAGGATAACATAGATGTATAGCATTCTAATATATTTGTAAATATCACGGGTTTGTAATGCAAAGCGATATTATTGTTAAGGAATTGTATGTGGTAGAAATTGTATGTGTTTAATCTACCACTATGAAGATATAAATGAAATAAGCAAATGAGACATTTGAAATTACACTTTTTTTTCAGGAATTGTATGTGATCAATCTACCACTATGAAGACATAAATGAAATAAACAAATGAGACATTTGAAATTGCACCTTTTTTTTTATATAAACTAAGCAAACAAACGATACATTTGAAATTATACCCTTTTTTCCTTTCTTTTGGAAAAATGAGATCCTATTTGGAGCACATAAGGGGAATGGACAATCTTCATTGGGCAATCCCATGCAGAAGAAGAAATTCATTTTCATTGCACCAAATTCCCCATATACTTCATCCTACTCTGTAATTTCTGCCATATAAGCTCCCTTGTCATATAAGCTCCCTTGTCTTAGCTCGGGACAATTAGGACAATGCATATGTGTTGAGCATGGGGCTTTCCCTTGTCTTAGCTCAGGACAATTAGGACAATGCATGTGTTGAGCATGGGGCTTTTGGAATATTAGAACTTCACATCTCGAGACATACGACATAGGTCAATCAATGCATATGTGTTGAGTATGAGGCTTTTAAAATATTAGAACTTCACATCTCCGCACATAGGGACATATGTCAATCGATAGAAGTGCGGTAGATTTTGTACCAAAAGTAAGTCGAAGAAAAAGTTTGGCTCAATTAAAATTGTAACCACTAAATGAGATATCTTATTCACAACTCTAACATGGTATTGCCAATTCCTATTATTGAAGGAAAGCTTACGAATTACTGAATTACTACTTTATAATACTTACACCCCGAGTACTCCAAATCAAAAGCCCTTCTCTAATTTGAGACCCACCAGCACCCTCTCAAATTAAAAGCCCTTCTCTAATTTGAATGCATTGCTTCATGGGTATCCTCCAAAATACAAACACGAAAAGTAGCCACAGTAAATATCCTGTTTGTACCTGTTTTTAATATCCTATGCAGCAATAGATATGGCGGATGAGGAGGATGAAAGGAAGCACCATTGTGGAGCAAAGATTGTGGCCTTGCAAGGTTGCCATAATAAGTATCCAATAGAGCCAAAGGGCATGATTTGCAAGCATCTGAATCAGAAAGTTGCCCTCTGTTTGGTTTCTATTGTGTGCCCTTCTTAAATAGAAAGCGATCTGAAGTGCCACCAAGGCACTTCAGGCACTGGGCGAAAAATGCCATGGTGTTCTTGTGACCAAAGCTATCCACCGGATGAAAATTTTCCTTGAACTGCAAGCAATAGAAAGCGGATCCGGGAGTTTTCTCGCGGCAATAGAAGCTAAATCCGGCACTTTCTTGAGGATGTTTCTCTTTGGCAAATAGAATCAGTTTTGCAGATCGGTACAGGAAGTTCTGGACTTACATTGCAAACTATGTTGTACTGTCCCCCCATTTAATTTGTTTGCAAATTAGAATCTTATATATCATGGAAGCCAGTTGCCCACTTCCATATCAAACAGCCACGTACATAATAGCACGGTCTATATCTCCTCTAACCTGCAGATTAGCAAAGCAGTAGTTCATACATGCTACATCTAATGTTCAGAGATGAAGAGAAATTAATGAATTATAAAGAAATTAGAAACCAAATATGAGTGTTGTCCGGGACATCAGACTGGGCTTCTAACAGATGGCTTACTCAAGAGACACTTCTGATGGCAGCTTTGTTTAATTACAGATACTAAGAAAAATATCATGTTCAAATAGACTGTAGTAACATGTCGCTCGTATACCATTGTGGGGGGTCTCCATGTTTTCCCTATCTCGATGGCGAAACGGTAGCGGACCTCTTTATTTCTTAGGCATCATGCATTTTGTCGGTTGGTGCGATAGAAACGATCTCCAAAGTACTTGTTCCCACATGATGAGTTTCTGAATGCGCAAAAATCTGACCGCTTCTTCTCATTTAAGCATACAATGGCATTCTGCTATAAGCATAGAAAAAGATCATTTACCATTGATGTCAGCAGGTCTGAAAGATCTGCATGACCTTGCACAAGGCTATATGATCGTGGCCATAAATGATTTCTTGTGAATCTCAGATAGATTTAATATTTCCATTTAGCAATGATGTATGTTCTCAAGTGCTAACAAAAGTTAGGTGGTTTACACATCCATCGCGACAAGCGGTTTTCGGGGATCTGCAGAGTCCGTAATTTTAAGGCATCCATATACCGCCAATGCATAGAGCTAATCAAAATGTGCTAATAATCTACAATCTGCATATATGAAGCGAGGATCGCAGAGGAATACGAGTTTGATCTTTTATACAAACCAAATCCGACTTGGCGTTTTCTTCTTCACGCCAATTCGGTCATTTTTACTCTTGAAAACTTTGTTCGGATGTCTTACATGTCTTACGACACAGAAACCAAATGTCTCTCTTGTTCATCACGAAATCTGCCTTGAACCGCAATAAATAGAAGGATCGATCCCGGTAAACATATGGTTACGATCTAGAGGTGAGCAGTTTAGGCCAATAGCCATGGACATAGCCATGTAAGGCTTCAAAACATGCGGACATGAGCGAGCAAGGCCCTCTTTCCATAAAATGGAGCTCGCAACCTTTGTTCCAAAATGACATGGTGGCAAAGCTTGGGTGCTTGCTAAATCAAATCGGAGAAATCGTGAAATGAAGAGTTAAAGGGATCTTAGCATCATATGTTTTGTGGCGGATATATCTATAGATCACGACTTCCATGCCAAAAGCTCCTTAAAATTCTGCAGATTAAAAAGACCGGAGAAATGGACATAGATCAAAATATTTGGCTTGAAATGCAAAGCGCTTTAACCGTTTGGTCGGAAATATGAATGGGCGCAGGATTTAAGCCAAAGTGTTGTTTTTTTTTTTCTCTTAGCTTTGCCTTTTTCAATATTTTCTTGTTGGGTGCATTGCTTGGCTCTCCAATTGTGTCATCCTAGTTGCCTTATGCAAGTTAAACTGTAGGATCAAATCGTACCTTGCCATCGGACAACTACAAGGGGTTTTGCCAAAGAGGCCACGTAATTATTAAAGGGCTTTGGGCATACGTATAGGTGTCGTGGTTTAGGCCCAAATTGTTCACCTGAGAAAGAAGAAAAGGGATTAAAGTTTCTTACACATCATCAAGCATTTTGGTAGTTAGCGACCATGGCTGGTACTTGAAAGGGTGATGGACATTCAAGGTAGTAATAAAAGGTGCATCCATTTTGTTTATCGCTAACCCGGTCAATATAGATATAATCTACAACGAAGCAAGAAGGGCTGCATGTAGTGTATTTAAAAATCCTTTCCAGTACTTGGAAATGCTAATAGTCGAGGTCTCGGACCATAAAACATTTGTTAATCTTTTTGGGCTGCCTTGATCCGGGCTATTTCTCGGGGAATCTTGCTCATTCCAAGCAATTAATCGGTCCAAGATCAGAAAGCGAGATAGAACTCACGGGCACTTCTTTTCCCTTCGTCGGAGTAGAGATTTACGGGGAAAGAATGCACGCTTCTTCCTCTTCCTTCTCATTTGGCGCCTCTGTTCCATTCTTGCTCATCCCAAAGCGGAGTTTTAATCCCCTTTTTGCCTCTTGTTTCTATTCTCAAGCTCGATTTCATCAACGCCCTTTTTCGCCCGGACTTAAGTAATATTCCTGCCGCTTTTAAACTGCAATAACAACCAAGAAACAGAGTCCGCCGCGACAAAACTGCCCCAATTCCCTTGTTTCTCGGTCCAATAACCTAACAGAGCATCACGGGACACAAAACCCATTAATCCGCCACAATCCTTTACCCATTCGATGGTCGAGGGTCGCCCAAAATTTGAAATGGCCAATGGTTGCTTGGAGAGCAAGAAAGGGGAAGATCAGGTGTCGACCATGCAATATTTCCTTTTAAGATTTTAGAAATGAAGAAAAAATGTATGTCGATTTGAACCGGGCTTTAGCGGCTCAACCCATAGGCCCTCATTTTTTTAAGAACGTAAAATATCTTTGCTTTTTATATATGGAATGAAAACAAGTTATGCTTTGGTAACATCACTTTTTTAAGGGGTAAATTAATGGATATGACATGGTTCTTGGTTGGCAAGTGGATTTGTTAAGATAACTGATTTATCATGTGGAATAATCTTAATATACGCAATGATGGCATCTATACTGCGGTAATGCATTATGGAGTTGTCCATTCAACCTTAGAAGGATCTTATTGTTGTTTTTCGGCGTGTCTTCATTCTTTTGAGTCAAGATGGCCTTGTCATACAATAGGTGCACATTTGCCTCTGTTATTTCCTTTAGAAGATGTTGTCAATCAGGTCGTCTTCTACCACACATTCTTCGGGTATCTCAACCAAGTCACGATCGAGCCACGATTCATTGTTCATCCGTTTCCCCATTTCAAGTCGTAGTAGCCAATTTGAGAAGATTTGCTCGTCTTTTCGGCCGCATGTTTTGTGTCAACTTGTGGGTTTTGAAATTAATCCACAACGGGTTTCTCTTGACACGCCGAGATGATTTCTGTCTTTGTTGCACGCTTGATCATAGGCAATTGTTGCCGGAAATCACCGGCCGGTGAGGATTATCATTCCCCAAGCGGCTGTCATCTTTATTATCTCGTAGAACCACTGTCAATCAGCGGCGGTGAGTGCTTGGCATTATGTGTCATCCCATTTAGTCCCATACCATGATGCTTGCCTTTTCTAAGTACCTCGCTTGTTGGCTTGTTGCGTAGTCGCGAGGTTGCCTCTTTGTGTGAGATTGAGTGGTAGCTTGGCGTCAAATGAGCTGTTTGTGCTCCCCTTCAAGAGGAGGGCGGCAATGCACATCCAAGCCTCTTGATACAACACCCGCGCCGCATCCTCTTAGTATCTTGATCGGTGTTGAAGAGGAATGGCTTGCATGTGCCTCTGGGCCATCCACATTGATACATGGGGCTTGATCTTTGGTATAAGTTAAAAACGTGTAAACAATGTTCAAGGGAATGATGAGATACCCTAACAGGTTAGTTTTTGCAACATTGTAAATCTGAATTTGCAGACCACCTTCACATTCTTTATTTGTCTATTTGCCATGCCTTTATACTAGTGCATCTATGCTAGTCTAATTGAGATGGTAAGAAGTTGAGTGTGATCATTATTATTATTACAATGCAATAAATCATGAAATATCCATGCAAGACAATGTATAATAATTCTACTTCTTATAATTGCAAACATTGCCATGTTAAGAGCAACAATTGGATTGTTTTTTATATTCCATGAAGATAGCAAGTTGACATGAAATAATTACACATTAGAACATTGGTAGAAACAATAGGAAAGAGTATCTTTGCATTCGAAATGAGAAACCTAAATGTGAAACCTAAAACACCAGTATCCTTAGTTTTATCTCTTCAATAATGTCATAGCTTTCCAAGAGATATTGGAGATTCATATGCAGCGCAATTATGAAAGATGTGCTTGTTTGGAAAGTTTCAGGTAATTTTACTTCAATCCCAGACATTGCAGTCAATGTGAAATTCTACATTCATTCAGTAATTCTCCCTTTCCAACAGACATGATGCTTAAGTTAGCTATGTGGAAAGGTCTCTTTTTATATATCTAACTCATCAATTTATATGCCTTGATGATAGATCGGCTATTGGAAACAGTTTGAATGAAACATTATAACTTCTGTCTCTCACAAAGTTTGGTTCTTGCTCAATTTAATTTCAACAACCACTACAAAACCAAAGCCCCCGATTACGGCGTCTATTACGGCGCCCGCGTCGCCGCGTCGATGATCGGCGCCCAAACGTCGATAAACGACGTCTATTTCGACGTCGGAGCTGCCGATAAACGACGTTTATCGCCGTCATATCGCAACGTCGCAAGCGCGGCGTCTTTAAGCGGCGACATGGCGCCGTTCAACGTTCGCATTACCGTGGAAGACCAGCGACGCCTTTACTAGAGTGACCGCGCCAGTAGCGGCCGGCCGGGCGTGGGGTGATGACTGGCAACGTCGTTCAATCCGGCGAAAAGTACACGCCATCATGTCCGGATCGGTACGTTGCGCCAGCGAAGCCCGACGCATGTTGGTGGTGGAAACGTGTCGCTCAACGACGTTCTTTGGCGTGTGCCACCTGCCCTGGCGGCCCGGCCATAGAGCGACGTCAACGCTTATTGACGACGGGCGCTTCACCGGGCTTGAACAACGTCGTTCAACGACGATTAAGGAGCCACGATAAAAAAATATTTATTTAATATTATTCAATATGATTTAACGGGACGGTTAATATTTAATATAAATAAATATTTAGTAATATTTATTAATATTAATATTATCAATAAATTAATAGTATTAATAAATATTAAATATGAACAAAATAAATCGAGAATAAATATTTAAAAATTTAAAAATTCGAAAAATAGAAACAAATATTGATTAAATTATATTAATGGTAGATAAGCATTATTGTTTAATATGTAATTAAATGTTTAATAAATCTAAGAATAAAAAAATAGAATCGAGCATAAAATTAACATAACAAAAAATCACAAATAATAAGAACAAAGCATAAAAATTTAAATTGAATTCAATTAATATATTTCACAATGTAATTTGCACATTACAAAATATATTAAGTCTTTAGTTGTTGCTCTCTTCTTCTTCTTCTTCATTGGCCGTCTTCATTTTACGCATTATATTGTATCGCCAACAATTAGTTCATTGTAGTCACAAATAATTATCTAATGAATGATACACACTTCATCCCCCTTTCATATGGCGTCGCAGCGATGGCGCATATTTGCCTTCTTTGAAGGCCCTTTCGTTCATCTTTAGCGTAGGGCGACCGACAAATGGCGCCTAGTGAGAATGAGCACCAAAACTAATGTTAGTGTTCAACTCGAGAACCTACATTATAAACCAAATTTATACTTACAAATAGCTTATCCGAGAAAGCCATAAAGCGGACCGGTCTTATTGGCACTATGGTCGCCACTTGCTTCGTCGTGCCTTACCGGCGTCAGGCTGCCTTTGTTCTAGCTTCCCCTTTCTTTGATAATATGTTGGCCTTCAAACACTACAATGCAATACAAGGACTTAGTCCACATGGCATCATCTAATTATCACGACTCATGGGAGAGATGATGTACTTGAAATGCCTCATTAGTCAACCCGAGATAAGGGCGTGCCACTTCCTCTATATCGGGACTCTGTAGCTTTGGCAAAGAGCTTTCACAGCTGCTTCTTCGATTACCTGCAAAATATAAATAAAATATGAGTACAATGAGGTTATAATGAAGAGCGAAAGAGCCTAATACACGTGGATTTAACATGTTTACCACAGCTTTGAACAAAGCTCCCTCCATGAGATCTCTCGACTTGAGCTCGGGATATGCCCTTCTAAAATCTCCTTGATCCTCTCTTTTTCCTCATCATAGGCTCGAGTTCCATTCACCCTTGTGGGCGTTATGGCAAAACGCTATTTGTGACATTATTAGCCATCTTCCAAAAATTGTCGCCATCTGCGCGGTGTTGTAGCGGCAACTTCTTGCTACTACACTCAACATCGACTAACATATGAATATGTGTTAGTGAACAAAAGGGCATAATTCAAGATGAACTCACTCATATTGAAAGAGATGCCTTCGTGGAGGTGGTGCGGTGGTGCACGATCTTTACCGAGCTTGAAGAGGAATTGCGCCCCACTCAGGCGTGGGCGGCGGTCGGCAGCTCCTTAGGTGGGGTTCATTCTCCTCGTGCTTCGAGGAGCGGGCCCAAGATTGAATTCCGAAGGAGTGTATGAGCTATGGCGTGGAGGGTCATGGGCGCCCGGACCTCGCCTACTTTGTTCAACGGCACGCTGCTTAATCTCCATTTAGCGAGGCGACATCCCGAATTGCAAGGCATTCCACCTATCTTCGGGGTTATCGCCTCGTTGATATCTCCGGAGTTCCACGCTCTTATCTTCCTGGCGGATGCGAGGTCCTTTAAGATCTCTTCGGCGGTGGTGATGAGAAGAAGATCCGCCCATAACCACGGACGGCGAACATTATGCATAGGAAAAGAAGGGGCAACCGCATTTACACGCTACATTTAAAACATTAGAACGTTAAAAATAAATGGTTAACTTACATTTTATCCTAGAAAAAATCCATACCAAATCCACACAATGGTGGAGGTGGCTGTGGTGGCGAGCTAAACCCGAGCGACCAACCGCTTCTTAAAGGCCTTTGCAGGGTTTAGGGTCGTCAATAAGGCTACCAAGCCACTTGGAGAAGTAAAGTTGTGAACAATAGATATGCCATCGTGCGCATCCATGGTTCTTTGGACATGTGCAAAAACTTGCAAGTTATTTATATGGTCGCGATGAATAACATAGTAGGAAAGCAACAAATGTTAGCAACATGGGAAGTTCATTACAAAACATTGGGATTTGAATAATTAAAAGTGTCTTTATATATTTGGTTATTAGACAATTAAAAAAAATTTAATACTCTTAAACATGGCAAGATATACAATATTGTATTCATTATTTGAGTTGTGACAACAACAATTTTGACATCTCAAGGCATCCATGCACTTCATGTGTCGTCTTTGTCTCACAACCATGGTAGAAGATATTCCAACACTTTGTAAGGCTTCAACAACCGGAAGCTTTGGGTGCGTGATGAGAATACGTCTTCACGTAGGCACATCATTCTTGTTTTTGCTCCTCCAACTTGTCAAGGCGTCGTTGGTACATATGGGTTGGATTAATCCATTGGGCATTGTTGTTATTATTAAACCACTCCATTCGTCGCATAGCTTGCAACGAAATCCGAAGCATCTCATAAATATATCCCAATGCATAGACATCATGAATTTCGTGTCCCCATACACGATCATCATCCTTTGATTTCTCAAACACGGTTTCCTCTAACCATGGATATTTTGCTTGTCCATCCGAGAAAGTAAATACCGACACTTCAACAAAGGGACGACGGCTCTTTGGCGTAAAATGAATTGCATTGTCCCAATCACCAATGGCCACCCACACATTTTGGTACTCATCATCAAAATGTAATTTGACTCTCTTGCAATTAAGCTTTGTGTGAGTGAAGTGGCCTTTTGTGGATCTCAACGACACCTTCTGCTAGGGCAAGAGCTATCTCTGGAACATCTTGATATACAACTCGCATTTTGCTCCTAAGTTCGGCGCCTATGTGTTTGTGGGTTCTTCTTGGCTCTAGCAATTGCATTTGACCATCTTCTAAAAAGCGTGACAAGTTATTAGGTAAATAGTCAAACAAGTGTGCAAGTGTCTCTCCATTCATGAAAGGTAGAATCACCATTGGCCCTATGGTATCCCCCACTAGAGCTAGCAACTTCATATGCAAGTCCAATGGATGTAGCCAAAAGGGATGCGGGCTCTTGAAGCGTATGTATCTTTTGAGCCATCTCATACGTCCTACGCCCTATCTTTGCCCTTGAAAACCCATCCTTTGTATAGCTCATCATCTTGGAAGTGTTGTGTTCGTTGATTTTGATTTGATCGCGATGTATGTGTTGGTTTCTCCTCAATAAGGCGTATCACATCCACGGCCTCTCACGGGCATGGGATCAACAAAGATTGATGTGTTCATGTGATTCTCCAAAGAAAAGTGGGGCTTGCTAGGCCTGCTCCACTAGAGCTTCCCCCGATGCAAAGCATTTTTAATTACCTCCAACCGGCGTGCATTGAGATCATGATGATGTTCTTGTGATCAAGCGTCGCTTCTTTGAGGAATTCCATGAAGCTACCCATTCCTTGACACGAGCCTCGGCATTGGGACTTTTAAGTTTTGTGACCGAATGCTTCAAACATGTCTTCAGTTCATCCATGGGGTTTCCAATCATTGGCTTTACATGTGTGTGTCAAGGAGAGAAGTCAACATTTCTTCTTGACCTGGCCATTTTTGTGCTAACTCAAATTGGCACTTCCTTTTCACATGTCGACAAAATGGTAAAACACGTTGACCGGTTTGCATCTCGGTCCGGGACTTTCGTTAGCACATATCTCATTTTATGACCATCGTCTAATCTCACTAATCATTAGTGTCTTCACAGTCGGGCCATACCTACAAACCAATTTAGATTCATTAATCTTGCTTTGTGACTTTTTTTTCAAACCTTCATTATGAATCTTTACCTACTTTCTTAAGAGTTAGTTTCCCTTTTAATTTTTTTTTTAAAACCAACTATTTAAATTTTTCTTGCTCTTAACCACTCCACATCAGTGTTTCTTTGACATCCTAACATCTTTAAAAAACAACATTCTTAACTAGAAACCGAAAATCAATAATGCAATTTTTTTCAAAAAACCCCTGCCCTTGTCCAATCAGTAAAGATTTCTATTTATTGATATATTAATAAAAAAAAATAAACAAGAGAGCGGTGAGCTTGGACCGGAACACCTAGTCTTCTCCACTCAAAGGCGGAGCCGACCATGCCCCTTGTCCAAGTCTCCCCAAATTTTTCTAAACTAAATACATTAATCAATAAAATTTCAAAAGAGTAAGCGGTGAGCTTGGACCCGGAACACCTAGTCTTCTCCACTCAAGGATTTAACCATGCCCCTTGTCCAAGTCTCCCAATTTTTTTCTAAACTAAATACATTAATCAATAAAATTACAAGAGTAAATGGTGAGCTTGGACCGGAACACCTAGTCTTCTCCACTCAACCCGAGCCGACCATGCCCTTGTCCAAGTCTCCCCAAGTTTTTTTAACCTAAATAAAACATTAAAATTTTATTCTCCTACTCAAACTCAAATTCTTACCTAGAATGTCTTGTGAGCTGCGAAAAATCGATTTCCAAGATTTTAATGATTTTGTTATTAGTGTACATGCAAAAAATAAAGGCATTCAATAATTAGAAAACTTACATAAATAAAAGAAATAAATAAAAAAAAAAAAAAACAAAAGGCGATTCACATTGAAAAGATCATTGACATTAAAACTATTTACATTGTTAATTAAAAAGAACTATATATTGACATGTAAAAAATGAAAATAAAAAAAAAAAGAAGAACATAAAAAGAAGGGGCCTGGAATCTTTCAAGCGTCCCCTTCTTGTAATAAAAATAGAGGAAGAATGGGCCTCGTCTTTTCAACCGGCGTCCTTCTTCCATGGAAAAAAAAAATAAGAAAGAAGAAGAAGAAGAAGAAGAAGAAGAAGAAGAAGAAGAAAAAGAAGAAGAAGAAGAAGAAGAAGAAGAAGAAGAAGAAGAAGAAGAAGAAGAAGAAGAAGAAGAAGAAGAAGAAGAAGAAGAAGAAGAAAAGAAGAAGAAGAAGAAGAAGAAGAAGAAGAAGAAGAAGAAGAAGAAGAAGAAGAAGAAGAAGAAGAAGAAGAAGAAGAGGAGATAGGAAAGAAAGATTGAATAGAATGAGAAAGTGGTGAAGAAGAAGAAGAAGAAAATGAATAGAAGATTGGAAGAACGGAAGATTAGAAGGAAGAAACCAATGATTGGAAGATCATTGGAAGAAGAAGGAGGAGGATTGATTCATACTAATAAGAGGCGAAAATGGATTGAAGAAAACAAGGATGGAAAGAAGAGGAGGATAGAAATGGGATGGATTGAAAACAAACAAGAAAAAACAAGAAGCCCTAAATCTATCAAACAACAAGCCTAATTCAAAAATAGAGTTGATTGATCCATTGAAATACCTTTGGATGCTTGCTTGAAGCTTGAAAGGACGCATAAGGATGATCGCGCCAAAAATCGCCACTTAAAAAACGCCCTCCTCCGGCGCTTAGAACCAAAAAACTAGGCGGCGGAAAAGCCATTTGCTTTACGATAAAAGTTACAGGCGTCGTTGAACAGCGTCGCGAGGTCGTTAACGGCGTACGCAATAGTCGTTAAACGGCGTCTATAACGACGTCTTTGTGTTAAACGGCGTGCCCTTTTTTATTAAGTTATAATTATAAGTTATTATTATAATTATAATTATTATACAAAGAAGGATTGTTACCCGATGGAGGGTCATCATTTATCACGATAATCTAACTCAGAAGCTGCTCTTGAACAGGATGTTGAAAGTCCGGGTTTGCCTCCACCTCCAGACATTTTTGTGATAGAAAATGTAGAAATCTAACTCAAATTTTTATCTTTCAAATTTTATCATCCGCTTATAGTCACGTTAAGCGGCGTCTATAACGACGTCTTTGTGTTAAACGCGTGCCCTTTTAAACATCTTCCCAAAAAAATCAATTTATTAAACATTTCAAAAATCGATTTCTTAAACCAACATCCGCACACCTTTCATTATTCTTTTGCCAACCCTACATTAAGAACACTTGCAAACCAGGATTCACGACACCATCCCTGAAGTCCACAATACAATAAAATTTATTAAAATTGAACCTGAAAGCTGGGAGAGAACTATACATAGCCATAAGGGGTAGGAACCTGAATACAACAAGCTGTGGAGGCAACTGTTTTGTTCCGATACTTACTGAGCCTGCAAACCCTTTCAACAATTCCCTGCCACAAGCAAAAAGTTAATTATCCTTTCAATATCAGATTGAAAAAGTTATTTATGTTACTTACGCAATCATGCCCCCAGAAGGTTCGCGTAACAAGCGCATTCATAGTTTCACATTTTTCGTGATTGTGTTTTGACCCGTCGGCGACAAAGCCCGGGATATCAGCCCAATAATCTGTAGAGCCCTTGCCTCGCTATTGGTAACAATGATAGAGATAACAAGGAATCAGGTGAGAATGATAGTTGGGGAATTGCATCAAATGGAAATGACAGATGGGGAGGAGGCAACTCAGATGCCAATGATTCTTGGGGTATTGCTTCCAATGAAACTCACACATCCGAGCAGAGATAATAATGGAGCACTAGTTGGCAATGATTACTTATGTATTTTATCTATCCTTCTTTATCTATCCACTTAGATTTCTCTCCATCCTTGTTTATCTATCCACTTTAATAAACCGGACTTGTGCACCATTGAGCTTTCTTGCATACTTTCATACTAAATCAAGCACCCAATCACTTGAGTCAATGATCAGAGCGGGCAAACATATGGCTCACCAGGTTGCTCTTTCCTCGCATACAATCTACACAAGGCATGCCCACAAACTACAAATCCATGCAAAGCTGCAAGAAGAGCTTCTTTGATTTGCCATATTCTCTCGCATGATCACATACAACCATATATGGGCTGACCTCTTCATAGATTACCGCTAAGGGTTTTGGACACAACCAGTGGTTCAACGACGCCTCACCTTGAATTTCGAAGTCCCCCAGGCCTTGGGGAGGAAATTTGGGCAAGCAGCCTCCGGAGGGATTTTAGGGTCCAAGGCAAGGCCAACACCCCAACCCCACCTTCAAGACACGCGCCAAGAAGGTCCCGGGCCGACCGACAAGGGAGGGGCTCCCAAACGTAGTAAACCCCGCGGGCTGCCGTGCCTCTAGAAAGGGTTTACGTTTTGGTTTGGTGTCCCTGGTCCGCTGCAACTTGGGACTCCGCCGAGAAGAGAAATGAGAATACGGAGCAAGGGGAACCGACGGAGCGGAGTTTGGGCCTTTCCTCCCTCCGATGTGGCAAGTAGAAGTCGGGGGCTTTGCTGGCAAGACATTCGTGAATTCGTAATTAATGCATTGCACCTAAAATAAATTCCGTTTTTTGCCAGCGGGATCCCTAATTCATCTCCAGCACACGGCCCAATTTTTGGAATTTTCGGAGAAGGTCTAGGTCAAAGGGTTAGTGATTAGAACGGTCGGGCAGCCCGCTGTAGGGCAACCGAGCCGCACCCTTCCCCAAGTCAAACGAGGCCAGGACCTTGCGGGATCCTCACAAGAGGGGAGAGTCCGGACCCCGTGAGGCGGGATCCAAAAGTTCCCAGGCAGCCTCTTCCCCGGCGCCCGGCCCCCGGGTGCGACGCTTAATGACCACCCTCCCCGGAGCCCGGTTCCCCTATCCGGACCGCTGATCCTCCGCTCAGGGCCCCTCTTCGGGAAGGTCCAAAAGATTCCAGATCGGTCCGGAGAACTTGTCAAACCGTGGGCCCCGATGTCAGCTTTGTAGAAACCCAAGACTGCTTTGTCGTCGCACCGGGATGCTCCCGAATGGCAAATAGACCCCGCCAAATCGTCCGGAATGGCTAAATTACCCTAGGGAGCAAGTTACACGGCCGGGTTTTGGCGAAGAAGGAAACACTCACGCCTCCACGACAAGATCCCGCATGCACATCCTAGGCCAATTGACTACGAGTGTGATGGAAGTGAGCTACTTTGCGCTTCTTGGAGTTCGGGTGGTCTTCGCCACGGAACTTGGTCCCTGTGGCAATGTCGACGTTTCGAGTCCATTGGCGAGTCAGATCGCTGACCCGAGAGCCGGAGGTCGCCTCGGCCCGGCCCCTCGTGGCCTTGGGGAGAGGAAATTTGGGGCAAGCAGCCTCCCGAGGGATTTTAGGGTCAAGGCTCAAGGCCAACACCCCAACCCCACTTCAAGACACGGGCGCAAGGTCCCGGCTGACCGACAAGGAGAGGGCTCCTCCAAACGTAAAACCCCGGGCTGCCGTGCTCTAGAAGGGTTTACGCTTTGGGGCCGAGTCCCTGGTCTCTGCACTTGGGACTCGGGCCGAGAAGCAGCAAATGAGAATACGGAGCAAGGGGAACTGACGGAGCGAGTTTGGGCCTTTCCTCCTCCATGTGGCAAGTAGAAGTCGGGGGCTTTTGCAGTTGGCAAGACATTCAGAATTCGCAATTAATGCATTGCACTTAAAATAAATTCGCTTTTTTGCCACGGATCCCTAATTCATCTCCAAAGACACGGCCCAATTTTCGGAATTTTCGGAGAAGGTCTAGGTCAAAGGGTTAAGATAGAACGGTCGGGCAGCCCGCTGGGTGGCAACCGAGCTGGCACCCTTCCCCAAGTCAAACGAGGCTGACCTTGCAGGGATCCCTCACAAGAGGGGAGAGTCCGACCCCGTGAGGCGGGATCCAAAAGTTCCCGAGGCAGCTCTTTCCCCGGCAGCCAGCCCCGGGTCAAGACGCTTAACGACCACCTCCCGGAGCCCGTTCCCTATCCCACCGCTGATCCTCCGCTCAGGGCCCTCTTCGGAAGGTCCAAAAGATTCCAGATCGGTCCGGGAGAACTTGTCAAACCACTGGGCCCCGATGTCCGGGCCTTGTAGAAACCGTGACTGCTTTTGTCGCTCGGGCACCGGGATGCTCCGGAATGGCAAATAGACCCCGCCAAATCGTCCGAATGGCTAAATTACCCTAGGGAGCAAGTTACACTGGGCCGGTTTTATGTAAAGAAGGAAACACTCACGCCCTCCACGACAAGATCCCGCATGCACATCCTAGGCCAATTGACTACGCCAGTGTGATGGAAGTGAGCTACTTTGGCTTCTTGGAGTTCGGGTGGTCTTCGGGCCACGGGAACTTGGTCCCTGTGGCAATGTCGACGCTCCGAGTCCATTGGCAGAGTCAGATCGCGATTCCCGAGAGGGAGGTCGCCTGGGTCCGGCCCCTCGTGGCCTTGGGAGAGGAAATTTGGGGCAAGCAGCTCCGGAGGGATTTTAGGGTCCAAGGCCTCAAGGCCAACACCCCAACCCCACTTCAAGACACCCGCAAGGTCCCGCCGACCGACAAGGAGAGGGCTCTCCTCCAAACGAAACCCCGTGGGTTGCCGTGCTCTAGAAGGGTTTACGCTTTGGGGCCGAAGTCCCGGTCGCTGCACTTGGGACCGGCCGAGAAGCGCTAAATGGAGAATACGGAGCAAGGGGAACCGACGGAGCGGAGTTTGGGCCTTCCTCCTCCCGATGTGGCAAGTAGAAGTCGGGGGGGCAAAGGGCAAGACATTCGTGAATTCGCAATTAATGCATTGCACCTAAAATAAATTCGCTTTTTGCCGCCGGATCCCTAATTCATCTCCAAAGACACGGCCCAATTTTCGGAATTTTCGAGAAGGTCTAGGTCAAAGGGTTAAGATAGGAACGGTCGGGCAGCCCGCTGTGGCAACCGAAGCCGGCACCCCTTCCCCAAGTCAAACGAGGCCGTGACCTTGCAGGGATCCTCACAAGAGGGGAGAGTCCGGACCCCGTGAGGGCGGGATCCAAAAGTTCCCGAGGCAGCTCCTTCCCCGGTAGCGCCCCCGGCCTGACGCTAATGACCACCTCCCGGAGCCCTGCCTCTATCCGACCGCTGATCCTCCGCTCAGGCCCCTTCGAAGGTCCAAAAGATTCCGTGATCGGGTCCCGAGAACTTGTCAAACCGCTGGGCGCCCCGATGTCTTGTAGAAACCGTGACTGCTTTTGTCGTTCGCACCGGGATGCTCCGAATGGCAAATAGACCCCGCCAAATCGTCCGAATGGCTAAATTACCCTAGGGAGCAAGTTACACGGCCGGTTTTGGCGAAAGAAGGAAACACTCACGCCTCCACGACAAGATCCCGCATGCACATCCTAGGCCAATTGACTACGAAAGTGTGATGGAAGTGAGCTACTTTGGCGCTTTGGAGTTCGGGTGGTCTTCTCGCCACGGAACTTGGTCCCTGTGGCAATGTCGACGCTCGAGTCCATTGGCAGAGTCGATCGCGATTCCCGAGAGGGGAGGTCGCCCGTCCGGCCCCTGTGGCCTTGGGAGAGGAAATTTGGGGCAAGCAGCCTCCGGAGGGATTTTAGGGTCCGCCCAAGGCCAACACCCCAACTCCACTTCAAGACACGGCGCAAGGTCCCGCCGACCGGGACAAGGAGAGGGCCTCCAAACGAAACCCCCCGTGGGCTGCCGTGCTCTAGAAGGGTTTACGCTTTGGGGCCGAGTCCCTGGTCTGCTGCACTTGGGACCGGGCCGAAGAAGCAGCAGCCGAGAATACGGAGCAAGGGGAACTGGGACGGAGCGGGAGTTTGGGCCTTTCCTCCTCCCCGGATGTGGCAAGTAGAAGTCTGGGGGGGCTTTTGCAAAGGGCAAGACATTCGTGAATTCGCAATTAATGCATTGCACTAAAAATAAATTCCGTTTTTGCCAGCGGATCCCTAATTCATCTCCAAAGACACGGCCCAATTTTCGGAATTTTCGAGAAGGTCTAGGTCAAAGGGTTAAGATAGAACGGCCGGGCAGCCCGCAGGTGGCAACCGAAGCCGCACCCTTTCCCCAAGTCAAACGAGGCCGTGACCTTGGAGGGATCCCTCACAAGAGGGGAGAGTCCGACCCCGTGAGGCGGGATCCAAAAGTTCCCCGAGGCAGCCCTTCCCCCGGGCAGCTTCCCCCGGGTTCGACGCTTAATGACCACCCTCCCCGAGCCCTGCCTCTATCCCATCACCGCTGATCCTCCGCTCGTGGGCCCCCTTCGAAGGTCCAAAAGATTCCAGATCGGGTCCGAGAACTTGTCAAACGCTGGGGCCCCGGATGTCGGCCTTGTAGAAACCCAGACTGCTTTTGTCGCTCGCACCGGGATGTCCTCGAATGGCAAATAGACCCCCGCCAAATCGTCCGAATGGCTAAATTACCCTAGGGAGCAAGTTACACGGGCCGGTTTTTGTAAAGAAGGAAACACTCACACTACCTCCACGACAAGATCCCGCATGCACATCCTAGGCCAATTGACTACGAGTGTGATGGAAGTGAGCTACTTTGGCGCTTCTTGGAGTTCGGGTGGTCTTCTGGCCACGGAACTTGGTCCCTGTGGCAATGTCGACGCTCGAGTCCATTGGCAGAGTCGATCGCGATTCGAGAGAGGGAGGTCGCCCGGGCCTGGCCCCCTGTGGCCTTGGGGAGAGGAAATTTGGGGCAAGCAGCCTCCCGGAGGGATTTTAGGGTCCAGGCCTCAAGGCCAACACCCCAACCCCACTTCAAGACACGCAAGGTCCCGGGCCGAATTGGACAAGGAGAGGGCCTCCCAAACGCAAAACCCCGTGGGCTGCTGTGCTCTAGAAGGGTTTACGCTTTGGGGCCGAGTCCCGGTCTCTGCTGCACTTGGGACCTCGGCCCGAAGCAGCCTGGAGAATACTTTTTGGAGCAAGGGGAACCGACGGAGCGGGAGTTTGGGCCTTTCCTCCTCCCGATGTGGCAAGTAGAAGTCGGGGGGGCTTTGCAAAGGGCAAGACATTCAGAATTCGCAATTAATGCATTGCACGCAAAATAAATTCCTTTTTGCCGCCGATCCCTAATTCATCTCCAAAGACACGGCCCAATTTTCGAATTTTCGGAGAAGGTCTAGGTCAAAGGGTTACAGATAGAACGGTCGGGCAGCCCGCTGTGGCAACCGAAGCCGCACCCTTCCCCAAGTCAAACGAGGCCGTGACCTTGCAGGATCCTCACAAGAGGGGAGAGTCCGGACCCCGTGAGGCGGGATCCAAAAGTTCCCAGGCAGCTCTTTCCTCGGCCTGGGCCCCGGCTGCACGCTAATGACCACCCTCCCCGAGCCCTGCCCCTATCCGGACCGCTGATCCTCCGCTCAGGGCCCCTTCGAAGGTCCAAAAGATTCCAGATCGGGTCCGAGAACTTGTCAAACCGCTGGGGCCCCCGATGTCGGCTTTGTAGAAACCGCGACTGCTTTGTCGCTCGGGCACCGGGATGCTCCGGAATGGCAAAATAGACCCCGCCAAATCGTCCGAATGGCTTAAATTACCCTAGGGAGCAAGTTACACGGCCGGTTTTATAAAGAAGGAAACACTCACGCTCCACGACAAGATCCCGCATGCACATCCTAGGCCAATTGACTACGAAAGTGTGATGGAAGTGAGCTACTTTGGCTTCTTGGAGTTCGGGTGGTCTTCTCGCCACGGAACTTGGTCCCCGTGGCAATGTCGACGCTCCGAGTCCATTGGCAGAGTCAGATCGCGATTCCGAGAGGGAGGTCGCCCGGCCCGGCCCCTGTGGCCTTGGGGAGAGGAAATTTGGGGCAAGCAGCCCCGGAGGGGATTTTAGGGTCCGGCCTCAAGGCCAACACCCCAACCCCACTTCAAGACACGGCGCAAGGTCCCGCCGACCGACAAGGAGAGGGCCTCCCAAACGAAACCCCGTGGGCTGCCGTGCCTCTAGAAGGGTTTACGCTTTGGGGCCGAAGTCCCGGTCCGCTGCACTTGGGACCCGGCCGGAAGCGCAGCCGAGAATACGGAGCAAGGGGAACCGACGGAGCGGAGTTTGGGCCTTTCCTCCTCCCCGATGTGGCAAGTAGAAGTCTGGGGCTTTGCAAAGGGCAAGACATTCAGAATTCGCAATTAATGCATTGCACCTAAAATAAATTCCGGGTTTTTGCCAGCCTGGATCCCTAATTCATCTCCAAAGACACGCCCCATTTTCGGAATTTTCGGAGAAGGTCTAGGTCAAAGGGTTAGCATTAGAACGGTCGGGCAGCCCGCTGTGGCAACCGAAAGCCGCACCCTTCCCCAAGTCAAACGAGGCCGTGACCTTGCGTGGATCCTCACAAGAGGGGAGAGTCCGACCCCGTGAGGCGGATCCAAAAGTTCCCGAGGCAGCCTCTTCCCCGGCAGCGCCCCCGGGTTGCACGCTTAATGACCACCTCCCTGAGCCCGTTCCCTATCCGACCGCTGATCCTCCGTCAGGCCCCCCTTCGGGAAGGTCCAAAAGATTCCAGATCGGGTCCGGGAGAACTTGTCAAACCGCAAGGCCCCCGATGTCTACTTTGTAGAAACCGTGACTGCTTTGTCGTCGCACCGGGATGCTCCTGAATGGCAAATAGACCCCGCCAAATCGTCCGAATGGCTAAATTACCCTAGGGAGCAAGTTACACCTGGCCGGTTTTGCGAAGAAGGAAACACTCACGCCTCCACGACAAGATCCCGCGATGCACATCCTAGGCCAATTGACTACGAAAGTGTGATGGAAGTGAGCTACTTTGGCGCTTCTTGGAGTTCGGGTGGTCTTCTCGCCACGGAACTTGGTCCCTGTGGCAATGTCGACGCCTGAGTCCATTGGCAGAGTCAGATCGCGATTCCGAGAGAGGGAGGTCGCCTGGCCCGGCCCCTGTGGCCTTGGGGAGAGGAAATTTGGGGCAAGCAGCCCCCGGAGGGATTTTAGGGTCCGCGCCTCAAGGCCAACACCCCAACCCCACTTCAAGACACGGGCGCAAGGTCCCTACCGACCGGACAAGGAGAGGGCCTCCCAAACGTAAACCCCGTGGGCTGCCGTGCTCTAGAAGGGTTTACGCTTTTGGGGCCGAGTCCCCGGTCCTGTTGCACTTGGGACCCGGCCGAGAAGCAGCAAGCCGAGAATACGGAGCAAGGGGAACCGACGGATGGAGTTTGGGCCTTTCCTCCTCCGATGTGGCAAGTAGAAGTCGGGGCTTTTGATGGCAAGACATTCAGAATTCGCAATTAATGCATTGCACTAAAATAAATTCCGGTTTTTGCCAGCGGGATCCCTAATTCATCTCCAAAGACACGCCCAATTTTCGGAATTTTCTGAGAAGGTCTAGGTCAAAGGGTTAAGATTAGAACGGTCGGGCAGCCCGCTGCGGGTGGCAACCGAAGCCGCACCTTCCCCAAGTCAAACGAGGCTGTGACCTTGCAGGATCCCTCACAAGAGGGGAGAGTCCGACCCCGTGAGGCGGGATCCAAAAGTTCCCGAGGCAGCTCTTCCTCGGCAGCTGGCCAGCCCCGGGTCGCACGCCACGACCACCTCCCGAGCCCTGCTCCCCTATCCGGACCGCTGATCCTCCGCTCAGGCCCCTCTTCGAAGGTCCAAAAGATTCCAGATCGGGTCCGAGAACTTGTCAAACCAAGGGCTGGGCCCCGATGCCTGGGCCTTTGTAGAAACCGTGACTGCTTTTGTCGTCGCACCGGGATGCTCCTGAATGGCAAATAGACCCCGCCAAATCGTCCGGAATGGCGAAATTACCCTAGGGAGCAAGTTACACTGGCCGGTTTTATAAAGAAGGAAACACTCACGCCTCCACGACAAGATCCCGCATGCACATCCTAGGCCAATTGACTACGAAAGTGTGATGGAAGTGAGCTACTTTGGCGCTTCTTGGAGTTCGGGTGGTCTTCTCGCCACGGAACTTGGTCCCCTGTGGCAATGTCGACGCTCGAGTCCATTGGCGAGTCGATCGCGATTCGAGAGGGAGGTCGCCTGTCCGGCCCCCGTGGCCTTGGGAGAGGAAATTTGGGGCAAGCAGCCTCCCGAGGGATTTTAGGGTCCAAGGGGCCTCAAGGCCAACACCCCAACCCCACTTCAAGACACGGGCGCAAGGTCCCGCCGACGGACAAGGAGAGGGCCTCCAAACGTAAACCCCGTGGGCTGCCGTGCTCTAGAAGGGTTTACGTTTTTGGGGCCGAAGTCCCCGGGTCTGCTGCACTTGGGACGGGCCGAAGCAAAGCAATTCGAGAATACGGAGCAAGGGGAACCGACGGAGCGAGTTTGGGCCTTTCCTCCTCCCCGATGTGGCAAGTAGAAGTCGGGGGCTTTTGCGCTGGCAAGACATTCAGAATTCGCAATTAATGCATTGCACGAAAATAAATTCGGTTTTTTTTGCCGATCCCTAATTCATCTCCAAAGACACGCCCAATTTCGGAATTTTCGGAGAAGGTCTAGGTCAAAGGGTTAAGATTAGAACGGCCGGGCAGCCCGCAAGGTAGGCAACCGAAGCTGGCACCCTTCCCCAAGTCAAACGAGGCCAGACCTTGCGTGGATCCTCACAAGAGGGGAGAGTCCTGACCCCGTGAGGCGGGATCCAAAAGTTCCCGAGGCAGCCTCTTCCCGGCAGGGCCCTGGGCGCAGACGCTAATGACCACCTCCCGAGCCCGGTTCCCCTATCCCGACCGCTGGATCCTCCGCTCAGGCCCCTCTTCGAAGGTCCAAAAGATTCCAGATCGGTCCGGGAGAACTTGTCAAACCACGGGCGCCCCGATGTCGGGCCTTGTAGAAACCGCAGACTGCTTTTGTCGTCGCACCGGGATGCTCCGAATGGCAAATAGACCCCGCCAAATCGTCCGAATGGCTAAATTACCCTAGGGAGCAAGTTACACTGGCCGGTTTTATAAAGAAGGAAACACTCACGCCTCCACGACAAGATCCCGCGATGCACATCCTAGGCCAATTGACTACGAGTGTGATGGAAGTGAGCTACTTTGGCGCTTCTTGGAGTTCGGGTGGTCTTCCGCCACGGAACTTGGTCCCTGTGGCAATGTCGACGCTCGAGTCCATTGGCAGAGTCGATCGCGATTCGAGAGGGAGGTCGCCTGGTCCGGCCCCTGTGGCCTTGGGGAGAGGAAATTTGGGGCAAGCAGCCTCCGGAGGGATTTTAGGGTCCAAGGCCTCAAGGCCAACACCCCAACCCCACTTCAAGACACGGGCGCAAGGTCCCGCCGACCGACAAGGAGAGGGCCTCCTCAAACGTGAAACCCCGTGGGTTGCCGTGCTCTAGAAGGGTTTACGCTTTTGGGGCCGAGTCCCGGTCTGCTGCACTTGGGACCTCGGGCCGAGAAGCAAAGAGCCGAGAATACGGAGCAAGGGAACCGACGGAGCGGAGTTTGGGCCTTTCCTCCTCCCGGATGTGGCAAGTAGAAGTCGGGGGCGCTTTTGGCAGCTGGCAAGACATTCAGAATTCGCAATTAATGCATTGCACGAAAAATAAATTCGTTTTTTTGCCGGGATCCCTAATTCATCTCCAAAGACACGCCCAATTTTCGGAATTTTCGAGAAGGTCTAGGTCAAAGGGTTAAGATTAGAACGGCCGGGCAGCCCGCTGCGGTGGCAACCGAAAGCCGGCACCCTTCCCCAAGTCAAACGAGGCTGACCTTGTGGATCCTCACAAGAGGGGAGAGTCCTGACCCCGTGAGGCGGATCCAAAAAGTTCCCCGAGGCAGCCTCTTCCCCGGCCGGGCCCCTGGTCAGACGCTTAATGACCACCTCCCGGAGCCCTGCTCCCTATCCCGACCGCTGATCCTCCGCTCAGGGCCCCTTCGAAGGTCCAAAAGATTCCAGATCGGGTCCGAGAACTTGTCAAACCGCTGGGGCCCCGATGTCGGCCTTGTAGAAAACCAAGACTGTTTTTGTCGCTCGCACCGGGATGTCTCCGGAATGGCAAATAGACCCCGCCAAATCGTCCGAATGGCTAAATTACCCTAGGGAGCAAGTTACACGGGCCGGTTTTATAAAGAAGGAAACACTCACGCCTCCACGACAAAGATCCCGCGATGCACATCCTAGGCCAATTGACTACGAGTGTGATGGAAGTGAGCTACTTTGGCGCTTCTTGGAGTTCGGGTGGTCTTCCGCCACGGAACTTGGTCCCTGTGGCAATGTCGACGCTCGAGTCCATTGGCAGAGTCGATCGCTGATTCCTCGAGAGGGAGGTCGCCTCGTCCCGGCCCCCGTGGCCTTGGGGAGAGGAAATTTGGGGCAAGCAGCCTCCGGAGGGATTTTAGGGTCCAAGGCTCAAGGCCAACACCCCAACTCCATCTTCAAGACACGGGCGCAAGGTCCCCGCCGACCGACAAGGAGAGGGCCTCCAAACGTGAAACCCCGTGGGCTGCCGTGCTCTAGAAGGGTTTACGCTTTGGGGCCGAAGTCCCCGGTCTGCTGCACTTGGGACTCCGGCCGAAGCAAAGCAGCCGGAGAATACTGGAGCAAGGGGAACCGACGGAGCGGAGTTTGGGCCTTCCTCCTCCCCGGATGTGGCAAGTAGAAGTCTGGGGCTTTTGCAAAGGGCAAGACATTCAGAATTCGCAATTAATGCATTGCACGAAAAATAATTTCGGTTTTTGCCGGGGATCCCTAATTCATCTCCAAAGACACGCCCAATTTTCGGAATTTTCTGAGAAGGTCTAGGTCAAAGGGTTAAGATAGAACGGTCGGGCAGCCCGCTGTGGCAACCGAGCCGCACCCTTCCCCAAGTCAAACGAGGCCGTGACCTTGTGGATCCTCACAAGAGGGGAGAGTCCGGACCCCGTGAGGCGGGATCCAAAAGTTCCCGAGGAGGCTCTCTTCCGGCAGCCCCCTCGGGTCGCACGCTTAATGACCACCTCCCTCCCGGAGGAGCCCCGGTGCCCCTATCCGACCGCTGGATCCTCCGCTCAGGGCCCCTCTTCGAAGGTCCAAAAGATTCCGTGATCGGGTCCCGGAGAACTTGTCAAACCGGCGGGCGCCCCCCGATGTCTACCTTTGTAGAAACCGTGACTGCTTTTGTCGCTCGCACCGGGATGCTCCGAATGGCAAATAGACCCCGCCAAATCGTCCCGGAATGGCTAAATTACCCTAGGGAGCAAGTTACACGGCCGGTTTGCAAAAGAAGGAAACACTCCACGCCTCCACGACAAGATCCCGCATGCACATCCTAGGCCAACGACTACGAGTGTGATGGAAGTGAGCTACTTTGGCGCTTCTTGGAGTTCGGGTGGTCTTCCGCCACGGAACTTGGTCCCTGTGGCAATGTCGACGCTCGAGTCCATTGGCGAGTCAGATCGCGATTCCTGAGAGGGAGGTCGCCCGTCCGGCCCCCGTGGCCTTGGGGAGAGGAAATTTGGGGCAAGCAGCCCCTGAGGGATTTTAGGGTCCAAGGCTCAAGGCCAACACCCCAACCCCATCTTCAAGACACGGCAAGCAAGGTCCCGGCCGACCGACAAGGAGAGGGCCTCCTCAAACGTAAAACCCCGTGGGCTGCCGTGCTCTAGAAGGGTTTACGCTTTGGGGGCGAAGTCCTGGTCTGCTGCACTTGGGACCGGCCGAAGCAAAGCAGCCGGAGAATAAGGTGGAGCAAGGGGAACTGACGAGCGGAGTTTGGGCCTTTCCTCCTCCCGATGTGGCAAGTAGAAGTCGGGGGGCTTTTGCGCTGGCAAGACATTCGTGAATTCGCAATTAATGCATTGCACTAAAATAAATTCGTTTTTTGCCACCGATCCCTAATTCATCTCCAAAGACACGCCCAATTTTCGGAATTTTCTGAGAAGGTCTAGGTCAAAGGGTTAGTGATTAGAACGGTCGGGCAGCCCGGTGTGGCAACCGAAAGCCGGGCACCCTTCCCAAGTCAAACGAGGCCTGACCTTTGCGTGGATCCTCACAAGAGGGGAGAGTCCTGACCCCGTGAGGCGGGATCCAAAAGTTCCCCGAGGCAGCCTCTTCCCCGGCAAAAGGCCCCCGGGCTGCACGCTTAATGACCACCCTCCCGGAGCCCCGGCTCCCTATCCGACCGCTGATCCTCCGCTCAGGCCCTCTTCGAAGGTCCAAAAGATTCCAGATCGTCCGGGAGAACTTGTCAAACCAAGGGAAGGCCCCCGATGTCGGGCTTTGTAGAAACCGCGATCGCTTTTGTCGCTCGCACCGGGATGCTCCGAATGGCAAATAGACCCCGCCAAATCGTCCGAATGGTGAAATTACCCTAGGGAGCAAGTTACACTGGCCGGTTTTATAAAGAAGGAAACACTCACGCCTCCACGACAAGATCCCGCATGCACATCCTAGGCCAATTGACTACGAAAGTGTGATGGAAGTGAGCTACTTTGGCGCTTTTGGAGTTCGGGTGGTCTTCGCCACGGAACTTGGTCCCGTGGCAATGTCGACGCTCCGAGTCCATTGGCAGAGTCGATCAAGGATTCCCGGAGAGGGAGGTCGCCCGGGTCCGGCCCCTGTGGCCTTGGGGAGAGGAAATTTGGGGCAAGCAGCCTCCGGAGGGATTTTAGGGTCCAGGCCTCAAGGCCAACACCCCAACCCCACTTCAAGACACGGGCGCAAGGTCCCGCCGACCGACAAGGAGAGGGCTCCAAACGTAAAACCCCGTGGGCTGCCGTGCTCTAGAAGGGTTTACGTTTTGGGGCCGAAGTCCCGGTCCGCTGCACTTGGGACCTGGCCGAAGCAAAGAAATGAGAATACGGAGCAAGGGGAACCGACGGAGCGGAGTTTGGGCCTTTCCTCCTCCCGATGTGGCAAGTAGAAGTCGGGGGCTTTTGCTGGCAAGACATTCAGAATTCGCAATTAATGCATTGCACGAAAATAAATTCGTTTTTTGCCAAATTGGATCCCTAATTCATCTCCAAAGACACGCCCAATTTTCGAATTTTCTGAGAAGGTCTAGGTCAAAGGGTTAAGATTAGAACGGTCGGGCAGCCCGCTGTGGCAACCGAGCTGGCACCCTTCCCCAAGTCAAACGAGGCCAGGACCTTGCGTGGATCCTCACAAGAGGGGAGAGTCCGACCCCGTGAGGGGGATCCAAAAGTTCCCCAGGCAGCCCTTCCTCGGCAGCGGCCCCCTGGCCGTGACGCTTAATGACCACCCTCCCCGAGTCTGGTTCCCTATCCGACCGTTGATCCTCCGCTCAGGCCCCTCTTTCGAAGGTCCAAAAGATTCCAGATCGGGTCCGAGAACTTGTCAAACCGCTGGGCGCCCCGATGTCGGCCTTTGTAGAAACCGCGACTGCTTTTGTCGCTCGGGCACCGGGATGCTCCTGAATGGCAAATAGACCCCGCCAAATCGTCCGGAATGGCTTAAATTACCCTAGGGAGCAAGTTACACGGGCCGGTTTTATAAAGAAGGAAACACTCACGCTCCACGACAAGATCCCGCAGATGCACATCCTAGGCCAATTGACTACGAAAGTGTGATGGAAGTGAGCTACTTTGGCGCTTCTTGGAGTTCGGGTGGTCTTCTCGCCACGGAACTTGGTCCCTGTGGCAATGTCGACGCTCCGAGTCCATTGGCAGAGTCGATCGCGATTCCCGAGAGGGAGGTCGCCTGGCCCGGCCCCTGTGGCCTTGGGGAGAGGAAATTTGGGGCAAGCAGCCTCCTGAGGGATTTTAGGGTCCAAGGCTTCAAGGCCAACACCCCAACCCCACTTCAAGACACGGGGCGCAAGGTCCCGCCGACCGACAAGGAGAGGGCCTTTCCCAAACGAAACCCCGTGGGCTGCCGTGCTCTAGAAGGGTTTACGCTTTTGGGGCCGAAGTCCCGGGTCCGTTGCACTTGGGACCTGGCCGAAGAAAAGCAAAGCCGAGAATACGGAGCAAGGGGAACCGACGGAGCGGAGTTTGGGCCTTTCCTCCTCCCCGATGTGGCAAGTAGAAGTCGGGGGCTTTTGCAAAGCTGGCAAGACATTCAGAATTCGCAATTAATGCATTGCACTAAAATAAATTCGGTTTTTGCCAGCTGGATCCCTAATTCATCTCCAAAGACACGCCCAATTTTCGGAATTTTCTGAGAAGGTCTAGGTCAAAGGGTTAAGATTAGAACGGTCGGGCAGCCCGCTGTGTGGCAACCGAAGCCGGCACCCTTCCCCAAGTCAAACGAGGCTGTGACCTTGGGTGGATCCTCACAAGAGGGGAGAGTCCGGACCCCGTGAGGCGGGATCCAAAAGTTCCCCGAGGCAGCCCTTCCCCGGGCCGCCCCCCGGTCGCATCACGCTTAATGACCACCTCCCCGAGCCCTGCCCCTATCCGACCGCTGATCCTCCGCTCAGGGCCCTCTTCGAAGGTCCAAAAGATTCCAGATCGGGTCCGAGAACTTGTCAAACCGCTGGGCCCCCCGATGTCGGCCTTTGTAGAAACCGCGACTGCTTTGTCGCTCGCACCGGGATGCTCCCGAATGGCAAATAGACCCCGCCAAATCGTCCGAATGGCTTAAATTACCCTAGGGAGCAAGTTACACGGCCGGTTTTATGAAGAAGGAAACACTCACGCCTCCACGACAAGATCCCGCATGCACATCCTAGGCCAATTGACTACGAAAGTGTGATGGAAGTGAGCTACTTTGGCGCTTCTTGAGTTCGGGTGGTCTTCTGGCCACGGAACTTGGTCCCTGTGGCAATGTCGACGCTCGAGTCCATTGGCAGAGTCGATCGCGATTCCCGAGAGGGGAGGTCGCCTCCGTCCGGCCCCTGTGGCCTTGGGGAGAGGAAATTTGGGGCAAGCAGCCCGGAGGGATTTTAGGGTCCGGCCTCAAGGCCAACACCCCAACCCCACTTCAAGACACGGCGCAAGGTCCCGCCGAACGGGACAAGGAGAGGGCTCCAAACGTAAAACCCCGTGGGCTGCCGTGCTCTAGAAGGGTTTACGCTTTTGGGGGGCCGAAGTCCGGGTCCTCGCCACGAGAACTTGATCCCCGTGGCAATGGAGTTTGGATTCTCGAGTCCATTGGCAGAGCCAAATCGCTGGGTTCCGTGAGGGGAGGTTGCCCGCCCTTCCCCTGTGGCCTTGGGGAGAGGGAAATTCGGGGCAAGCAGCCTTCCTAGAAGGGATTTTAGTGTCCTTGCCAAGGCCAACACCCCAACTCCACTTCAAGACATGGATCCGAAAGTCCCTACCGACTGGACAAGGAGAGGCTGGATCCTCCCTCAGGGCCCCAAACGTCCAAAACCGAGGTGGGTTGCTGTGCTCTAGAAGGGTTTACGCTTTGGGGGCCGAAGTTCCCGGGTCTTCCGCCTTGAAAGTCCAATTGAACTTGATCCCCTGTGGCAATGTCGGTATTCGACCGAGTCCATTGGCAGAGCCAAATTGATTGTTCCCGTCGAGAGGGGAGGTTGCCCGCCCTTCCCTGTGGCCTTGGGAGAGGAAATTGGGGCAAGCAGCCTTCCCGGAGGGATTTTAGTGTCCAAGGCCAAGGCCAACACCCCAACCCACTTCAAGACATGGCGCAAAGTCCCTACCGACCGGACAAGGAGAGGGCTCAAACGTAAAACCCCGTGGGCTGCCGTGCCTAGAAGGGTTTACGCTTTGGGGGCCGAGTCCCGGTCTTTGGCCACGGAACTTGGTTTCCGTGAGCAATGTCAACGTTCGAGTCCATTGGCAGAGCCAAATCGTGGTTCTGAGAGGGAGGTTGCCCGCTCTTCCCCGTGGCCTTAGGGGAGAGGAAATTTGGGGAAAGCAGCCTCCGGAGGGATTTTAGGGTCCGCCGGGGCCAACACCCCAACTCCACTTCAAGACACGCCGCTAGGTCCCGCCGACCGACAAGGAGAGGGCCTCAAACGTAAACCCCGTGGAGTTGCCGTGCTCTAGAAGGGTTTACGCTTTTGGGGCCGAAGTCCTAGTCCGCTGCAGCTTGAACGTCGGTGAAGCCGCGCCGAGAACGCATAGCAAGGGGAACCGACGGAACGGAGTTTGACCTGTCCTCCTCCCGATGTGGCAATTAGAAGTCTGGGGGCTTTTGCAAGCTGGCAACACACGCATTAAATTCATAATTAATGCATTGCACCTAAAATAAATTCTGATTTTTTGCCACCGATCCCTAATTCATCTCCAAAGACACGGCCCAATTTTTTCGGAATTTTGGAGAAGGTCTAGGTCAAAGGGTTAGCATTAGAACTGTTCGGGCAGCCCGCTATGCAGGCAACCGAGCTGATTTGGAAGATTTGAAGATGCAGCTTGACTTCAAGCCACAAAGAAACATAAATTTAGTGGTTGCTTCTATCACCAAAGTTGAGAAAAATCCAAGCCGACCGGGCCCATCACAAACTTCTAAGAATGCATTTGAAAGATTTAGAACATGGAAGTGTCCCATTTGTAAGAGCTACAGGAGAGTCCAAACCACAAATAATCTCGGTCGGTTCTACCAAACCCAAGTCAAAATGTCGTAGTAAACCTCAGTTCAAATGGCAAATCGAATCAAGAAGGCGATATCCAAATGAAGAATGCAAAATATCTTCAAGAATCCTTCAGATCATGTTCATGCATATGTATCAATGCTAGATTGTACCCAAGAGAAAATATAACAATGTACAAAACATAGGTTTATTGAACAAAAGATCACTTGAACAATTCAAAGATACCTCCCCGAGCTTGGCTTATGGTTTCTATCGCGGAAGTCCTCCACTTGTCCATCCCTTTGAACCATAGCTCCATGTCAAGTATGTCCAAGGCATCACCATGCATATGTCGACGCTTAGTATCATGTTAATGCCGCTTTTCCCGTGGTGCTTCCAAACCCCGACCATCTTTTCAAGAAGCACCCTCATCATGCTAGGCAGCTCACCGGTTCCTAGCAATTTGGTCGCCTTCTCACCAATCACATACTTTTTAACACTTTCATCCGATGGATCGTTGTTTCATAGTCCTCATCTTCGAAAGTGGAGGAGGGGGTTCACTGAGGATTCCCTTCCTTCTCATGCCCTCGACGGCTCCCTACACCAAGCTATAGATTAGAAAATAGATAAAATACAATAAAGTGTATAAACTACGAGTGTAGCCTTACTTGTGAAGATGTGTTCCATATATCTCTCGCTTGAATCCTCATCTCCTCCCCGGACCGGGTTCAAGGCCGAAGCATACCTTCCATGGCCATGTATCCCAAAAGCAATAAAGAAAAAACTCTCACAATAACCGCAGAATGAAAAACTAGGATCCGAGGATCGCTCGCAATACTCAAATCATAAAAGAAATGGGAAAAAATGAAAGCCGGCCGATGACTTTTAAAGAACAGACGCCGCTTTTAAGACGATAGACGCCGCTTAACGACGCTTAAAGGTCGCTTAACGACGCCTATAACGACGTTTCGGCTATAACGACGCCGCATTTAAATTTGTTTTGTTTTCGTGAGGCCGAGATGCCATATATATTGCCCTATTAGTCCTCCAGCCTTCTCCGCCCTCGGCCCCTTCCGCCTTCCCAAGCCTCCAGCCTTCCTCCTCCTCCTCCTCCTTCGCCGGAGCTCCTCACCTACATCCGCCATGGCCGCTTTCCCCGATGCATGCCCGCTGATGCCGCACTGCAGGCCGCGGCAGCGCTGCTGGAGCACCTGAACCGCTTCCACCGAAAGTGGCTAGAGACTAACCTAACCCAAGAAAGGCCGGAGTTCAAGCAAGCCATGACAAAGCCGCGTGATAGGGGGCAAGAAAGACCTCGCCAGACATCGGGAGGCCGGAACCTTCTCAATACGTGCTCGAAAGTGCCCCAAGAAATGCATGGTGAGCTCAGCAGCTTGGCCCAGATGCTAGAGGATAGGGCCTTTGGGAAGGGAAACATTTGTGAAGCCCTACTTTCAAAAGTTGCAACTGCACCAAACCGTGGCATGCGGGAAGTGCTCGACATGAATTCCTTTGGGGAAATGCACACCACGGAGGGAGGGCTTGATTCCATGCTTCGGAGGCTTGTTCGGACGGGTGGAGGAAATCACCGCCGAAAGCACCTTCGAGCCTCAAGGAAAGTGGATCAAGGAATAATCGATGCTGATATATACCACTAGATGTGCACCGCATCCACTTTGTTTTGTGTATTTGAATTGTGTATGGGTTTTTTATATGAATTTTGTATTTTGAAGGGAATACATATATGATTTTTGTATATGAATCTTGCATTTTGAAGGGAATCTTCACATTTTATGATTAATTAAACATAAAGCTGTACTCAATCAGTATGTAGAACTCCCCTCGACGGCTTTGCAAGCCATAGGTCTATACTAGGATGCCAATTAACTTGGCATAAATGTCTATGATAACTTCGGGTTGCAATACTAATGTTGCCTAATATGGTTTGTAGTATACACAAATACACCAAGATGCCAAAGTATTTTCTTATTCATATGTGGGAAGAAAATATAATAATCATAATAAAGTAATGAAGGTTCAATCGATGGTAGTCTTCTATCATGACAATAGTCCCCCCAAACCCCCAACCTCCCTATTCGACCGCCATCTCTTCTTCACCTTCAAATATGTAAGGAGCTTAGCCTTACATGGAACTACTTAACCACCACCGATCTTGCAAAGGATCCGAACGAAGGTGACCTACAAAACCTCTATTACATTAGTTCCTTTGTTAATGACATATATAAATTTTATTGCATCCAAGTAAACATACTTGTTCACATTGCTCAACCCTCACGAAGTGTGTCTTGACCACGATACCGACGAAGTTGAATCTAGTGAATACAGCCACTCGATCTTTATGTGATCGTGGCATGAGCACCAAGACACACAAGATCAAACCATTCGCATCAAACAACATTGTTTTGAATGCACTACCGACATCAACCTCCATGATAGTCTTTATAGTACCAATCCATTCCAACATTGCCTCGATTGGGTTTGGGTCCACTACCACCACCGCAAACTGTACTAAACTTTGCTGATATACCACAATCATAAGTGCTTTTGCCATGATCCACACTTTGTCGCCGAAAGTGAGCACCGTAAGACCATATTGATGCATATGAATTATACTACAAAGTAAAGGAACAAATGTTCAAAATAACGAATCTAAACTCGTGGAATTATATGCTATTAAGTTGCACTTACAAATAGTGACACGCTTTTAGCATATGCAAATTCTTCGCTAGAAACATGTTCGCCACGCTGCTCTTGCCATCTCTAGTTGTTCGAAAGCAGCCATTTATTGTTTATCTCACTTGGCAGACCCCTAGATGATCCGAAGTGGTTGTTTTTGCATTCTTTTGTCGATAGCGCCTTCTCTCCTCATCTCTTTTATTTTTTCTTCCTCAGATTTTTTATCCATTTCTCCATGGGAGTGGAGTTGTAGATGAGAAACTTATTGACTTTTGCCTGTTCTTCTAGTGTGAACAATTTCTTTCGCGGGTCTTCCTTCGAACTTCTCCAACTATAGTTGGAGTGTCTTCATCTGGTCCATAATCGTGGAGCATTGGGGTGTAGATCGCCAAGAACTCCGGTGACATAGAATAATGACTCTCGTTAACCAACCCTCGGCCATGCAACCCCTCCGGGCCTTGCCTTCTCGACGCATTTAAGTCCTTGAGGACCCTCAGAAAGCGCTCTATAAAAAACATCCATCTAGGATTTGTTGTGCCCGCAAGCTCTACTTCGGCCCACTAAATGCACTAGTAAGTGAGTTTGTATGTCCGTAAAACTTGTTGGGAATTCTTTTCTAGCATACAACATGCCTCAACGAATTTTAGTTCGCATGTCCGCAATTTCATTTGTCGGTATCTCCTTCCTTGTAATCCATCTAAATATCATTTAAGAAAGAAAAAGTTAAGTGAGAGTTCAAGATCGAAAGTGTTTTCTAAACTGCATTTAACCTCGAAAAACTCGATAGGAGACATATTGCATGTAGTGGACCGTCGGCCAGATCTACCCTCGTAACAATAGGCATAACAAACCGCAACATCTTATGCCAATCATGAGATTTCAACCCGCTTAACTCCCCTTCGTTAGAGAAACAATTACGCAACGAATGCATATATCCCCGTCGGAGTCTTTATTGCCTTGATCGCTTCTCGAACGGGTTTCATACATTTTCTAGGCACGATCCAATCCACTTGTGGCCTTATTCCTTCTTCGACATTTAACCATGCTTTTAGATTTTGATCCAGCCTTTCTTGTAGATCTTCTCGCGGTCGTGTTGCATCAGGTCCTTACGTCCTGACATGCTTCCAAATAGACGCCAAACGCTTTTTAAAGATGTGCATGGGATCAAGAAGATGATGGATCTTCAATTCGGGTCCAATAGGGTAGAAGGAAGAAGGATGCTTTCCACTTCATTCCCTTAACCTTATTTCCTTCAAATGCAAGCATCCCACATGTTACCCCAATCTCTCATTGTCAACCTTTTGGGAGGCTCTTCAAAGGCAATGTTTTTCTCTTTGACCTACGTGATTAAGTCCATTTTCCATTGGCGATATCTCTTTGAAGTTTGCATAGACATTTTTGTGCAATGCCGCTTGACCGGGCGAGAGTTCAACTGTTTCAAAACCCACACAAGTGACATGCCGCATATCCGCATTAATTTGAGTCCGAGAGTTCATACAAACCAGCCAATCGCCGTTGTCCACATTAAGATTGTTCTCAAGGTAAATCTTCGCTCAAAGACGAAGTTCTCTTTGAGACATCAGAACTTCAATACCTTCACTCCACAATGTCAAAAGCTCATCAATAACTATTTTCGATATGGATCTAGACTTTCCCGGCTTCTTCGGTCCTCGAACTAATAGTACTACCATTAAATGGCTAGTCTTCATGAGTAACCACGGTGGTAAATTATAGTTGATCAACACTCATCGCCAAGTTGACCACGCGGGTTGATTGACGCCCATAAGGATTAACACCATCCGCTGCCAACCCTAATCTGAGATTTCGCGGGCTCTCTTCCAAATTCGCCATGTTTCATCAATATGCTTCCATTGCTTGCAAGCCACTAACCACGCCGGAGTACATTGTCACTGACGCATTAGCTGCACACCAACCCATGAGCGAAGCTAGAGATTCACATCAAACAATAGCCTTATGCGAGGGATCAATGGAAAGTAGCGAACCACCTTCATCGGACGGTCTTTCCCTTGGCATCCTGATTGTACCTAGAGGCACCACATTTAGGGCATGTTTTGTTCTTGTAGATGTCATCCGGATAATATACCATGCAATCATTTGGACAAGCTGAATCTTATGGTAGCCTAAACCAAAGAGTCGCCAATATATTTTTATTTCAAAGGCGACTTTTGGGCATAGTGTTCCCTTGTGGGAGTATTTTTCTTGCAATAACCTCGTAAAAAATGCACCTTTACGTGATACATTCAACTACAAATTCAATAAGTCAAGTGATTGCAATTGTACTTACTCTAACAAAGCCGTAATAACCGGGCATTGCTCCATTTGAATTTGGCTTGAAGGTTTAATATCAATAAAGATGTCGCCAATCTAGATATGCTTGCACTGGATATAATGCTTTATGCGCCCTCCAATAAAACGCGGATCTTCATGACCATCGTTAGGAGTATTTATATCGCCATCTAGGTCGTTGTCAAGATTGGGCCAAATGCATCTAACATGTCGGCTATGGGTTCCTCAACTTCCATGAAGTCGCCCATAGGGCATTGTCATCATCTTCATCATCAGATTCTGCTCATCTTCATCATTGTACTCTTCATTATGCGTTGTGCCCATGTTTGTACCATACCGCTTCAATGTATTCTAATTTCGCTATCCCAATGACTTTTGATGTCGCCAATTCAAGACGCTTTTGATGTGGTCTTATATCCACTTGCCTACCCCCCGCACGCCGATTAAACTAAATATATGCGTGATTGATACATACATTGAGAGCCCGTGGTTTGTTAAATTTTAAGCATTTAATAACGAATCTAAATATAAAATTTTATGTCATAATCAAAGCATATATTGAAGATATAATACACATTTATCTTCAATATGTGCAATCTCATTCCAAGAGAAGAAGAAGAAGAATTCAAGAAGAAGAAGAAAATGGTGCATTCCGGACAAAAATTATATGAGTAATTTGAGTACATCATCAAAGGACCTCCTAGATTGGTCACCGTATTCATATTCAATGAACAATTCATCACCAATACACAAAGTTTTTATAGCATAAACCATGATATATCTCCCACAATTTTACGGCTAAAAAATCTTCTTGGTCTTTGTTTGCCTCGACAAATTCACAATTGGTAGCTTCAGGATTCTCGATAGAGCTATTAATAAAAGCAAAGAAGGTTTCCATGCAACCGAGGACCACCATCAATATATGTGAAGCTTTATGAAGTCACCGGGCTTGGATATTGTTCGCATTTGAATTTAGGCCATAGATGAGCATGCGCCATCGATGCTTACTCAATTTATGCCAAGTGTCCTGAAGTTATATTCAGACCTACATATGGCATTAAAGGAACAAATGTACCATCTTTGACTTTCACACTAGTCATAATATATAATCCCAGCCAAGACCGGGACCCGACTATTTTTAATCATGTAACGCCTACCCCAATATGTAAATTGCTCCCCATAAATAATTGGCTTGCCTCTAGGCCATGCATTGAATTTCTTACCATCTTTATCCAGAAGGGTCGGACCAAATGGACTAGTGAAGGTGGAAGATTATTTTCTTCGACATGATCTAGTACATTCCAATTTTGATGAACATTGTCATTCCTCCAATCTTGGCAACGGCCATTGCACGACGAAGTTCTATCAATGAATGGGATACTTTTGAGGAAGTTGATGGCTTTCTTTTGTAGGGTTTTCTATGAACGATTCATAGTATCAACATCATCTACTTCCAATGACAACATAACCCCAAAATCTATATATCGCCTCGAGCTCACTTCATTCTCAATTTCTTCCTAACAAAATACAAGCAAAACTAAGTTAAGACATCGATTCAAGTACATGAGAGTAGTTGATTATCGCTCATAAGATTCGCGGTATTATACCTCGCTGGAATACCCCACATGTGCGCCCGAGAGCATCGGATTTGCTCCGCATTCACCATATTTTTCAACATGGTCGAGGGACGCCTTTTTCATCCGTTTTATTTGTCCTTTGCACATCGAACAATTGCAATATAACCGCCTCACAAGTACAACCCAAAAAAAAAAAAAAGTAACATCAAGATATAAAGTTAACTAATCATTCAAACATGTTTATGGTACATACATCGGCATGCATTCATTTCATGCACACCACCCCAAAATTTCTAGGAAGACTAGGTCCACCGGGTCTAATTGACTATTTGTGGCAATTGTTGGGGTAACATTCTTGCGCAAGTCGCCATGTAACTTTCTCAAAGCTTTCTCGCCTCACTTTACGCTCAAATTCCTTCCGACGCTCGGTCCATGTTGTTTTTCTAGTAAACAATAAAAATATTAATAAAACCATGTAATAATATAATAATTATAAATATCCATGTTTTTTCATGATTTTATCAAATGTTTATTCTTAAGATTCAGATTCATACAACGCTTATGATATTTAGAAAGCATTTGATTGAAGGGTGCCTCGAACCCGATACATCTAGTCCTTCCATTTGAAATGGAGTCGCACCAAGACCTTTATATATTCACGCGAACCTTTCAAATCTTTTGTAATCTATGAAGATTGAAACTTCGCTCGAGGTGCATAAACCCGATACATTTAGTCTTCCATTCGGATGGAACCACCAAGCACTTTGATCATGCATCCCTCAAGTTTTTAACATACTTTCAAGATTCAATCTTCTAATCTATTAGCATTTGGAGGTGTTTAACTCTAACACAAAGATTAAAGCGTAGATCTTACCTTATGAAGACCCACGGGCAAAAAATCCAAACAAACGAAAGTGAAAATAACAAGTAAATAACCCGAAGCGGCCGGGTCCCCGCCATATATGACGCCGCTTATCGACGCCGATGCGGTGACGCCGCTTAACGACGCCAAGCCGACGCCGCCCCGACACCTAGGCATGCCACATCGCCTTTGCCCCCGCCCGATGCCCCCTCATATGCCACGCCGATGATCCCGACGCCGCTTAACGACGCCAAATGATCATAACGCCGTTAAACGACCAACCGTGATTGTTTAACATAACGTAAAACAACATACAATACAAATAACACAAATAAATAAAAATACGGGATTGTTCCCATTCATAAAATAAGCTTATACAACGACAACACAAATAGATAAAAAACTTATTGTTTCCATTCATAAAAAAAGCTTATACATTACTTATGTCCATCCCGAGGACGCGGGACAGTTTGATGCAACCATTTGCATCATTATCCGCACCATTAATGTCGTTTTCTTTCTTTGTTTGGCTCTCGGTGAGCCATTCTACCGCCGTTCCTCGCATGGAACGCCAGATGTTAGTGCAATCGAAGCTCCTTTTCACTCATCTTTGCCACGATGGTGAAGGGAGGGTTCTCGGCCGGGAGAAGCTGGGGGGGGTTGGAGTTGTCTTCCCTTGAGGAGGAGGATTACCGCTAGAAGGAACATATCGCGCTAAGGTGGTCTTCAACCTGCCGGACCATTATAGCAAGATAGGGAAGAACACTCAAAAAAAATAAGAATAACAAAGAAGCATCGATGGATCCACTTATAACGTGGATGTAGGGTTAGGGTTAGGGTTAGGGTTTTTATTTGGCCAAAAAAAAATTCTTTGCGGTGACGCCGTTAAACGACGTTTAAGCCGACGTGTCTTGACACGCAGGCGCCGCCTTTGGCACCAAAGCACCATGCCACGCAGTGCACGTGACACGCCGGGCAGCAGTAACGCCGTTCAACGACGGCACGCTGGCGCGTCTTGACACGCAGGCTGCCAGCTAGGCAACTGCCCATTTCCACGCATGACGCGGACGCGACTACGTGGAAACGCCGTTGAACGACGCCTAGCCGACGTGTTTGACACGGCGGCCCGCCTGGCGCCAGCGTCCATGCCACGCAGTGGCCGACACGCCGTCCCCGATGACCGCCGTTGAACGACGCCGAACGACGTTGTCGCCGTTGAACGACGATGTGGTCGATCAACGACGCATCCGACGCTCATCGACGACGCGACGCCGTTGGACGCCGACGATCCCTTTGTAGTGAACTTTACTAACGCCACATTTGGTCATCTTGATATCAATGTTACGTAAGTTCTTGAAATATGTCTAGCTTTCTTAAGGATAGTATTGAAATAAATCACAATCCCTAGACTAATGTCATTTTATTCATTTGTGCAAGGTTTATTGGAAATCCATGTGAAATTCTAATAGTAAGCCATCTTCCAATGTGTGGTGCATGAAAACTTCTAGAATCAGATCTTCTTCCATCGTGTGGTGATGAAAAAAATTCTAGAACCAGATCTTCATCCAAGTCATTGTGCATATGTCTTCCTTCTTTGAAGCTAAATAACCTTACAAATGAGCTACAAAATGAGCTTAAACAGCGATGTGGTGAAATATGGGTTAATCTTGCAAATCTTACAATTAAGTGACCTAATTGTAGCCATGGTGTATTTATTTCCAAATTGGAATGATTCTTTAAGTGAATGAGTTGGAGAGAATTTTCGCTTTAAGGCTACAGGATGAATGTGAACAATTCCGTTGAAGTTATGGCCCATACTCCCTTGAGCTATTATCGCAATACCACGTTCTAAGCACTTGCTCTTTCTAATTTAATTGATTTACTTTATCTTGTAGATCCTTGATATACATACCGCATTGCCTTTTCTCCTTTAGGCGGAAGCATAAGTAAATACAAAACCAAAGCGTAAGAAAGAACGCTTCTTATTTCTGTGTATTCTTGTGCCCCGCATTGTGTTCATGAGCAGATAAAAGGGGCAATGAGAGGACGTTAGAAAAGGTATTGATTCTACAGCATGAGGACTTTAGAAATGTCCTTACCTTTGTCATGTGCCTGGGGGCTTCACCCCTTTAAATAGCATATGGCATGTCGTGTTGTAAGGGTCGAATCAAACCCCTCAGATACGGTTTTTTATGAAATAAAACCCCCAACCATAACGTACATATGAATTTTAATTTTGGCCCCTTATCCATTACATGTACTCCATTCCCAACTAGCAATCCATATACCCTTTTCCATACATATACTGGACACCATAAGAAAAGTCCTAGCCCTTGTAGCACATATGGTAACACATCATTTTTTGAATATTTTTTTAGTCATTACAAGAGCTAGCTAAGCTAGTTTGTTGTAGGGGTTTGGGGTTTGATTATTCAAATACAAGCCCATATTAAATGCAAGGTTAAAAGGAGGGTTAACATCATAACCTATGGCAAATAAAGACTATACAAAGTGTGTCAATGCAATGTCCATTGAATGATTGATCTAAGTTGATTAAGGAGTTGAATTATCAATTGCCATATTCGGCATATTCGGCCTTGCTTGGGATCGATAACTCTTGGGAACTCTTGAGAAGTTTGTTTCATAGTATTGAGCCGAGTAAGCAGCTCCTAATCATCAGCAAGTGGAGCATAATGATGGAGACTATGATTTCCATCACCTCCAGCGATGCCACTGATCTTTGTTGGCCAGACAACTTTAAGAATATAGGCCATTGCACTTTATTCGACCTAGGGTCAATTATGATCTTAAGTGCGAGATATTGCAAACGAGCAAATTTTTGGATTTCAAGAAAAAAAAATTGTCAGGGTGGCATAATAGGTCATGTTCATGATGACCTTTCACAAGGCTCCCAAAAAAGAATCATTACCAGTTTTTCACAACAATTTTTACATTAAACCACTAAAATAAAGTGATATTACTAAGTGGGTTAATGTGTTGAATAACTGTTGCCAGTTAAATAGTATGGTTCATACTTATGGTTTATTATTCTAGTTTATTACCATTGTTCGCCTTCATGGTTCTTTACGGTAGTTTGTTTCTCTGGTTGAAAATAGTGCTTTATTATTGTGTTTTGGATATGTGATACAGTTTATAATATAGACCTTAAACCATTAATGAAATTTGTTTTAAATGAATCTGCAATCTAATGTGATTTCAAGAAAAAGTTGTCTATATCTTTTCATAGGAATCAATAGTGCCAATCTTTTTATGAAAATATTATAGGTTAAATGGTAATGGTTTTGCCATCAAAATAGTAAGGGCTTGCATCTTTGTATTGGGACAAATCAATATTGCTTTGGAAATGTAATTACTACTGGTTTACTAAATATAAGAAGGCATACTCAACTTGGAAATCATTGCCACTATGAATACATAATGATTTTGAGTTTCTCCATCAAACATTCAATGTTTTGTTATACGAAATTGGTATTGGTTTCTATAACAAATTAAGAAATGATCATTGTACATCCAACTATTGTTTTAGAACAAAAAGAGATAATCTATCTATATGCAAGTCTAGTTAGCATATTGATGCAAGCTTTTATATCAAACCTTCAAATGTTTTTTTTTATTAAAGCAGGAAAAAACATTGATGATCGATTTAGTAGTTCAAGGTGCCCAGGGATTTGAACCCTCGTATTTCCATTTTTCCCAAGAATAAGCATAATGACTAGCCACTCCTAACCCTTATTAGTTTGCATTCTAGTGCATTTAGCTAAGAACCATTTAGCAAAGAACCGCTCCTAATGCAGGAATTAGGAATTGGCAAATGGTATAGCAAAGCAGTCTTTCAATGCTTTCTCTCAAGACAGCTGATGGAGGAAAAACAAAGGAACAAGGCATTTGGCTGTGGCAGGGCTATGGCAAGTTTCTGGAACCAATATAGAAATGTCTTTCAAGAGAGCGGAGACAAATGCTTAATAAATACAAGAAACTTATCGCGCCAAGGGCGCAGCGAACGCTTTCTCTTTCGACCCCATGTCCTCAACCTATGCTCGAGCCTTCAGGATGGTTCAACTTTCCATCCCTTTTTGTCTTCAATCAGAATTATATTCAGTTCATATGACAACTCAAGTATAGGTGGGAGACTCTCCTCATTTGTTTATGTTTATAAATTGAGAAGACTCTTCTCGTTTGTTTATGTTTATAGATTTCCAGTGTTGAGGAGGAGGACTTATATGTCATGCCATTTGGCATCAAATTCTATGAACATTAACCTTATTATTTAGTTGCAAGTGGATTTGAGAAAGGCTATCAAGAATTGCTACGTTAATGATCCCCCTCAAATAGACCTTAAGGAACCCTATAAAGGTGTTGTATACATGCATGATCTTATATATCTACTAGATTCTATAGCAATACCATCTTGAGCATTGGGCAAAGTCCGATGACAATTAAACCAAGGGGTTTGGAAAAAAAATTGGAATAAGTTAGTGCATTGCAGGAAGCCAATAAAATTATTTAAGAGTTTTCTATGAATATAATGCGAACGGGCTCTAAATTTGACTTGTCATGTTAACAAAATGTTACCTAAGAACACATCAGGAAATTTTTGGTTGGGCCTAAAACTTTGCCCTAACGTTGGTCTTGGAGCACAAAGGTTGAGGATTTTATTTTGATGTACAAAGTGTAGGCAAGTTTTCTCAAGAAGCTCTTAATTTGACGATTTTTAGCTCACAAATTTGATGGCTAACACAAGTGTGAAAGAGTCGAATCTAAGTGAGTATTCCCAAATGGTTTTCTTTGCTAAATTGCCTTCTTGATTTTAAGAATGCTCTGCATCTCTATGTAAAAAGGCAATCGTAAAAGTTCTAAGAATTGGGCTTGATGATTCATCTTTCTTTAGAAATTTCTTCGAAAAGAACCCCCTTTTTGCTTCTTGATTCCTGTTGTACCTCTTCTGAAATGGGGTCCCATTTCTTTCGCTGGTCTCCCTCACGCCCGATTGGTTAAGATCCCCTCCACCAGGAGCTCTCAGCTATGATCTTTGCTGCTCTTGGGGCTCATGTGGGAGGGTCAAAATGAAGGCACTCTTAAAGCGCTTTAGAAAGCAAGGGTAAGGAGGAAGAAAAAATGGACCAGTGAGATGGTGTGGAAAATAGAAAAGAGAGCGGATATCCTTTTCGTTTTATGCACCGCTAAACACCTAAGAGAGGAAAATAATGCAAAACGAAGAGAATAGGGAAGGGCAAAGACGAAGTTCCTTTGCCGCCTGGACCTATTCAAAATCCATCAAAGTAGGAGGAGGCCCCACACCTCCTCTTTGATCAAAATTCATCCAACAGGCAGAGCCCACAAGGCTCTTGAATTTTGCTTCATTTAAGCTCAACAATGGTTGATTCTACCACTACCGCCAATCCCGGATTGCCCATTGAAAGAAATTGATTGATCAATCTGCCGAGATTGGGTACGTTGGGTGTTTATCAACAAGGGTTTCGGTGTGTCGGTATGTGCTCCGTTGGCTGGAGGCCGCAACGCCCTCTCTATCTCGAGAGTAAATTTCTGGATTGGATATGCTTTATCGTCGAAAAAGTCAAGAGTTTCATGCAGCCCAAACTTGAAACGCATGCAAGGTAGAATGAGCATATGGCTTAGTCGTAATAGTGTTCTTGCAAATTATTCTTAATTCAAATGCACATCTGATATGAATATCTATTGCATTAGAAAGGACGGTAAATTGAACCGTCTTTGTGGCAATGAATTACTTATGTTAATTGGATAATGTGCAAAGTGAAGGGTATGAGTTACATTTTATTAGGCATTTATAACATCCGAAAGTTAACTATTTTTCTAAGGTGGTCGATCAAATTGAATATACATCCGCCCTTAACTCTTAAAAGAGACAATAGTTAAGCAAACTCTTAATAGAGACAATAGTTAAGCGAAGATCCGGTTTCTTTAATTTGATACTACGCTTCTTGTTTTCTTTAGTATAACAACTATTGCAAGGCCATGGATTTATCTTACAAATAAAAAAACTAACAGCGTCTCTTTGATTAAATCTTGTTAGGGACATTTTTTAGTGTACCATGTATCAGCATTTATTCATGCTCTATGTTTAAAAGATCTCGTGTTTTGCTTCTTTGTTGTACCTATGCGTGAAATTGTTGTGGCGTAAAACAAGGAATAGCATTTGGGGCAATTGGCGAGTCAAGGCCTTTGAAATGGTTATGCCGAAGTTTCGAATCCGAGAAGAGCCATTATGCTTAGGTAGCACCCACCATAACCGACTACTGCGGACTCAAGCGACAAGTGCGGCTGGGTGGAATCTTCTTTGTTTCTTTTTCAAGAGACTTCTGGTCATTTCTGACATGGATCTGCCAAGCGCCACTTTATTGGCTCCGAAATTGAGTCAAGCGCCAAGTGGGTTCGGGCCAGCGAACCCGAAAAGCTCGCCAGCGAACACCGGATTCGCCAGGCGAACCTGGCCGATTCGGCCAGCGAATCTTACCGATGTGGTATCAAAGTTCGCTGCTAATCGCTCATATTAAGCGTTGGTTCGCTTTGGGCTTAACCCAAACCCCTATGGCGTCGTGTCACTGGGGCTGGACGATGTTATAAAGGTGTAACGGCAGGCCTAACCTCATCGCTGGCTCACAACCCCAGTCAGATCAGTACGCTAGATCGGGTCGACCAATATCGGTGTATCGGTAATAATAGTAAGGCTTCACCGGGTTCGCCATGGCGAACCTAATAGCTGCAGGGCGGGTGGCGCATCCATCGGTCATTTTACCTACAGCATTTTCAGCAATTGGCCCTTAGGGTTCGCCAGGCGAACCAGAGGGACCTGCTACACCTATAAGCGCTAGAAAAATCAAAGGGGCTAACCATATTCAACCAAATCGTCTGAGCTCACCCCCATAGAAACAAAGGATCCGGCGGGGCTTGTTGAAATAATTAAAATCTTCAACCTGGGTGATCTTGATCCAAGGTGCCCAACAAAGATGTATTCATATATCCAGAAGCACTAGGGGTGCTAAGATATGGAGCCATGGGGCTGTAAGGTGTGTATACCCAGAAACCCAACAATATTATTTGTTGTGGGTATGGAAGGAAAGCCTCAAAGATGGCATAATGGTTTAATCTCATATTTGGATTTGGCAGGGTTTTGATCCATAGGTATGGAAGCATGCATGAGGAGATGGCTTGTCGGGACTTCTTTTGAGCAAGAAGGGCACACACAAATGAGTCGGATCAAGCTTAAGCAGGTCGTGTCTGAGATCCTTCATATCTTCGATTTAATGTGTTATCCGGGCGCAAATTTCATCCTCCAAAAGCTGTTTTGTGAAGGAATGAGTCCCTCCTTCTTGTTCTGCTGATTTAAGCTCAAATTCTTCAGCCATGGGCTGGGAATTTAGAATTTGGAAAATAAATTAGGCGTAGTATGGCCCGCTCGGTGATTACCTTGTGCAATTGGCTATCCTCGAGCAGCCAGGATCCCGATTCCTCCTCCACCAGGAAGTTTGTAACATAGAAATATCGCCTCGAAATCAGAGATAAAATTTGCAGCACCCAATTCAAAAGCATGCACAAGATATCGCCTAGGTCTTCGGCTTCTTTCTTGGAGCGGTGCCTTATAACACAATCATGCATGGCGAGCGAAGAAATCCTTCATAATCTTGGCTGTCATTTTAACGTAGGTAGTTCGACTAATGCAAGGACAATGTCTTTGCGGTACACCAAATCAATCAAACCTAATCTAATGCACAAGATTTAAAGGCTTAAAAAGAACAAGTAGAAGAAAAAAAAGCTCGTTACCTTATTTAAGATTGCACCGCATCCACACGCCATCGCCTATCGCGGGAAGAATTGATCCCACTCGATGGCTCACGGTAATTGGGTTAGCTTAACCCGACACGGGGTAATAAATGCTCTGCAACAAATCAGAGTTAGCGACGGTGGATTACCTTTGGGCTTAACCCGAAGTGGTAATAAATGCCCCTGCGTTTGCCAATTCGCTGCGGTTGGTTTAACCCCGGTTCGGGTTGGCAGGCTTAACCCTTGGGTAGTCACCGCAGCGGTATGCGTCAACATGGCGAGAGCCCGCTTTGGGCGAATCTGCCCGGGCCTGGCGACTTCGTGGGTTCGCCATGACCCGGGCGGGCGGCTCAACTCGAACTCAATTTTAGGAACCCGATCACACCGCCAAGGGGTCCTTGAGGCTTCATGGGATCGGGCCTGACTACACCGCCGCACTACAATTGCACCCATTTTGTGCTCACGATCGCGAAAATTACGAGGAAGCATAAATAACCCAAGTTAGCGATGAATTCTTTACAAATTCACGGCCGGATCAGGAATCCTCCACAAATTGTCCGCATCCCAAGGAGAAGAGGCGGATTTGAATTGAGGAGGGAGAGAAGGGGGCTAATAGGGATTCTCCGTGAATCGATATAGTGGCATAATCAGAGAATAGACATACTTAAAAAGCCATCATTTGGAGAAAGGAATGTAAGCGTTCTTCTCTGTATGATCCACAGCTTCACTATGACGGTCCATCGAAAAAATCCTATGTTGCAAAAGAATGCCTGCACATCCACCGATCTATTTTCCGGGAATGAAATGTGAGCCCGGGCTTTATGAGGCTAACATCAAAACTCAGATCTAAATCTTCAAGAAATATGCATAGAGTACCACGATCTGGCGGAGAGTTCGATTCTAAGAGGTCCAAAGATGCCAGATCGATTCACAAACTAATCGCTAGAGATATGAAGAATATGGAGAAGAAACCTACCGGAAGCAAGATCTAGAGATATTAAGCAAGATCCCAATATAGGCAAAGCTGATCCGAAAGGCAGCAGTCCGTCGATTTCGCCATAAAATGCATCTTTTCATTTTTATTTTATTTTTTAACTCCGTGTCAACTCTACATCAATCCTCCATAAAAAAAAATTAGTCTTTCTGAATTTAAAACCAAAAATAACTTGACGCGTGTCAACTTCAGGGGCTCTTCTCCCGAGGAAATATTAGACATCAATTTTCTAAGGCCCTTTTTTTCCGGCGGGCATAAAATATGACTGTCGCAGAATGCAATAAGACAGCATATAAGACTCCATGTCATCTCCACGTCTCATGTCTCGGATAAGAACCTTCCCACTATTTTTTATGCGACATGTCCTTAATATATAAGACACCTCTTATATTTTTTGATTTTCCAACCTTCGCATAAAACGGAAAACGGCCGATCTCCGTGGAAGAGCAAAGCAAAATGAAGAACAACAATCTCTGTAGGTATCGTTTTTGGATATGTCGGAAAGTTTTCTCGAGATTAGTTAAGTTAAAAAACAAGAGGCGACCGCCAAGTTAGAAGGTGAGAATACCGAACTCTGCGTCTTGGTTCTTCTTAGCCAAGTTCGGCCCGAATACATCGGATCTTCCACGGCAATTTCTTGAACCGTTCAATCACACAAAGAAGCGCAATTTCTAGGCCGATTCACCATCTATAGTTGAAGGAATGCTTTGAAAAAATTCGACAGATCTCCTTTTCATCCGGTTTAGTTTCCATCAAGATCCGCCGGTCGAACATCAACCGCGTAATTCCAAAAATCGCCCGAGAATACCCAAAAAATCCGTCCGAACTAAATCGGCCGGTCGAATCCATATTGATCAAGTCTCTATAACTAGAACCGGTTTATAAAGCTCACCACTGCACTCCACTAAACTTCTTTTAGGCATCCTTCTTCTGGAATACAAGAACTTGACACATTTTGCAACAAGAATTCTTGGGGGGTTTCCGGGAAGAAAAATCGACATCAAAACTCAGACGGAATGTGCTTGAGACATGTCATAAAATATCCATGGAAAAGCTACCGAGTCTTATTTCTTAGGTGGACCAATCAAACTCAAAAAATTTAGGACAATCTTGCCATGGAAAAAGGGCCTAAGAACAAAAATAACGCTTTATGTAAACAATGCAGAGACCTTGGGATGCGCCAAAATCTGCCGCAGACCATATTATGTGTTAGCAGATGCTGACATTAGATTACAGGGCTGCGTTACAGCTATTCGCCATAGCAAAGCGGCAACAAGCGTAATAACATGCAAAAAAACGTTGTTTTAGAAGCAAAGGGTGATATGTAAAAATAATAGAGTACAAGGGTGCTTATCTCGTCAATCACGGCAAGAAGCTAATAACAATAAATGGTTATTTTAAAGAACAAAAGGGAGATATGTGAAAATCTAACAGACAAAGCAAAGGGTGCTTATCCACGTCACCCAGATAGTGTTGGATCCCGAAATCTCAAACTCCAGTTCCATTCCACAAAAGAAAATTTTAAGTCAAATGAAAGATTAAGGCAAGAAAGAGCTTTACATGTAGCTCATCGGTTTATGGTATAGCCGAGATCAAAGATAGAGCAAAGAAGTTAAGCTACTGTAAGAAACTTTCAAATCATCAAGGATTCATTGCACTGCAGCAGCTCCTCATATCCAAATTGGCCGTGAGCAGCTTAATCGACTATTAAAACTAGCAGTTAAGCGTACAATGAAGCATGCCTTTAAGCCCTAAGACTCTAGCTGCTTCATCGGGCCAAGAGACAGCCAGTTGAGCTACCATCTTCCATTGCCATCGCAGCATTTCATTGAACCATTCCATTCAAGAAGTTCCTATATTTCAAACATAATGCCTCAAGTATCGATCTAAAGGAAAATCAAGAGTAAAAGGAAGGAGGAACAAAATACTTGTAGCTTTAGAGTATGCCCATCGATGATAGTCGTTATAGCCATGGCCGCTTATAGCCATGGCGTATCAATACAGTCACTGAAGCCACGAAAGCTGAAACTTAAACTATTAAAACCTAAACTCCTTTTCACCATTTGGTAGCTTCCTGGAATTTTTCTAATTTTTTTATTTAATTTTAACCCAATCGCTTTTAAAAAATGTGGTCTCATTGATCAAACCATACACTTGACAAAGAAAAGATTGCATTATCGTGCAAAATGAATATCTTGAAAAAGAAAGCATTACAAAGCCAACCAAGAGGCAAGAAACATAGCCACTCCAAATGGGTAGAAAGTACATTGCATCCAAAATGCCAAGATACAAGCAATACGTAACTACGGTCGGTTTTGAAGAAGAAACATCCATACCTCCACAGCCGATTATCAGCATGCATCCTAGGCCAATTGGCTACGAGTGCTGGTAGAGTGAGCTACTTTGGCGCTTCTTACAGGTTGGGTGGTCTTACGGCCCGCGGAACAGTCCCCGAGGGCAATGTCGGCGTTAAAGGTCCATTGGCGGTCGGTCAGCGATTCAGGGCGGAGTCGCGTCCAGTCCCAGGGGCCTTGGGGAGGGAAATTTGGGGCAAGCGACCTCAGGAGATTTTAGGGTCAGCCTGCATCAACACCCCAACCCACTTCAAGACCACGGCGGGTCCGTAGAATCGACAAAGAGGGCCCATAAAGGCGTAAATACAATAGGTTACCCGGGCTCTAGAAGGGTTTTACGTTTTGGGGGCGGGGAATCTGGTCTGTTGCATAGGACACGGCGAGAAAGCAGCTTATTAGAATCAGGGCAAGGGGTAGCGGAGGCGGAGTTTGGGCGCTCCCTCCTCCCAGATGCTTGGCAAGTAGAGAGTGAGTGGCAAGACATTACGTAGTGCCAATTAATGCATTTACTTACGAAAATAAATTCGGTTTTGCGGTAGGTCCTAATTCATCCTCGGCCTGCACGGCCCAATTTTGAATTTTTCGGAAGGTCTAGGTCAAAGGTTATATTCGACGGTCGAGCTGACGTTGCGGGGGAACAATTTGGCACCCTTCCCAAGTCAAGCAGGCCGGGACCTTGCGGGGATCCCTCACAGAGGGAGAGTCGGACGGGGAAGGGATCAAAAAAAAGTTCCCCGTGACCCTTCTGGCGGCGCTCCCCGAGTTTGCCGCGCTAATGACCACCCTCGGGCGGTTCCCCTATCGGCCAGATTGGATCCTCCGTTCCGGGGGCCCTCGCCGGGGAAGGTCAAAAGATTCCGGTCGGTCGGAACTGTCGGAAACGGCGGGCGTCCGTGTAAAGCCTTGTAGAAACCGCCTTTGTTTTGTCGTTAGACGCAGGATGCTTTCAGGAATGGCAAATAGACCTGCCAAATCGTCGGAATAGGCGAAATTACCCTAGGGAGCAAGTTACCGCGTGGTTTTGCGAAAGAAGGAAACACTCACGCCCTCCCGTGATTATCAGCATACCGCATCCCTAGGCCAATTGACTCACGGTGTGATGGAAGTGAGCTACTTTGCGCTTCTTGGAGTTCGGGTGGTCTTGGCCGGAACTTAGTCCCCGGGGCAATGTCGACGTTAGGAGTCCATTGGCGGTCGGGATCAGCGGTCCGGGAGGCGGAGGTCGCCGTCAGTCCCGGGGCCCAGGAAATTTGGGGCAAGCCTCGGAGGATTTAAGTCCCATGCAGGTAACACCAACCCCACTTCAAGATGCGGCAAAGGTCCGGCCGAATCACGACCAGGAGGGCCTCCGAAGCTGATAAACCACCGGCGGGTTGCCGAGGGCTCTAGAAGGGGTTTTCACGTTTTGGGGGCGAGTCACGGTCTTACGGCCCATGAACTTGATCCCAGGCAATGTCGGCATTAAGGTCCATTGAGGCGAAATGGCGGTTGCGGTGAGGAAGTTGCAGGTCGCTTCCCGGGGGCCCGCCAGGGGAGGGGTGCCGGGGGCCGAAACCCCAGGAGGGATTTTAGTGTCCGTAGCTCTGGCGTCAACACCTGCTCGCCAGACATGGCGCCAAAGTCACGTGAATCGGTAAGGAGAGGGCCTCAAAGCGTAAACCTGTGGAGTTTGCAGGGCTCTAGAAGGGTTTACATTTTGGGGCTGAGTCACGAATATTACAGCCCACGGAACTTGATCCCGGGGCAATGAAGCGTGCGGAGTGTGGCGGGGCTGATGCAGTTCAGTGGGGAGGTTGCGTCTTCCCGGGTGAGTGGAGACAGCGACAGGAGGATTTTGAATTAATGTGCCTTTGGCTCAACCTCCAACTCCCGCTAGGAACCTTAGGCGCAAAGTCCGTAGAATCACGACAAGGAGAGGGCCTCGGCGTAAACCACGTGGGTTGCGAGACTCTAGAAGGGTTTACGTTGGGGGCCGAAGTCCCGTCTTTTGGGCCCACGGAACTTGGTTTCGAGCAACCGTCAACGCTTCGAGTCCATTGGCAGAGCCAACGTGGTTTCAGAGAGGGAGGTTGCCCGTTCTTCCCTGGGGCCTTAGGGAGAGGAAATTGGGGCAAGCAGCCTCCCAGGGATTTAGGGTCCTCATGCCCGGGCGTCAACACCCCAACTCCACTTCAAGACACGCCGCCCCAGGTCCCGCCGACCGACAAGCGGAGGGGCCTCAAACGTAAACCCCGCGGAGTTGCGGGCTCTAGAAGGGTTTACGTTTGGGGGCCGAAGTCCTAGTTGCGGTTAGACGTGGAACGTACGGCTGCCGGCCAGGAAACGCATAGCAAGGGAACTGACGAATGGAGTTTGGACCATCCTCCTCCCGATGTGGCAATTAGAAGTCTGGGGGCTTTTGCGATGGCAACACGTTAAATTCACCAATTAATGCATTGCACTAAAATAAATTCTCATTTTTGCATTTGGATCCCTAATTCATCCTCGGACACGCCCAATTTCGAATTTTTGGAAAGATCTAGGTCAAAGGGTTAGCATTAGAATCATCCGGGGCAGCCCGCTTGAACAGGCAACCGAGCTGATTTGGAAGATTTGGAAGATCTGATTGACTTTAAACCACAAAGAAACATAAATTTAGTGGTCGCTTCTATCGTCCCAAGGTTGGAGAAAAAAATCCAAGAGACCGGTATCCATCACAAACTTCTAAGAATGTGCATTTGAAAGATTTAGAACATGGAAGTGTCCCATTTGTAAGAGCTACAGGAGAGTCAAACCACAAATATCTTTAAGTCGGTTCTGCAGTCCAAGTCGAATGTCGCGAAAACCTCGAGGGCTCAAATGGCAATCGAATCAAGAAGGCGTATATCCAACGAGAAGAATGCAAAATATCTTCAAGAATCCTTGTGATCATGTTTCATGCATATGTATCAATGCTAGATTGTACCCAAGAGAAAATATAACAATGTACAAAACATAGGTTTATTGAACAAAAGATCACTTGAACAATTGACATACTCCTCACGAGCTTGGCTTATGGTTTCTCGTGAAGTCCTCCACTTGTCCATCCCTTTTGAACCATAGCTCCATGTCAAGTATGTGCGGCATGGTAGTGCACGTATCATAGTATCATGTTAATGCCTTTATTTCCCCGTGGTGCTTCAAACCCGACCATCTTTTCAAGAAGCACCCTCATCATGCTAAGCGACGTGTTTGGTTCCTAACAATTTGGTGGATGCCTTCTCACCAATCACATACTGCTTTAACACTTTCATCAGATGGATCGTTGTTTCATAGTCCTCATCTTGAGTGGAGGAGGGGTTCCGCGAGGATTCCTTCCTTCTCATGCCTCGCCAGCTCCTACACCAAGCTATAGATTAGAAAATAGATAAAATACAATAAAGTGTATAAACTTCTGAGTGTAGCCTTACTTGTGAAGACGGGTTCCATCTCTCTGCTCTTGAATCCTCATCTCCTCTGAATCTGGTTCAAAGCGTGAAGCATACCCCTTCCATGGCCATGTATCCCAAAAAGCAATAAAGAAAAAAAAACTCACAATAAGCGTAATGAAAAACTAGGATCAGGATGGATTCCCAATACTCAAATCATAAAAATGGGAAAAATGAAAGGCACCCGATGACTTTTAAAAACGACGTCGTTTTAAGGCGTGTAAGGCGCCGTTTTAACGGCGTTTAAAGGTCGCTAACGACGGCGTCTATACTTGACGCGTTCACCGGCTTTATGCGACGTCGTCGATGAAATTTGTTTGTTTTCGTATCTTTGAGATGCCATATATATTGCCCTATTAGTCCTCGGCTTCTCGTAGCCCTCGTCCCCTGCTCCACCGCGCCCTCCGGCTTCCCTCCTCCTCCTCCGGGTTTCGTGGCTCCTCACCTACATCGCCGCCATGGCCGCTTCTCGACATGCATGCCGCTTGATGCCACACGAGGCCGTGGCGGCCGCGGAGCACTCCGAATCAGCGCCTCGATGAAAGTGGCTAGAGACGAACCTAACCCAAGAAAGGCCGAGTTCAAGCAAAGCCATGACAAAGCTGCGTGATAGGGGGCAAGAAAGACCTGCGCTTCCGCAATTACATGGGAGGCCTTTAACCTTCAATCAAGCTCTGGGCTTCAAGAAATGCATGGTGAGCTCGTTGTGCTTGGCCCATTATGCTAGAGGATAGGGCCTGGGAAGGGAAACATTTTGTGAAGCCCTACTTTTCAAAAGTTGCACCAGACCAACAAGGGCATGGAAGTGCTCATGACATGAATTCTTTTGGGAAAGTAGACACCTGCAGAGGGCTTGGATTCCATGCCAGGAGGCTTGTTAACGTATGGGAGGAAATCACCGCCGAGCACCTTGAACTTTATGAAGTGGATCATAATCGATCTTTATATATACCACTAGATGTGCACCGCATCCACTTTGTTTTTTTATTTGAATTGTGTATGGGTTTTTATATGAATTTTGTATTTTGGAAGGGAATACATATATGATTTTTGTATATGAATCTTGCATTTTGAAGGAATCTTCACATTTATGATTAATTAAACATAAAGCGTGTACTCAATCTGTATGTGTAGAACTACCACGACGGCGCTTGCAAGCCATAGGTCTATACTAGGATGCCAATTAACTTGGCATAAATGTCTATAATTCAAGTTGCAATACTAATGTTGCCTAAATTCGCATGCCAAAGTATTTTTTCTTATTCATATGTGGGAAGAAAATATAATAATCATAATAAAGTAATGAAGGTTCAATCGATGGTAGTCTTCTATCATGACAATAGTGCCCCCCTCCCCAACCCCCAACCTCCTATTAAGTAGCCATCTCTTCTTCACCTTCAAATGTCTGCGGCGAGAATGAGCCTTACATGGAACTACGAACCACCAGTCTTGCAAAGGATGCCGGCGAAGGTGACCTACAAAACCTCTATTACATTGGTTCCTTTGTTAATGACATATATAAATTTTATTGCATCCAAGTAAACATACTTGTTCATTGCTCAACCCTCACGAAAGTGTGTCTTGACCCACGATCTAGGCACGCAGTTGAATCTAGTGAATACGGGCCACTTTCGGATCTTTGCATCGTGGCATGAGCACCCGCATACACACAAGATCAAACCATTCTAACATCAAACAACATTGTTTTGAATGCACTAAGACATCAACCTCCATGATAGTCTTTATAGTACCAATCCATTCCAACATTGCCTCGATTGGGTTTTTAATGCAAGATTCGATCACCGCAAACGTGCTAAACTTTGCTGATATACCACAATCATAAGTCGTTTGCCATGGGTGATCCACACTTTGTCGTCAAAGTGAGCACCAAGACCATATTGATGCATATGAATTATACTACAAAGTAAAGGAACAAATGTTCAAAATAACGAAACGAAACTTCGTGGAATTATATGCTATTAAGTTGCACTTACAAATAGTGACACGCCTTTAGCATATGCAAATTCTTAAGCTAGAAACATATTAAATACGTTGCCTTGCCATCTCTAGTTGTTCGAGCAGCCATTTATTGTTTATCTCACTTGGCGGGACCCCTAGATGATCCTGAGTGGTTGTTTTCGCGATTCTTTGTCCCGATAAGCGTCTTCTCTCCCTCATCTCTTTTTTTTTTCTTCCTCGTATTTTTTTATCCATTTCTCCATGGAGTGGGAGTTGTAGATGAGAAACTTATTGACTTTTGCCTGTTCTTCTAGTGTGAAACAATTTCTTACGTGGTCTTCCTGGGGAACTTCTCCAATTATAGTTGGGTGTCTTCATCGGTCCCATAATCATTGGAGCATTGGGTGTAGATCGGCCAAGAACTGTTGACATAGAATGACTCGTGCTAACCAACCCAGCTACCATGCAACCCTGCGGCCTTGCCTTCGACGCGTTTGAAGTCCTTGAGGACCCTTAAAGCGTTCTATAAAAAACATCCATCTAGGTTTGTTTGTGCTGCAAGCTCTACTAAGTCCCACTAAATGCACTAGTAAGTGAGTTTGTATGTCGAGAAAACTTGTTGGGAATTCTTTTCTCCTAGCATACAACATGCCTCAACGACCTTAGTTAAGCATGTCCTTAATTTCATTTTCAGTATCCTTCCTTGTAATCCATCTAAATATCATTTAAGAAAGAAAAAGTTAAGTGAGAGTTCAGCATCCAGTGTTTTCAAATCCGTCACGGTACACAGAAAAAACTCTCGATGGGAGACATATTGCATGTAGTGGACCGTGGGAGGCGACCCACCGAGAACAATAGGCATAACAAAACCGCAACATCTTATGCCAATCGTGAGATTTCAAACTGATTAACTCCTTCGATTTAGAGAAACAATGCACTTAGCGAATGCATATATCCTGTCTGGAAGTCTTTATTGCCTTGATCGCTTTCGAGCGGGTTTCATACATTTTCTAGACACGATCAATCCACTTGTGGCCTTATTCCTTCCGACGTTTTAACTATGCTTTTAGATTTTGATCCAAATTCTTGTAGATCTTCTCGTCTTCGGATCTGTGTCCCACGTCCGTGACATGCTTCCAAATAGACAAACGCTTTTAAAGATGTGCATGGGATCAAGAAGATGATGGATCTTCAATTCTGTCCAATAGGTAGAAGGAAGAAGGATGCTTTCCACTTCATTCCTTTTAACCTTATTTCCAGCTGGCATCCCACATGTTACCCCAATCTCATTGTCAACCTTTGGGAGGCTCTTGATTACAATGTTTTTCTCTTGGACCTCACGATAGAAGTCGATTTTCCATTGGCGTAGATATCTCTTGAAGTTTGTATAGACATTTTTGTGCAATGCCGATTGGACCGAGAGTTCAACCGTATTCAAACCTACACAAGCGACATGCCGCATATCCGGATTAATTTGGAGTCGGAGAGTTCATACAAACCGGGCCAATCGCCGTTGTCCATACATTAAGATTGCTCTCAAGGTAAATCGTCGTTCAAAGCCAAAGTTCTCTTGAGACATCGAGAAACTTCAATACCTTCACTCCACAATGTCAAAAGCTCATCAATAACTATTTTTAGGATATGGATCTAGACTTTCCAGGCTTCTTCGGTCCGGAACTAATAGTACTACCATTAAATGGCTAGTCTTCATGAGTAACCACGGTGGTAAATTATAGTTGATCAACACTCTTGGCCAAGTTGACCACGCTGGGGTGATTGGCGTCCATAAGGATTAACACCATCCGATTTGCCAACCCTAATCTGAGATTTCGTGGCTCTCTTCAAATTCCCGCCATGTTTCATCAATATGCTTCCATTGCTTGCAGGTCCACTAACCACCGGAGTACATTGTCACTTTCGGCATTAGCGGCACACACAACCCATGAGCTAAGCTAGAGATTCACATCTAAAACAATAGCCTTATCGCGAGGGATCAATGGAAAGTAGTGAACCACCTTCATCGGAATGGTCTTTCCCTTGGCATCTGCATTGTACCCTAGAGGCACCACATTTAGGGCATGTTTACGTGTTCTTGTAGATGTCATCCGGATAATATACCATGCAATCATTTGGACAAGCGTGAATCTTATGGTAGCCTAAAACCAAAGATTTGCCAATATATTTTTTTTGTATTTCAAAGGCGACTTTTGGGCATAGTGTTCCTTATTGGGAGAATTTTTCTCTTGCAATATTTTGTATAAAAAAGGACCTTCACGTATACATTCAACTACAAATTCAATAAGTCAAGTGATTGCAATTGTACTTACTCTAACAAAGCCAGAATTGGCGGCATTGCTCCATTTGAATTTGGCTTGAAGGTTTAATATCAATAAAGATGTCGTCCAATCTAGATATGCTTGCACTGGATATAATGCTTTATCGCCTCCTCAATAAACGCGTGATCTGTCATGACCATCAAGTTAGGAGTATTTATATGCTCGTCATCTAGGTCGTTGTCGAAGATTGGGCCAAATGCATCTAACATGTCGGCTTATGGGTTCCTCAACTTCCATGAAGTAGATCCATAGTGGGGCATTGTCATCATCTTCATCATCGTATTCCGTTTCATCTTCATCATTGTACTCTTCATTATGCGTTGTGCCCATGTTTGTACCATCTTGCTCAATGTATTCTAATTTCGCTATCCGCAATGACTTTTGATGCCGCCAATTCGATGCAGCTTGGATGTGGTCTTATATCCACTTGCCTACCCCCCGTCGGATTAAGCGAAATATATGCGTGATTGATACATACATTGAGAGCCCGTGGTTTGTTAAATTTTAAGCATTTAATAGCGAGCGAAATATAAAATTTTATGTCATAATCAAAGCATATATTGAAGATATAATACACATTTATCTTCAATATGTGCAATCTCATTCAAAGAGAAGAAGAAAGAATTCAAGAAGAAGAAGAAAAATGGTGCATTTTGACAAAAATTATATGAGTAATTTGAGTACATCATCAAAGGACCCTCGGTATTGGTCTCACCGTATTCATATTCAATGAACAATTCATCACCAATACACAAAGTTTTATAGCATAAACCATGATATATCTCCGGAGTCAATTTCTGAGGCTAAAAATCTTCTTGGTCTTTGTTTGCCTCGACAAATTCACAATTGGTAGCTTGTGGATTCTCGATAGAGCTATTAATAAAAGCAACAAGGTTTCCATGCAACTGAGGGACGACCATCAATATATATGTGAAGCTTTGCGTAGTCCTTTGGGCTTGATATTGTTGGGTGCATTTGAATTTAGGCCATAGATGAGCATCACTTGATGCTTACTCAATTTATGCCAAGTGTCGAGGTTATATTCGGGACCTACATATGGCATTAAAGGAGGCGATCGTTACCATCTTTGACTTTCACACTAGTCATAATATATAATCCCAGGCCAGCAAGGGGACCCGACTATTTTAATCGTATTCGCCTACCCCAATATGTAAATTGCTCCCCATAAATAATTGGCTTGCCTCTAGGCCATGCATTGAATTTCTTACGATCTTTATATCGTAAAGGGCTGGACCAAATGGACTAGTGAAGGTGGAAGATTATTTTCTTCGACATGATCTAGTACATTCAATTTTTGATGAACATTGTCATTCCCTCAATCTTAGCAGCGGCCATTGCACACGACGAGTTCTATCACGTAATGGGATACTCTTTGAGGAAGTTGATGGCTTTTCTTTTTGTAGGGTTTTCTATGAGCGCATTCATAGTATCAACATCATCTACTTCCAATGACAACATAACCCCAAAATCTATATCTTTGCCGAGCTCACTTCATTCTCAATTTCTTCCCTAACAAAATACAAGCAAACTAAGTTAAGACATCGATTCAAGTACATGAGAGTAGTTGATTATCGTTCATAAGATTCGCGGTATTATACCTCGTTGGAATACCCATGTGTCGTCAGAAACCTTTGGATTTGTCGGGCATTCACCATATTTCTCAACATGGTGAGGACAGGTCTTTCTCATCCGTTTTATTTGTCCTTTGCACATCGAACAATTGCAAATATAAAGCAGCTCTGTCCAAGTACAAGCGCAAAAAAAAGTAACATCAAGATATAAAGTTAACTAATCATTGAAACATGTTTATGGTACATACATCGTACATTCATTTCATGCACCACCCCAACCCTCTAGGAAGACTAGGTCCACTTTGGGTCTAATTGGACTATTTGTGGCAATTGTTGGGGGTAACATTCTTGCCTTAAGTCGCCATGTAACTTTCTCAAAGCTTTCTGTCTCACTTTTACGTTCAAATTCCTTCCACGTTCGTCCATGTTGTTTTTCTAGTAAACAATAAAAATATTAATAAAAACCATGTAATAATATAATAATTATAAATATCCATGTTTTTTCATGATTTTATCAAATGTTTATTCTTAAGATTGATTCATACAAGCGTTTATGATATTTAAAAGCATTTGATTGAAGGGTTACTAACCCGATACATCTAGTCCTCTCCATTTGAAATGGAGTCGACCGATTACCTTATATTCACGCAACCTTTCAAATCTTTTGTAATCTATGAAGATTGAAACTTACGTTCGAGGTGCATAAACCCGATACATTTAGTCTTCTCCATTGGGGATGGAACCAGAGCCTTTGATCATGCATCCCTCAAGTTTTTAACATACTTTCAAGATTCAATCTTCTAATCTATTAGCATTTGGAGGTGTTTAACTCTAACACACAAAGATTAAAGCAGAGATCTTACCTTATGAAGACCCGCCAGCGCAAAAAACCGAAACAAGAAAGTGAAAATAACAAATAAATAACCCGGCGTAGGGTTCGCCATATATGGCGCCGATTTATCGGCGTCTGCGTCAACGTCGTTTAACGACGTAAGCCGACGTCGTCCCGACACCTAGGCATGCCACATCAGCTTCGCGGCGTCGATGCCCCCTCATATGCCGCGTCGGATGATCCCGGCGTCGTTTAACGACGTCAAATGATCATAACGTCGTTAAAGCGACCAAATCGTGATTGTTTAACATAGCTTGAAACAACATACAATACAAATAACACAAATAAATAAAATAATTGATTGTTCCCATTCATAAAAATAAGCTTATACAACGACAACACAAATAGATAAAAAAACTTTTATTGTTTCCATTCATAAAAAAGCATACATTACTTATGTCCATCCCGAGGGGGTGTACAGTTTGATGCAACCATTTGCATCATTATCCACCATTAATGTCGTTTTTCTCTTTGTTTGGCTTCGGTGAGCCATTCTACCGTTCGTTCGCATGGAGCGCCCGGATGTTAGTGCAATCGAAGCTCCTTTTCACTCATCTTTGCCCGCGATGGTGAAGGGAGGGTTCGGCCCGGAGGAAGCGGGGGGTTCTTTGGAGTTGTCTTCCCTTGGAGGAGGAGGATTACCGCTAGAAGGAACATATCGTACGAAGGTGGTCTTCAACTACTTAGGACCATTATAGCAAGATAGGGGAAGAACACTCAAAAATAAGAATAATAAAGACTCTTGATGGATCCACTTATAACGTGGATGTAGGGTTAGGTTAGGGTTAGGGTTTTTATTTGGCCAAAAAAAAAAAAAAATTCCTGCAGGACGCCGTTAAACGACGCTTAAGTCGACGGTTCCTGGATTGACGCGGTGCGTGCCAGCCTTTGGCACTGCAAAGACCATGCCACGCCAGCACGCGACACGCCACCGCCAGCAACGCCGCTCAACGACGGCATCGCTTCGGCGCTGGCCTTGACACGCCAGAAGCCGCCAGCTAGGCAACCGCCTACTTCACGCATGACGACGGACGCCGAAACGCCGCTGAATCCACGCCCAGTCGACGCGGTTTGGATTAATGAAGTACCGCCAAAATTGGCAGTGCGTTCATGCCACGCAGGCAGGGGTCGGCACGCTGGGGTCCCGATGACCGCTGCTGAACGACGCCGAACGACGCTGTCGCCGCTGGAACGACGCATGGGTCGGACAACGACGACGCATCCGACGTTTCATCGGGACGACAAAGGACGCCGTTGATCGGCGTCATCCCTTTGTAGTGAACTTTACTAACGTCACATTTGGTCATCTTGATATCAATGTTACGTGAAGTTCTTGAAATATGTCTAGCTTTCTTAAGGATAGTATTGAAATAAATCACAATCCCTAGACTAATGTCATTTTATTCATTTGTGCAAGGTTTATTGGAAATCCTTGTGAAATTCTAATAGTAAGCCATCTTCCAATGTGTGGTGCATGAAAACTTCTAGGGCGTATCTTCTTCCACCTGTGTATTTGAAAAATTAGAATCAGATTCTTCATCCAAGTCATTTGTGCATATGTCTTCCTTCACCCAAGCTAAATAACCTTACAAATGAGCTACAAATGAGCTTAAAGCTGCGAATGTGGTGAAATATGGGTTAATTCGCTAAAATCTTACAATTAAGTGACGAATTGTAGCCATGGTGTATTTATTTCCAAATTGGAATGATTCTTTAAGTGAATGAGTTGGAGAGAATTTCTCGCTTTAAGGCGTAAGGAGGATGAATGTGAACAATTCCGTTGAAGTTATGGCCTATACCCTTTGAGCTATTATCGCAATACCACGTTCTAAGCACTCTGCTCTTTTCCTAATTTAATTGATTTACTTTATCTTGTAGATCCTTGATATACATCTTGCATTGCCTTTTCTCCCCTTTGGCGGAACATAAGTAAATACAAAACCAAAGTGTAAGAAAGAACGCTTCTTATTGTGAGTATTCTTGTGCCTCTGCCGCGAGGTTCATGAGCGGATAAAGGGGCAATGAGAGGGACGTTAGAAAAGGTATTGATTCTACATGATGGACTTTAGAAATGTCCTTACCTTTGTCATGCGGCCTGGGGGCTTCACCCCTTTAAATAGCATATGGCGTAATGGCGTGCAAAGGGTCGATCAAAACCCCCTCAGATCACGGGTTTTTATGAAATAAACCCCCAACCATAATGATACATATGAATTTTAATTTTGGCCCCTTATCCGTACATGTACTCCATTCCCAACTAGCAATCCATATACCCTTTTCCATACATATCTTGGACACCATAAGAAAAGTCCTAGCCCTTGTAGCACATATGGTAACACATAATTTTTTGAATATTTTTTTAGTCATTACAAGAGCTAGCTAAGCTAGTTTGTTGTAGGGGTTTTGGGGTTTGATTATTCAAATACAAGCCCATATTAAATGCAAAGGTTAAAAGGAGGGTTAACATCATAACCTATGCCAAATAAAGATTATACAAAGTGTGTCAATGCAATGTCCATTGAATGATTGATCTAAGTTGATTAAGGAGTTGAATTATCAATTGCCATATTCGCATATTCGGCCTTGCTTGGGATCGATAACTCTTGGGAACTCTTGAGAAGTTTGTTTCATAGTATTGAGTGAGTAAGCAGCTCTTAATCATCGACAAGTGGAGCATAATGATGGAGACTATGATTTCCATCACCTCCATGATGCCCGAACTTTGTTGGCGGACAACTTTAAGAAATATAGGCCATTGCAGTTTATTCGACCTAGGGTTAATTATGATCTTAAGTGCGAGATATTGCAACGCGAGCAAATTTTTTGGATTTCAAGAAAAAAATTGTCGGGGTGGCATAATAGGTCATGTTCATGATGACCTTTCACAAGGCTCCAAAAAAAGAATCATTACCGGTTTTCACAACAATTTTTACATTAAACCACTAAAATAAAGTGATATCACTAAGTGGGTTAATGTGTTGAATAAATCATTTGCCGGTTAAATAGTATGGTTCATACTTATGGTTTATTATTCTAGTTTATTACCATTGTTCGCCTTCATGGTTCTTTAAGGTAGTTTGTTTCTCTGGTTGATAATAGTGCTTTATTACTGTGTTTTGGATATGTGATACAGTTTATAATATAGACCTTAAACCACTAACGAAATTTGTTTTATATGAATCTGCAATCTAGTGTGGTTTCGAGAAAAAGTTGTCTATATCTTTTCATAGGAATCAATGTTCTTTCATGCAATAAAATGTGCCAATTTTTTTATGAAAATATTATATGCTAAATGTTAATGGTTTTGCCATCAAAATAGTAAGGGCTTGTATCTTTGTATTGGGACAAAATCAATATTGCTTTGGACAATGTAATTACTACAGGTTTACTATATATAAGAAGGCATACTCAACTTGGAAATCATTGGCACTATGAATACATAATGATTTTGAGTTTCTCCATAAAACAAATGTTTTGTTATACGAAATTAGTATTGGTTTCTATAACAAATTAAGAAATGCTCATTGTACATCCAACTATTGTATTAGACCAAAAAGAGATAATCTATATGCAAGTCTAGTTAGCCAATTGATGCAAGCTTTTATATCAAACCCTCAAATGTTTTTTTTTATTAAAACAAAATAAACATTGATGATCGATTTAGTAAGTTCAAGGTGCCCAGGGATTTGAACCCTAGTATTTCCATCTTTCCCAAGCATAAGCATAAGCATAATGATTAGTCACTCCTAACACTTATTAGTTTGCATTCTCGTGCATTTAGCTAAGAACCATTTAACAAAGAACTGCTACTAGAATATTATTATGCAGAAATTAGGAATTGGCAAATGATATAGCAAAGCAGTCTTTCAATGATTTCTCTCAAGATAGCTGATGGAGGAAAAAGCAAAGGAACAAGGCATTTGGCTGTGGCAGGGCTATTGCAAGTTTCGGGAACCAATATAGAAATGTCTTTCAAGAGAAACGGACAAATGCTTAATAAATACAAGAAACTTATCGCGGCCAAGGGCACGCTAAAACTTTCTTTCGACCCATGTCCTCAACCTATGCTCAGCCTTCAGATGGTTCAACTTTCCATCCCTTTTGTCTTCAATCAGAATTATATTCAGTTCATATGACAACTCAAGTATAGGTGGGAGACTCTCCTCATTTGTTTATGTTTATAAATTGAGAAGACTCTTCTCGTTTGTTTATGTTTATAGATTTCCAGTGTTGAGGAGGAGGGACTTATATGTCATGCCATTTTGGCATCAAATTCTATGAACATTAACCTTATTATTTAGTTGCAAGTGGATTTGAGAAAGGCTATCAAGAATTGCTACGTTAATGATCCCCCTCAAATAGACCTTAAGGAACCCTATAAAGGTGTTGTATACATGCATGATCTTATATATCTACTAGATTCTATAGCAATACCATCTTGAGCATTGGGCAAAGTCCGATGACAATTAAACCAAGGGGTTTGGAAAAAAAATTGGAATAAGTTAGTGCATTGCAGGAAGCCAATAAAATTATTTAAGAGTTTTCTATGAATATAATGCGAATCCGGGCTCTAAATTTGACTTGTCATGTTAACAAAATGTTACCTAAGAACACATCAGGAAATTTTTTGGTTGGGCCTAAAAACTTTGCCCAACGTTGGTCTTGGAGCACAGGTTGAGGATTTTATTTTGATGTACAAAGTGTAGGCAGTTTTCCTGAAGCTCTTAATTTGACGCATTTTAGCTCACAAATTTGATGGCTAACACAAGTGTGAAAGAGTCAGGAATCGAAGACTGAGTATTCCCAAATGGTTTTACTGCTAAATTGCCTTCTTGATTTTAAGAATGCTCTGCATCTCTATGTAAAAAGGCACTGTAAAAAGTTCTAAGAATTGGGCTTGGATGATTCATCTTTCTTTAGAAATTTCTTCCAGAAAGAACCCCCTTTTTTGCTTCTTGATTCCTGTTGTACCTCTTCTGAAATGGGGTCCCATTTCTTTGCTGCTGGTCTCCTACTGCCCAGTTGCTTAAGATCCCTCCACCAGGAGCTCTCGCTATGATGCTGCGGCTCTTGGGGCTCATGGAGTGGGGTCAAAATGAAGGCACTCTTAAAGCGCTTAGAAAGCAAGGGTAAGGAGGAAGAAAATGGGCTAAGTGAGATGGTGTGGAAAATAGAAAAGAGAGCGGATATCCTTTTCGCGTTTTATGCACCGCTAAACATTTAAGAGAGGAAAAATAATGCAAACGAAGAGAATAGGGAAGGGCAAAGACGGGTTCCTTGTCATGGGACCTATTCAAAATCCATCAAAGTAGACAGAGGAGGTGGGCCCACACCTCCTCTTTGATCAAAATTCATCCAATAGACAGAGCCCACAAGGCTCTTCGAAATTTTGCTTCATTTCCGGCTCAACAATGGTTGATTCTACCACTACACGGCCAATCTGGATTGCCCATTGAAAGAAATTGATTGATCCGAATTCGGGTGGAGATTGGGTCCGTTGGGTGTTTATCAACAAGGGTTTTCTGGTGTGTGGTATGTGCTCCTCATATCGGAGGCATAAACGTCCTCTCTATCTCGTGAGTAAATTTACCGTTGGATATGCTTTATCGTCGAAAAAGTCAAAGAGTTTCATGCAGCCCAAACTTGAAACGCATGCAAGGTAGAATGAGCATATGGCTTAGTCGTAATAGTGTTCTTGCAAATTATTCTTAATTCAAATGCACATCTGATATGAATGTATCTATTGCATTAGAAAGGACGAAATTGAACCAGTCTTTGTGGCAATGAATTACTTATGTTAATTGGATAATGTGCAAAGTGAAGGGTATGAGTTCTGTTTATTAGGCATTTATAACATCTGAGTTAACTATTTTTCTAAGGTGGTCGATCAAATTGAATATACATCTGCCACTTAACTCTTAAAAGAGACAATAGTTAAGCAAACTCTTAATAGAGACAATAGTTAAGCAGCAAAAGGTTTCTTTAATTTGATACTCGCTTCTTGTTTTCTTAGTATAACAACTATTGCAAGGCCATGGATTTATCTTACAAATAAAAACTAACGCTGCGTCTCTTTGATTAAATATTGTTAGGGACATTTTTTAGTGTACCATGTATCAAAGATTTATTCATGCTCTATGTTGCAAACATCGTGTTTTGCTTCTTTGTTGTACCTATCGTGAAATTGTTGTGGCGTGAAAACAAGGAATAGCATTTGGGGCAATTGATGAGTCAAGGCCTTTGAAATGGTTATTATGCCGAAGTTCAAATCGGAAGAGCCATTATAAGCCTCCGTAGCACCCAATTAAGTAACCCATTCTCGCTGACTCCGCTACAAAAAGTACCCCTGGGTGAATCTTCTGTTTCTTTCAAGAGACTGGCCACGACATGGATCCGCAGTTTCCACTCTGTATTGGTTCTCAAATTGAGTCAACCATATGGGTTCGGCCCAGCGGTCCTCGTATTGCCAGCTAACTCCGGGCCGGATTCGCCTCTGTGCGAATTTTCACCGGATTCTTCTGTGCCAACCTCACCGGGGATGTGGTATCAGTTCGGCGTACAGACCGCCAAGGTAGACACGCTGGTTCGCTGGTAACCTAAAACCCCGTTATGTCGCGTCGTACTGGGCTGACGATGCTTCGCGCAGTGTACGCTGCCTGGGGACCCTTCTACTGGTTCGCCTACAACCCTCAGTCGACAAGACGCTAGATTCGGCCGCATCAAGCCGACATTATGCAGCACGCAATAGGTATCGCAGCGCCCACCGGGTTCGCTTAGGGCGAACCCAATAGCGTGGCGGGGCGGGTGGCGTGATCCCCGGCCCGCCTACCGCAGGCATTTTCAAGCGAGGTGGCCCTGCCCGCTAAATAACCCAAGAGCGTGGAGGACCCGCTATACCGCTATAACCGCTAGAAAAATCAAGGGGCTAACCATATTGCGAACCAAACTGAAGCTCACCCCCATAGAAACAAAGCTAGATCCAAAACTGGGCTTGTTGAAATAATTAAAATCTTCAACTGGGTGATCTTGATCCAAGGTGCCCAACAAAGATGTATTCATATATCCCAAGCACTAGGGGTGCTAAGATATGGAGCCATGGGGCCCGATGGCTTCGTGTATACCGGGGAAACCCAACAATATTATTTGTTGTGGGTATGGAAGGAAAGCCTCCCAAAGATGGCATAATCGTTTAATCTCATATTTGGATTTGGCACTTGGGGTTTGATCCATAGGTATGGAAGCATGCAAATGTAGATGGCTTTGTGCGGGACTTCCGTTTGAGCAAGAAGGGGCACACCCAAATGAGTCGGATCCAAGCTTAACCGCGGTCCCAGTAATGCATCCTTCATATCTTCGGACTTATATGTGTTATCCGGCGGTTGCTCATCCTCCAAAAGTTGTTTTGTGAAGGAATGAGTCCCTCCTTCTTGTTCCCGCTGATTTAAGCTCAAATTCTTCAGCCATGGTGGGGAATTTAGAATTTGGAAAATAAATTAGGCGTGAGTATGGCCACGTTTGGGGTGATTACCTTGTGCAATTGGCTATCCCTCGAGCAGCCCACGGATCCGTTCCTCCACTTTGGGAAGTTTGTAACATAGAAATATCTGCCTCTCGAAATCTGCATAAAATTTGTAAAGACCCAATTCAAAAACATGCACAAGATATCGCCTAGGCTCCGGCTTCTTTTCTTGGGAGCAGCAGCCCTATAACACAATCATGCATGCATGAGCGGAAGAAATCCTTCATAATCTTGAGCTCGTCACGCGAACGTAGGTAGTTCCGACTAATGTAAGGACAATGTCATGCGTGTACACCAAATCAATCAAAACCTAATCTAACCGCCAAAGCATAAAGGCTTAAAAGAACAAGTAGAAGAAAAAAGTCTAAGCTACCTTATTTCTGAATTGCCCGGCATCCATTAACGCCATCGCCTATGCGGAAGAATTGATCCCCACTCGATGGTTCTCCGGTGGGTTCGCTTTGGGCTTAACCCGTGGGGTAATAAATGCCCCGGCAACTGATCAGAAGCCCCGACGGTGGGTTCGCTTGGGCTTAACCCGGCAAGTGGTAATAAATGCCCCCGGTTGTTTAATTCGCACGGTTGGTTTAACCCGTTCGGTTCGCTAATAACCCGGCAGGGTGCCACCGCAGCTGCCACGCCAACATGGCGAAGCCCGCTTGGCGAATCCCCCGGGTTCGCCAGGCCGGAATTCGCGGGTTGGCTTAAAACTGGGCCGGCTCCCCAACTCACCCCGGAGCCGAACTCGGGCACCGCAAAGGGGTCCTTGAGGCTTCATGGGATCGGGGTTCGATCATACTGGCCGCACTACAATTGCACCCATTTTGTGCTCACGGCACTGCAAAATTACTGCAGGAAGCAAATAACCCACAAGTTGCGATGAATTCTTTACAAATTGCAAAGAGATCGGAATCCTCCACAAATTGCAGATCCGGAAGGAGAAGAGGCGGATTTGAATTGAGGAGTGGAGAGAAGGGGGGCGTAATAGGGATTCTCCGTGAATCAGATATAGTGGCATAATCAGGAGAATAGACATACTTAAAAAGCGATCATTTGGAGAAAGGAATGTAAGCAGCTTCTTCTCTGTGCGATCCACAGTTTCCACTATGACGAACTACTGTAAAAATCCTATGTTGCAAAAGAACCTGCCCAGAATATCCACCGATCTATTTTGCTGGAATGAAATGTGAGCCTGGGCGATGAGGCCAACATCAAAACTCAGATCTAAATCTTCAGTAAATATGCATAGAGTACCACGCATCTATGGAGAGTTCGATTCGCAAGAGGTCCAGCATAAAGCCAGGATCAGCATTCGACAACGAATCGTTAGAGATATGAAGAATATGGAGAAGAAAACCTACCGGAAGCAGATCTAGAGATATTAAGCAAGATCCCAATATAGGGCAAAGGCGATCCGAGGCGAAAGCAGTAGTCGGATTCGGCCATAAATGCATCTTTCATTTTTATTTTATTTTTAACTCCGCGTGTCAACTCTACATCAATCCTCATAAAAAAATTAGTCTTTTGAATTTAAAAACCAAAAAATAACGTGATGTCAACTCAGGCTCTTCGGCCCGGAAATATTAGACATCAATTTTCTAAGGCCCTTTTTTTCCACTAAGCGGGCATAAAATATGACCGCCAATGCAATAAGACAAACATATAAGACTCCATGTCATCTCCACGTCATGTCTCAGATAAGAACCTTTCCCACTATTTTTTATGCGACATGTCCTTAATATATAAGACACCTCTTATATTTTTTGATTTTCCACTGCACTGCATAAAAACTGAAGAACAGCGATCTCTGTGGAAGAACAGCAAAAATGAAGAACAACAATCTCTGTAGGTATCTGTTTGGATATGTCTGAAGCTTTTCGAGATTAGTTCGTTAAAAAACAAGAGGGGCAGGCCGCCAAGTTCGGCAGAATACCCAGGCTCTGCGTCTTGGTTCTTCTTGGCCAAGTTCGGCAGAATACATCAGATCTTCCCTGCAATTTCTTGAACTGTTCAATTCACACAAAGAACTGCAATTTCTAGAACTGTTCACCATCTATAGTTGAAGGAATGCTTTTGAAAAAAAATTCGGACAGATCTGAAAAAACTCCTTTCATCAGTTTCGTTTCCCATCAAGATCTGCCAGATCGAACATCAAATCGGCAGAATACCCAAAAAATCGCCAGAATACCCAAAAAAATCCAGATCGAACATCAAATCGGCCAGATCGAAATCCATATTGATCAAGTTCGGCAGAACCAGTGTCGCTTCTAGACGCCCGGCTCACACAATGACGCTTCCACTAAACTTCTTTTTAGGCATCCTTCTTCCGGGGAATACAAGAATTGATTGGATTCGATTTTGCGGTCAAGAATTTGTATGGGGTTTCCAGGAAGAAAATGCGACATCAAAACTGTACGGAATGTGCTTGAGACATGTCATAAAAATATCCATGGAAAAGCGCCCGAGTCTTATTTTCTTAGGTGGACCAATCAAACTCAAAAAAATTTAGGACAATCTTGCCATGGAAAAAGGGCCTAAGAACAAAATATACTGCTTTATGTAAACAATGCGAGACCTTGGGATGCGCCCAAAATGTCTTTGCAGACCATAGGCGTGTGTTAGCATCGACATTAGGATTACTGGGGCTGCAAGTTACAGACTATTCGCCATAGCTTCGCAACAAGCGAGAATAACATGCAAATAAAACGGTTGTTTTAGAAGCAAAGGGTGATATGTAAAAATCTAATAGAGTACAAGGGTGCTTATCTGTCACCGCCTGCGCAAGAAGCAGAATAACATGCAAATAAAATGGTTATTTTGGAAGCAAAGGGAGATATGTGAAAATCTAACAGAGTATACAAGCAAGGGTGCTTATATGTCACCCCCTGTATAGTGTTAGATCCTGGAAATCTCAAACTCAGTTCATTCCACAAAGAAAAGTTTAAATCAAAGGAAAGATTAAGGCAACAAAGAGCTTTACATGTGTAGCTCGCTTTTATGGCATACGAATCAAAGAGTAGAGCCGTAAATAAAGAAGTTGGGGTTCCAGACGAAAACTTCCAAATCCTCAAGGATTCACAAACCAGAGAAGTTCCCTACATTCAAATTGGACAGAGCAGTTAATCGACTATTAATCTCAAGGGAAACAAAAGGAAGGACGAGCATGCCTTGGGTCTCATCTGCCATTGCCAGCGCAAGCATTTATTCCATCCAGCAAGTTCCTGTATTTCAAACATAACAGTTCTGTTATTCGATCTAAAGGAACAAGAGTAAAAGGAAGGAGGAACAAAATACTTGTGCCTAGTGTATGCAAGATAACAACTGCCATAGCCATGGCCGCCATAGCCATGGCGCTGAAGAAGCCGGCCGTAGCCAGGAGCATGAGCGGGAAATTAATCTATTAACCTAAACCTCTTTTCAACGCCTCATTTGCAGTTTCCCGGAAATTTTTTCAATTTTTTTATTTAATTTCCAACTCCAATCGCTTTTTTAAAAAAAATGTGGTCTGCTGGATCAAACCATACACTTGACAAAAAGAAAAGAGCCGTACACGTGGCAAAATGAATATCTTGAAAAAGAAAGCATTACAAAAGCCAACCAAGAGGCAAGAAACATAGCCACCCAAATGGCAAAGTACATTGCATCCAAAATGCCAAGATACATAGTCCGACATCATGTCAGAAGTGCATGTGATAGAAATATATGTAGAATGAACAACTCTTTGACATAAAAACAAAAACATATGCAGCATCCAAGCATGAATGGTGCGTGGATGCGCCCTGGCAAGCTGCTCCAATCGACGGATCCTGGACGTGACACAGAAGAGAGCATCTGCATGACTCTGAATTGGCTGCTGAAACCTCGGAACAATAGCAGCATTGTTTTTAACACATATTTCACTCTTTTCTACCATCACACTGGATATTATTCATCTTCGAAAGGTTCTTCTGAAAAGGTGTTTCTATTCCTTATATAAGGAGACGAATCCTTATTCTTTCGGATCAAATTCTGAAGCAATCAATCCCTAAGACCTGCACTCTAGCCTAATACAAACTCTTGCTATGCCATATTCCACATCCAGTGTGTTTCTAGCCTTTGTTGAGCAGTTGTATCAATTCATGGCAAGGCCTAAATTCTGAAAACACAAGCTCTAAAACGTACCTTCCTTGGTGTTGAATCCGGCAAAATAGAGAGCAATGATCAAGACGCCATCACGAATATTAAGAGAAACATGAAGCAAGACATATCCGAAATGGCTACCAAATTTGAAACAAAGAAAACCTCCCACACCATGTAGCATACTGGGGATGATTTACCATTCGAATGGCCATACGCCATCCATTAGCTCCAGCTATCTCGGCTCTGCACAAACCCATAGCCAAATCCGACGGCCCATAGAATTTTGGCAAAACAAAAAAAGCCATAAGTACACCCTGTTTCGTAATTGAAAAACCTAATATATGGAGGGTAAGGGGCCAACTTAAAATAATGCAAGAGTTTTTTTATGGAGAGTTTATATTTGCTTAGAGTTATACACACGTAGAGTTGTAAAAAATTTCAAGAGCAGGCTACCTTTCAGAAATCAACAAATGTACTGCAAGTGCCTGTAAAATCTTTGTAGTATGCTCTAGAAGCTTCAGTATTTCTATGAAAGTTTGAAGTAGATTTTAGAAGTTCCAGAAGATCTTAGAAGGTTGCATGTGGAAGCTTCCGGATTGTGCTTGGCGGCATTTAAATGGAGGAGGGCACACAATTGTGCTTGGATTGCAACACTCCCGTGCTTTAGAGCAGCAACATCGGAAACAAATTTTTGGAGCAATGATATAGAGCAACGGGTTTTGTTGATGTTTGTGGAGGAAGGTCGAAGCATGTTTGTACCTTATTCTAAAAATTAAATCCAAAGCGTTGTCGCTTACAGAGCTAACACAGTAACATAGCTACGTCGCAATTTGAAATCGAAGGAATGGGCCACTTGGGCCAAAGTTACTATTATAGATACACCGAAAAAGATGCATTGGCCTTCCCGCTGCAATGCACACAAATATGAAATTGCTGTTATTTCTAGGTATGCCTTGGTTTTTTAATCCTAGTAGTAATGATTGTACTAGCCCATTGTATGGGTCCCATGACCTATTGGTCTCCGTGGACGTTAAAAAAACTATTCTATTCTATTCTATTCTTTCAACTTTGCATGTAACTTAATTTCTCACATGAAACCCTGTTTTAAAAGTTCTCTTTACGGATTTTGATCTGCACTCCCAGGTTTGTTGCATAATTTTGTCATGGCTGAGCTATATTAGTTTCTCGACATTCTTAATCCTTATTCTCTTCCCCATTAGACTACATGATCTGAGACCAGTTAATGCAAATCCACCTCTCGAGTATGTTTCAAGTAGCTCTTTGCAGGTTCTGGAAGGTTTACAGGTTTTGGGGTTCTCCTTTTGGCTTTTGGGTTCTCCTTTTGGCTGAAGGGTTACTTGATCTTTGATAGCTACATTACCTTAGTTTGAACGAAAAGAGAGATGTTGCCAACAATAATTTAAATCCAAATTGGGCACATCCTTTGTTTCTTGATTTTAAAATAATGCTAGTTTATGTCCATTGGACAAAATCCACGTTCTCTTACTAATAAATGGCAAAAGATTGAACAGATGGTCGAGTTTCAAATGTGATTGGAGAAAATTAGTCTAATTTCTGGATCAAGGGCATTCGAATCCTTAATAATTCATATCTTTACTATCCATTCTCACCTTTGGTGCCTCCAGTGGTTGGCAAAACTGCAAAGTAGAGCTGCTAATCTGTTGTTTGGATTCCAGACACGGTTATCATATATAGGGTTATAACTGAATAGCATGGCAGGGCTTTAGCTGTTTTAAAATATTTCCAAATTGCTTTGAAGAGGCCCGATTTACATGCAAATCAATCTATTACTCATTTGTGTAGTGAGGCTTATTTATTGATATTACATAACCATTATAAAGGAATTTAATATTGGTATATGACACATCGAAGATAAACCTAAGACATGTTGCCGAATTTATCTAAAACATGTACTACTCATTGACATCCGACAATCCTTCAATCAATTGTAATAACTTTATCCAAAAAGTTAATTCTTTTTAGCATCTATGAGAGTTTTAATTCCCCAAGATTTTTGCTGTTTAATTCAAGAAATTTAAGCAAACTCCTTAATCACTCAAAAAAATACTGGCCAGGACCATCGCCGCAATAAGTACTTGTATATATTAAGTTTGTTTTTATCCTAGTCTAGATAACGTTCCAACATCGATATCTCCAACCATCTTTTTAATCATGCATCAACAATAGGTAAACTATTGAATTCTCAACTATTGAGCTAGATGGTTGTTGATACACCATGACATAATAAATCTTTAGTGGTTGCATGTATCGTATTGGCATCCATGGTTCTTGAACACAATGTATTGATCTTCAAATCATTTCATTATTGATTTAAAGAACTTAAGAAACCATTTCTAGTTTTAATAAACCACTACTGATTTTAGTTTGTATGAAAATGATCTCATAAACTACAACTAGTTCTAGCAAACCACCATTTTATTAGTAACTGATATTAATAATCACGTTGTAAACCACTATTCGTCTTGACAAACCACTATAGTATATGGTTTTCTTCTATCAAATAAATTGATGTATAAAAAACCATGTCTGTCATAGTTTTTACATTAGCTGATACTATTTTTATATGGCAGTTCATTTTTGGGCGCCTTGTATTTCTTCCTTTGATTTTCATAATGATAATTCCTGATAAAACGCTGCGGTCAGCTCCTTTGCACTCAACAGGAACTGTGTCCACATTCCTCAGACAAACAGCTCGTCTTCGTAATCCCAATAGTCACAGGCCTGACTTCTATCAGCCAACAAGAAAAACGGTCCAGGCCAGAGGCATTTCAAAGACCAGAATGACCACGTAAACCACATGTTGTGAAATGTCCTCTCACAATCCTGCAACAGAATCAATCCAGGATTCAATAATTTAAGCCAATCACACAAAAGTTGTGTGTCACTTTGTAGGAATTGAAAATGCATACTTGCATCTGAAGCTCGTTGTACGCATCCATGAGGGGATCATAGCAAAATGCTGCCATTAATGCAGTGTTCTTTCTCAACAGATATGCTCTAGAATCCTCTATCCCATGAAGTAATTCTTTTTTCCTCTCCTCAACTGCTGTACTTTGCTCAAACTCCTTCATTACGGTATCGTATTCCTCTGTCAAATTTTTAGCAATTACAATCTGTCTACATTTAAGAACCACCAGAATACAAAAGCTAGTCAACATTCATTTATAATCTACTTTTGCTACTAGAAAGAAAATTTTTGTGCTACCTTAGCAGTGATTATCTCATCGTTATCAGGGAATGGTATAATGCATGTAACTTCTTCTTTATAATGCAAGGCAAGCTTGCTAGCCAATTTTGCAGAGAATGCTTTCACATACACTTCATCTTGTGCCTATAAAAAGGTCAGCTTAGTTGCAAAAACCACAATACTAAGAAACTTGCAGAGTTCCCAATACCAGAAGTGCATGTTTATCTTTGTAAACCAATAAAGAAACAGTCTCAGACTCAACAATTGGCCTTTTTACAGCAATCCTGCTGGCAGATCGGATAAGCCAGACTTTCGCAGTTCAAAAAACAAAGATGGGCATTAGAAATGCGACCATGCCTGATGCAATAGTTTAGGTTAATCCAAACTTAAATCAGCAGAATGGTGAAGAACATATGCCTCGCAAATTTACCTGAAATGTAAGAGCACTTGGAGAGAAGTCATTATGTCGTATTTGCTGCAATTATTTTAGCACTCCATCATCTAATTCATGGTCTGCATAACCTGAAAATAGTATTGCACAACCCTTTAAAATGTAGACAAACATGGCAGCATCAAGAATCAATATACATGCATTCCCCCAATCAGACATAGCAACTCAAAGTGAAGGACTCATTAAAAAACATCTTTTTTGGTGATGTTATCAGTTAAATGATACATGTTGCTGTTAGGCAGCTTCTCACATGTTTCTCTAAAATATTTCTCCGTCCATGACACAATAGCAAGGGCATGCATGGTTACAACTCTTCTTGGTCCACAATGATCATCAATTCTTTGGATTTTTGTCCGATCTTTTGTGTATTCTAGGACGTTCGGTGGACCTAAGCGGTGGACAACCATAGCATTTCGGCAAACTTGTTCACGGTAAATGTAGTGCAAGAAGGTGTTATGGTGCGGTCTTACATGATAAGCTAAGTAGGCATTACGTCGCTAATGTCATGGGCGTAGTTGTCTCTAAGCCGCCGTAATTTAGCCATGTTAAACTGTTGATGCAACCCAATGAGCAAAGCATTTAGTTCTCAAGAGTCTCCTCATTTTGTGTTCATCCATAAGATTTCTTCTTCTTCTGAGGAGGAGCATGCACTCAAACCAAAATCCACCTTGAATTTCTTTGAAGATTGGTTTGGAGAACATGTAATCTCTTTGTTCCTCGTTGGTGTCTTCATCTTGATGAAACTTCTACTGGGGTGACTTCCTACGTCCGAGTGGTGTGTTTGTAGAGGAAAATAGACCAAGTGAAGTTGTTCCCGAGAAAAGGCGGTAGAGTACGGTGTTAAAGGATGGTGATGGCCCATAAGAGGTTGTGGCATCATTTGTTCTTGTACCATCTCGAAAAGGAGTTCTTGCAAACATCTCCTTTAGAGCTGATTTGGAATTCTCCAAATCCATGTGTCCTGGCCATTTGTGTGAAGAGTAGTACATCTTTGGAGCGTCGTCCTCCTTTGTAGTGAAGTCTGGTGAGAGAAATTGTAGTGAATCTCACGGGTCTTCTTTGTTTTCTGTGTTCCTTGTATGTTTGCATGAAGGGGCGTAAACTACAAAGCGGGGGGGGGGGGGGGCTTGTTCTTGAGCACCCGTTATTGTGGAGCTTCAGAGGTCCGGGGATGGAACAAAGGGTGGTGGCAACATGCTCCAAACTGGTGGTGATGCTTTGGAAGGAGATGCCGATTATCCGTCTACGAGGACTTGGCGGCGGTTGGAAGGGTGGTGGAAGTCGTTGTTACGTCTTTGGACTCGGTGTGTCTTCGAGAAGCAACAACGATGAAGTAGAGGTCTGAGCCGGAGAATGCTTGCGGTGATTGAGAGAAATGACGACGTTCCCAAGCATGTCCTCTAACTAGGCGAGCTTGAGACAACAAAAGGTGGTGGAAGCTTGTTCCTAAGCGGTTCGTCATCTTAACAAGCTGCAAAATAGTAAAGAGATTTGAGAAACTTTACGTAGTGCAGAGCTTTTCTTATTCCCGAATACACGCCCATGTAGTACAAGTAGAAGTTCCAGTACCAATCAAATGAAAGTCAAATTAAAAGCTATTTTAGAATACACAGGAGTAGGATAGTAAAGCTAAACGTATTCCGCTTCACATAGAATACGAGCAAGACGAAAATGATACTTTTAAAAGGAAATTTCGGCGCCTTCAGTTGCGTATTCCAGTCTCTGAGCTCAAGTCGCCAGCGCCAGCACCTCGACTATAATATTCAGAGACTGTATTCCGATACATATAGAGAAAACATGGACAGGTGAGTAAGAAAGTACAATGTACAATCATTTTTATGTCTGTTTCTTATTCTGGAATACACTTTCGCCTTCACGCAAAGGCAAAAGTGTATTCCGAAATACACTTTCGTGTCTTCAAGTTTTGAAAGGTCACTTTTCCTTGAGTTTTTTCGGCAATTTTAGGCGTTTTTTCCGTTTTTAGAACTTGTTTAGACCTGTTTTTTTGTCAAGATTGCATTGTTGTTTTGGCTTTTTTGTCCTCTTTTTGTCCTCTTTTTTCCCTTTTTGCAAGACATTTTGTATTCTGGAATAGTTTTTTGCCACTGTTTTCTCTAACAAGGTCGTGTTTACACACAATGTGTCGTGCAAGAAGGCAAAGAAGAAACAAATGTGAAGACCATTAAAATGCATTTCGGAAAAGCGCACCCTGAGAGAAGGGTTGAATGCCGAAGCACGCTATCTATGAGAACTTTCAAACTCAATGATTTTTCACAAGGGGTACAGCTGAAAAATACAGCACCCTCACTTTCCTACATGTCAGTAAGAGTCCTGGAGCAAAAAGGTACGATGACAGAGAATTTGTCTGCATGGGCACCATCCAAGCCGTGAGTGAAGTAGCTGGGGAGTCCTGGTCGGGAGGGAGACCTTTTTCAGACATCCCAAGGTTTTATTCACGTTGATGAAGCCTTTTTTAGAGTGGTGAAAGTAAATCCACCGGCTCTTTACAAGTATATTTCTCATTACATCAACAAGATATTGCTCACTGCCATAATTAACTACGTTGAAGCTAACACGGAGCTTAAGACTCGCCACGCCGAAGTCATCATGGGTGGGGAAGAGGAAGACTAGCGAGCCCGAAAGCAAAGTCCATCGTGGTCCGGGAGGTCCATCAAGGTCGGAAGAGCAGCCACCATCACCACCACCCAAGAAGCGGCAGAGGCTAACCATTGCTGCTAAAGAGCCTAAAAAAAAGAAAACGGCTTTAATTGCAACAGAAGATGCTCCTGAGGAAACACCCAAGAAGAAAAAGGGGAAGGGCAAAGCACCTGGTGTTGCCATTAAAGAAAAAAAGGTTGATAAAACATCAGAGAAAATGGAAGAGATTAACCTGCATAACGTTGTGCAAGGTGTCATTTACTTGCCCGTCACATCAATGAAGCTTCCTCCAAAAAATGAAGTTGGAGAACGACCACTGCAGGTTCGAAAGATATATGCAGATCATATAAGGAACCTCAAGGACAGAATTCAGAGCAATCCAAACGCCCATGTTGCTCCAATTGTTGTTCTTGTTGATAGAGAGCAGTGCACAAATCCTACAGAGTACGATAGAGAAAACGGACACACATATACGCATTATGTTTTGGGTGGAAACCACTGCTTCAAGGCAAGGAGGCAGTTATACAAAGAAAAAAGAATCCTAGGTACTTGTCCGCATCCCTGCATGCGGTTATCGTGGTTTGACCGACGAGGAAGCCAAAATCGTTGCCAACACTCACAACGCTGACAACGAGTACAAGTTAAAAATGAGTTTTGTCGACAAAATAAGATTTATGCACAGAGAATATGTCATCTTCAAGGAAAAGTACGGGGAGGATTTAAAGAAGCCACAATACTCCCTTGAACTTAAAGAAGCTTGTGCCATTGAGTGTTGCCTTAAATACGACGAGGCGAACAAACAGACGTCACTCATTGGTCATGACAACTGGTTTCAGCTAGCGTTCAGGGATGGCCGGGTATGTTAGAAGCGTATTCCAGAATAAGATTTAGTGTACAACTAGCTTAGGAGTTCTTTTTTTGTTTGCAGATCTGGGAGCTCCAAAATGAAATATTTAATATGTTTGAGCGTGGTGAGCTAAAAAGTAAGGGCAAGGTCTCAGAGAAGAAGAAAGGCACCGACGTGCCAAAGAAAGAAATGACGATCACTATCTGGAGGGAGATGCAGGGGTTTATGGACACAGAGTTACTAGAACGGCTTCTGCAGAAGGTGGTGGACAAGGAGTTCACACTTGAAGAAATGTCGAAGGAGTTGCACAGGTAAGCATTACCAGCATTGCTGCCTTTTTACTTGTAGAATTCTACAATTAACTCAATATAAGAGCAATCGGGTACTCCCGAAAATGCTTTCTCCTCCTCGAGGGATCGAAAGTGTATTGCGGAATACACCTTCCCACTTCGGGTAGTGTAAAAGTGTATTCTAGAATACACTTCCGATCCTTCGAGTCAGCGAAAACGTATTCTAAAATACACACTCTAACTTGTTGCGTTGTAGAAGTGTATTCTGGAATACACTTTTGCTTCTTTTCTGCAGTTAAGGTGTATTCTGCAGAACAAGAAGAAAAATAAGGACCTGCCAGAAGGTTTCATGCACCTCGTGAGACTGGCACGAGAAGAAAGAACACTGGCAGATAGGAGGACTCTAGAAGTGGAGCCTTCTGATTATGAAAAGTTTAATTTATACGACCAAAATAATTTGTTTTCTATCATCCACGGGGACTGCACTAACCTGGTCGGAACAGTAAAGCCACAGGATTTTACACTGGTGATAGCGGACCTTCCTTATGGCTTTAAAGTAAAGGACAGCCGTTACGACGATCAGCTTTTTAAAAATTCAGAGTTTAATGCTTTCGTCGACGGCATCAAACAAGTCACAACGCCCAAGCACTGGCGTCTTGTCGTCTTTCATTCGAGTATGCAATCTGGCCTTGTGGAGTCCACATTCAAAAATCACTTCGGATCCCCAGTGCAAGCTGGTTATGAGAATTTAGTTTGGTGAGTACTTTATTCTGGAATACGTTGGGCTTGTTTCTTCTTTCTGTTTTAGTTTTCTATTCCAGAATATGATTGCCTTTGACTTATTCTCTTTGTTTGTTTCTTGTTCTCGTTTTCGTTAGAGACCGACTCTAATTTTATTGGTACAAAACAAATATAAACTACCATGGCGGCCGACCAGGTTGTTGAGTAAGGTTGAATACCTCCATGTTGCTTCTTGGAGTTTCGATGGCAAACGCACCATGGAGCATTTCAACCACAATGACATGCGAATTTTTCTAATGTTTTTGAATTTCCGGTGTGCTTCAAAAAGCTACAAGACCCTAGTGCACAAGGTAGAATTGTTAATCACTACCGTAAGCGAAAAGCTAATCAACCATCTCCTAGACATGTTTTCACGCCCGAGGAGATTGGGTGCTTGATGCCTTCTCGGCTGCAGTACAACAATAGCTTGTGCACTTAAGAAGGGCCAGACATTGTGTAGCAAGTGGACATTGATAAAGAAGCTGTGAACTTCATCAAGATAAGACTGGCTGCCTTGCCTACCCTACCAGATGAGCACCAAGAGTTAGGCGCCAGATCCTCATCCGATTTTGCCAGTGACCTCTTCGAGATCTGACCTCCATTCACTAGCTCTTTAGAGGATGAAGCTACCTTTGCAGAGCTGAAAGAAGTGGCACTAGCTACCATTCCCTCAAGACAACTGCTAAGTAGACAAGGGTAAGGCACAAGAAAAGGATCAGACTACAAAATCTGGCAAAGCAGAAACAAGCAAAAAAAATGATGAAGACTACGAATTGGACCTTTAGTCCGTCTTTTACAAAAAAATTTATTATTCACCTTCATGTGTTGTTACAAGTTGATGTCATTGAAACACTTTAATTATATAATAATTATTTTATTCACTGCATTCTGGTGTTTTCAAGAAAATACTTTTTGAGAATACAAAAGCATGTCTAAATTCTTCCCTTTTCAAGTGCTGCTTTTGGCAAAATCCAAGTTCTTTTGCATTAAGGGGCCAAAAATGAGGTAAAAAAAATTAAGCCTATTGGAATTCCCAATTAGAAGCAAAAAAATGTCATTTTCTAGAGCAGGCTGTTTTTTTCAAGGGAATCTTTGAAACGGGAGTGTTGCAACACTCCCGTTTAATTTGCAATCATGTTTCCCTTTCTATTTTTCCATGTCTTTTATTCGTCTCTCCACCCATTTTCTCTCTCTTTTTTCCCTTCCCTTTTCCTCCTTTCCTCACCCTTTCTTTCTTCCCATTTTTTCATTGCCCTTTTTCCCTTCCTTATCCTCCCTCCCCCGTTTCCTTTATCTTATTTTTTTTTCCATGTTATTTTTCCCTTTCCTCACCCTTTTCCTCTTCCCCTCTTTTCCATGCATTTTTTCCTTCCCTTTTCCCCTTCCCTATTCCTCGTGCCTTTTTACCCTTCATTTTCCCTTTTCGTCCTCCTTTTTCCTTTTCCTTTTCCTTTTCCTTTTCCTTTTTCTTTTCCTTTTCCTCTTAAGAGATCAAAGCGATAATCAATCATAGTGGTGAGAAGTCATGTGATAAATCTTGGTCTTCGGATGCAATCTGATAATCTGAGCCATCTAAAGTAGGGCGTGGTCCAACACTTACGGTAAAACTTTATAATATAAGATTCTAATGCCATATGTTTTATATTATTTTAGATCATATTATATTGTTTAGCTCATCTATTATTAAAATCCCATTTTTTTCAAGCAGGAGATATTAAAATCCCATTAGTCATGATTTGTGCTCCATAATATTGGAGATAGAAACTATGTTTGTAGATAAGTAGGTTTGTGACATTTGTTTCATGTTTGATTACATGTTTGAGTCGAGAATGACCCTCAGACTTAAGTTTTTCACTTAAAATTTGCCTTTTCATTTCATGAGTCGAAAGTTCCTCGACTGCCTTTTCCACGAATTGGCCCACTGACGCGTTTTTCACTCTGAAGGTCAAGATCAAATAACTTTTTTTTTCCTACTTAGAAAAAAAAAGGAAAATTTTTTTTTTCTTGTTTTTGTTTTTGGGCTCTAAGCTACATTTCTCGACTCAGCCATTTTAGGGCCTTTCTCGACTTCGCCAATCGAAAAGGGCCGCATACCTACATTCTTCTAAAATGGCCCTTAGAATGGTTGTTTTCTTATTTGTATTATTCGTAGCATCACTTGCACTAACTTGAAAATGCCTTTCCCGGTCATGGATCATGAACGAGAAAGGACATGATCGGGAGCCATGGAAAGACCCGATTAATTGAGGAAAGAGGATCTAGAAGAGGTTGGTGACATGCATTGGTCGCTAGTGTGTTGATTTCTATTCTCTTCAAGTTGCTCTTGTCTGGCTTGGAACGCAGCCCGGACCTTGCTCGCATGTTGTTCCCGATGGGTGGTGCGTGTGCGAAGATGATGTAATATTTGTGTCACCACCATCATGGTATCTTCAACCATTGTAAAATACAATGTAATAAAATTATTTATGAATAAAAATTCAGAGGTGAAAGCAAAGACTTTGTTTACAGAGAGATAGCATTTTCATTGGTTTTAGTTGTGCTCTTTATCTTCTCGACTCGCTAACCGAGAAAAGTAGACCACATAATTTTCCTTAACCATTTCTTTTCACAGAGAAAAACATGCATCTTCTAAAGCAATAATGCGGTTTTTAAAAATTTCCTCGTCCTTTTCTTGTAATGCTGTTCCAAAAAAAAAGTGGGAATGCAATCAAACCCACTTTAATTAAATGCGACTTTATAATAGTTACAACTTGGGGATTAGAAAATGGTGCTTCATGGAAATAGAAAATTGTGCCCCGTGGGAACATGCAAATACACTATAATAGTTACAACTTGGGGAGTAGAAAATGTATTCATGCCACATAATAATATACTACAAGAAATTTATCGCGGCGGCCTTGGCCGCAGCAAACATTTCTCTATATTGTTAAGTTGAAACAATGCCAGTTCTAGACATGTGAAAGTTAAAGTAGTTGCATTGCTCATGCCTATGCTGGTATATGAAGCAGCTAAAGGGTGTCGGAGCGAAATCACTCCTAAGAAGAGAAACAGTAAAGGAAACATGGCTTTCAAATCCTGGCAGTGGCATGGCGTGTAAATCTTCTGCAATAAATCAGTCCATCGGCTTCATTTAATGCCTAAAGGTCGACGTCACAAAATCTTCTATGAGATGCCGACGTCACGAAATCCTCCCTAAATAATTAAGCATATATACGTGTCTCGTCCAAGTAATTTTAGAGGGAGAAAATGTGTGAGAACAAAAAAATGATTATATAGGTGTCATGATTGTCCGCCATAAATGCCCGCAATGAATGAGTCTATACACGTATCATGTTGTGGTAATTTTCAACGCGTGTTCTGCAATAAATCAGTCCATTGGCTTCATTTAATGCCTAAAGGTCGACGTCACAAAATCTTCTGTAATAAAATGAGATGTCGACGTCAAGAAATCCTCCCTAATAAATAAACATGTATACGTGTCTCGTCCAAGTAATTTTGAAGGGAGAAAATGTGTGAGAACAAAAAAAATATTGTATAGGTGTCATGATTGTCTGCCATAAATGCCCCCAATGAATGAGTCCACACACGTATCATGTTGTGGTAATTTTCAAGGAAGAAAATAGGTGAGAACAGAAATAGGAAAATGTCACAAAAGAGGAAAAAAATACAAAAGTAGGTATGACCGTAGAATGCAACTTTTATAATAGAATGACTTACACAGCTCTATGGGCACATCATCTATCTAGAGGGACTAAATGCTGAGTGCCATTCTAATCTACATATCTAGTGAGTTCCATTTCAAGTCTTTGCGCCTTCCTTGACTTGATGCCTTCACATTCACCTCCACAAAGAGATTCTAAAGTATAAGACAATCCCACATCCTAGGCATTCAGTATCAATTGATACTTTGTAATAGCTGCCACATGAATTACTCATCATTTAAGTTTTTCAAGCACTTTTCCAGAGTTTGAAAAACAGTTTCCATGGTTGGACGAGTTGTCCCATTTGGGTTGACACATTTCAAAGCTAGCAAAAATGCCTCCACGAGCGGTGTGGGATCATTAAGCGAAGGATCTAGCATGTTGACAATGTTAGCCTTCTTAATATGGCCCGGGCCATATAATCTTGAACCGCTTTCTTACCACATAGAAGTTCCAAAAGTACAACCCCAAAAGCGTATACATCACTCTTCAAAGTAAGCCTATTGGTGCGAAAGTATTCGGGTCAAGATATCCGGGGGTTCCCACCACTTTCATATTGCTAAGATGTGCGCCACCTCTTGGTGCGGGACCAACAACAGAGAGTCCAAAATCGACACATGGGCATTCGGTCGAAGATCTAACAAGATGTTGGTCGCTTTTACATCCCGTGAATTACTCTTGAGAAGCAAAATTACGCAAGTATTCTAAACCTCGGATACTTGCGTTGCAATTCTCATCCTCCTGTGCCAACTCAAGTGGTGGTTTTGCTCAAAGAGGCAATCATACAATGACCCATGTTCCATGTATTCAAAGACAAGGATTTTCTCCTCTTTGCAGTATCCAACAAGGTTCACAAGGCATGTGTGGTTGAGACTCCTCAAAAGCATTAGCTCTTGGTCAAAGGATCTTGACTTTTCTAGATCAATGGCTTTCTTGATAGCAACAACACGTGAGTCTTCTAGAGTTCCCTTGTACACAAGACATGATGCTCCTTTGCCTAAAATGGTAGAGGAGCTGTAATTTGATGTTGCCAACTGAAGGTGAGAGGCCTTGAACTCTTGAATCATGTTATCTCGGTGTTCCCATACGCTATGGTGGTCCTTGTGCCAAAAGTAGAGACACAAGCTTATAACTACAATTCCAATTAAAGTAATGGCACCCTGATTCGCTCCAACAATAAGCGAAAGATGAGATTTTTAGAATCCTTACGATTAATCGGGATTGAGCAAACTCGATCTCTGTTAACCTGACATGAAGAAGACTCTAAGGCACCAGGGGAACAGACAGTACAATCTAAGCAAAACTTGTCATTTGAACTGGGACAATTGTTGCCACTGGACGTCTCAGGGTACCTTCACACCCGCCGTTAAGTTAGGATTAAGTTAATTTTTTTAACTGCCCAGTTAAACTTATAAGAGACCCTTACGTTCGCACCAAGATTAAGTTAACTTTCCGTTAAGACTTTAACATAACGGAAATTAGTTAAATCCTTTCACACTAAAACAAGTTAAGTTATTTTTTTTTTAACTTAACGGCAAAATAAAAACGCATTCGCACATGTCTTGGTTAAGTTAGTGCTAACTTAATGCTAATGGCAATTGATTCGCATATATGCCTATTAAGTTAGTCTAACTTAATGCTAATGGCAATGCCTTCGCACGTTTCTTCGTTAAGTTATCTTTTTTTAAAAAAAAAACTTAATGCTAATAACAATCGCTTCACACATGCCTCCATTAATTTTTTATTTTTTTTTTTTTTTATTTTAAATCTAGAATGAGTATGCTTTCGCTTTTGGTTATGCTAAGCCTTTAGTAACTAGTACAATGCATTCATTTGGATGTTATGCTAGCCTTTAGTAACTAGCAGAATGCCCACAAATTACAAGATTACAAGCCCACAAATTACAAGATTACAAGACTTCTATGACTTACAAGAAATTTATTGTAGCCCACAAACCTTTGGTTCTAGATTTGTGATGGTTGACTGGCCATTATTTCACAGTCAAATGCATGCGTAATAATGGATTTTGTCGATTTAAAATAGTGCAAAAGTGGTCATGTTTAACATTTGACTTGACTTCATTTTTCTCTTAAATGCATTTTGTTTTCATTGTTGCTAGCATCAAGAGCTGCATCTCTATTACATGATACAATAAATAAACTGAAACAGGAAAGTCGTGCAATTCCTAAACCGTTGATAATAAGAGGAGGCCATGATACTTCTGAATATTTCAATCAGTTTCTAATAGAAGAACAAGATGTAGTAGGGGCTCCAATTGGAATAGACTCCAAATGCATATGAGTTATTTAGCAAAACATAGATTCCAATTGGGCTGGAAAACCACGAAAATTACACTATGTTCCTATCTGCAGGGATGAGACAAAAAGTAGACCCCATTATCAGACCTGCGGCAAACAAGAATGGGCTCCAGCCAGAAGCAAGGTATTTTTATGCATAACTATCACATGGTTTTTTTTTATTGGAAGAAGAGGCTCTGCCTCCAAGCTTTTCTCAAACTCCATTCAAAGTGGTCTGCAACCAAATAAAGCAGGCTATCAGATGGTTTACTTAATAATCAGAAAGAATGTAAAAAATAGGGCTTCTTATTGCCAGAATAATTTGCCGGGTCAGTTGATAGGACTAGGGCTCCAAAAAATTTAGACCTTTCATGCAGCTAGGCATGTCTCAAAGTAGGCAGAAATTACCTTATCTAAGGCATACTCCTGCTCGCATGTCAAGCAGAGGATGAGAGGATCACATACAGCATAAAGGAATTCAGAGAATAAAAGAGCAGATTGCAGCAGTTCCTTTATGCATTGAACAGAAAAAGATTGGAACCCTAAGCACACGCTTCGCGAAATTAGGTGGAGCAACTTCTAAGGTTTCAACCTTAGGTGCTATGAAAAAGATTCATCTCCTACAACAACAAATTCTTCATCCTTCATGGAGGATATAAACCACAGAGTTATATGGAGCAATGCTGCTTTCTGTCCAGACATGAAGAGGGATGGCAGCATCAGTGCAGAATCTAGGAGCGCAGGAGACTGTCAATCAACTTCATCCACTGAAAGGTTTGAGGATTGTAGCTCAAGGAGGGGAAAGCTTTTAACCAATAATGAGCATTGGAAATTAAACTGCCAAAATGGCAGTAGCTGCAGTGATCTGGGTACACCTATGTCCAGTCTTTTTTTTAGTCCTTATGAGGAAAAATTTGCATTCCAGTCCACAACTTGCATACTCTCGACTCAGGGAAGAAAGTGGTTCACCCCCATGAATACTGAACTGAACGCTTCATTTCAAACCACAAAGAAGTCACTCTTCAGATCACCTCAGCACCATGTGATGCAGCATCCGGAGCCAAGTGGGTTTAAATTGTTATCTGCTGCTCAAAATTTGGAAGGGGGAATAAATTCTAGCAAGACGTAAGGCGTGAAATATATGAGAGTTATAATGTCTTCTTAGAAATTGGAAGATGAAACAAAGTTCATTACTTCCATAACACCTCATCAAAGTCCTGATAGTCATTTAATGCCATCTTCTACTCAAAGACTAGGAGATGAAACAGATTTTAGGATTTCCATGAACAAGATTGCAGATCACCTGAGAGCTTGGTAGTGTTCAGAAATTGGAAGATGGAATAGATTTCAGAACTCCCTTAAAAGAGATTTCTTTTCAATGCACTGCATCGTCTTGCATTCAAGATTGGATAAGGAGACTGGTTTGAGTGTAAAATGTAGTTACATCTATGCCCAAAGCTGGTACTGTTACAATTGAAGTACCTACTCCAAAATCATATTTGGCTAGAAGTAACTTGGATAAGCATCCCGGAGAACATTGGGTCCATGCTCCAGATTTTGATATGGAGAGCTCTGTTGCGAAGGTTGAGACTGACTTGGAAGATGAGCTTGAACATCAACTTGAGGAGGAACTTCGAAAAGAGATTTTAGTCCTCAGTCAGAGGCTTGCAGGTTTGCAGGTACAGAAAGCAAGCAAGCAAATGAAAGAACTAAAAGAAAACCACTCCTCTCTCTGTTCACAGGTGGCCCTTAGGTTAACGAACAATTTACCTGAGAATAAGCTGCAGGCACAGAAGAAAAGGTCTAAAAGTAAAGCAGTTTCTGCCAAATTTCTGCAAACGTCCTGTTCTCAGGTGGGGCCTCTAGAAAAGACTCATAGAAAAGAAAGTTCCATGCAGAAATTGACAAGAAAATGTGAGAAGTCAAAGCCTATGGTGGCCAGAGATTTGGAGGAAACAGGACCAAAAATGAACAAGGGACCAAAATTTGGAAGCAACATAGTCTGTCCTTTACTGAACGGAAGAGGAATGTTAAGCCCTGCCCAAGATTGCTCTGAAAGATACAATTGGGCAAAGAATCTTAGGTCGAGCACTTCTCTATCTGCAAAGACATTATCTAGTAAAGTTTCTGCCCTAAGGGAAGACACATATAATGGTAGCACAGAATTGACAGACTAGGATAAAATAGACTGTTACAGTGCAAGCGAAAAACAAACAGACCAACAAAAAACCCCACAAGGGATTAGAAGCAGGTACAGTCAAGATATGCACCGATTTTCGAGAATGTGAGACCTACAGAAATTTGAAATGGACAAAAACGTGGCATCTCTTTCAAACCCACGCGTTTTCAATAGCTGGACGATCCAGGCAGCTCCAATCCCAGTGCAGATTGTCAGGTTGAGGTCGAGTTTATGGTTGATGTCTAAGAAGAAAGGAAAAGAAGAAAAAATAAGAATCACCTGATGAGAGAATGAATAGGCAAGGGCAAGAGAATGAATCCGTAACATTTCATAGCCGCTTCTTGCTTCCTCTAAAGCCGTCGCCATCGCCACCGAGCTCCAGCTACGGAATAATAACCGAGGTTAAAGTGACCTCGGAAGGTCACTTTAATTTTTAGTTCATTTTTATTTTTGCGTTAATTTTCTGTTAAATTCGTTAACCTAAAGCAAACTGGTCTGAAGGTATTTTAGGTTAAAAAAATTAACGGAATACTAATTATTTAACTTAACGAAACACTAACCTAACTTGTGGTGTGAATCTAAAAACCGTTAAAGGCTTAACGGAATCCTAACTTAAAGGCTTAACGGAATCCTAACTTAACGGCATTCCAGTCGGTATCTAACAAGATGTTGGCTGCTTTTACATCCCTGTGAATTACTCTTGGAGAAGCAAAATTATGCAAGTATTCTAAACCTCTGGATGCTTGTGTTGCAATTCTCATCCTCTGCTGCCAGCTCAAGTCGTGGTTTTTCTCAAAGAGGCAATCATACAATGAGCCATGTTCAATGTATTCAAAGACAAGGATTTTCTCCTCTTTGCAGTATCCAACAAGGTTCACAAGGCATGTGTGGTTGAGACTCCTCAAAAGCATTAGCTCTTGGTCAAAGGATCTTGACTTTTCTAGATCAATGGCTTTCTTGATAGCAACAACACGTCCATCTTCTAGAGTTCCCTTGTATACAACACATGATGCTCCTTTGCCTAAAATGGTAGAGGAGTTGTAATTCAATGTAGCCAACTGAAGGTGAGAGGCCTTGAACTCTTGAATCCTGTTATCTCGGTGTTCCCATACGCTATGGTGGTCCTTGTGCCAAAAGTAGAGACACAAGCTTATAACTACAATTCAATTAAAGTAATGGCTTTTCTGTTGCTCCAACAATAACCGAAAGATGAGATTTTTAGAATCCTTACCGGTGTCGGGGTTTGAGCAAACTCGATCTCTGTTAACGACATGAAGAAGACTCTAAGGCACCAGGTGTGGAGCAGCGGTTACAATCTAAGCAAAACTTGTCATTTGAACCGGGACAATTGCGCCCTTTGGGCGATATCTTGATTATTTTCGCAATTTTACGAACACGGAGACTTGTTAGCGCTCAAATTATATCTCGCCCGAATTGGGTTAGGGTCCCAAGAATGGAAACCTCCCAAATTTTCTCTTATGGAAACCTCCCGACTTTCACCAAAGCACAGGGAGGTTTCCAATCTTGCTAACTTTGGGAGATTTCCATAAAATCCCAAAAATATATTAATTTTTCTTTTATGACGGCAGCTATTCATAATAACCAAAATTTAATGTCGATGGCCATGGCTCAGAATATGTTTGGCGCTCATTTGGAGTGAGGCGTCCATAGCTATGGCGATGGAGGATGCATTATCCGAGTGCGCATTCATTCGCAGAAGCGGCATTGCAATTTTTGGAAAACATATCAAGCTGCTTAGCGAGATGTGTGCCGGCATGAATTTTTACGGTTAGATGGTGGACAAAAGAAACGATGGCCGGATCAAATAGGGGAATAGGTCTTCAAATTCTTGGCTGACTTGCTAGTAATGGGCTTTTTGTAGTTCGACATCGAGGAGATATAAACTCGGCCTCCGGTTTGGGAAACTTGGCTCAAACAAGAGGGCCTAGAAGTGGCTTTTCATCATTCGGCGGTTGAGACCAAGATTAGGTGGACAAATTCCTTATCGGCTCAAGGAACAATATCAAGATGGTATTGATATACCGTATAATAGTGTGTTTGCAATGTGGAATCGGTAATATTGTGTTTGCATTGTGGATGCTTTTGTTACGATATAATATGCCCTATAGATCAATAATGTTGGAGTCTTGAGCGGTTTCCCAATAGCTCAGAACTCAATATTTTTTATTGTTTCAATTAAGCCCATGTTAGGGTTTGCACAACTTTTTGACTCGAGTCTGACAAACAAGCGTTGGGGCGAGGTTTTGTTGTGCTACAAAATGGGCTCAAACTTCGCAACGAATTGACTTTCTTGTCTAGTATTGTTCCATTTTGCAATGGGTCAAGCTCTATGTTCTTTTCGTTCTAATCTTCTAAGTTTGTGCATCTAATCCACCTCAGATCCTCGCTTTAGAGTGTCTGATTTTGCATCTAGCTTGGTCTATGTCCTACTCTGATTTTTGCGGTAGATCCAACTTCATTCCGCATAGTGTCTGGACTAAATTTTGTAGTGAAAGTCACTAGCCCTGCTCCAGTTTCTGCTACATATTTTGCATTTGATTAATTTTCTCGTGGATTTCTATACTATATTCTGCAACAGTTTGCACTCCCGTTTCAAACAATTCTGCTCCAAGTTTAATAGATTTATTACATAGGTTTTGCCCTAGGTTCTAATCTGAATAGGTTGTGCTTAAGTTCTACACAAGGTTTTGCTCCACCTACTGCCATATGTTGTGCTTCCATTTCTGTTTTGCTCTATGTCTTAATAGGTTGAATTTGGCAATTCCCAATGCATCCAAACCTATATGTTTGCATGCATGGTGACAAGCTAAATGCAATCCAATAATTATATATGTATGAACTATATCTAATTTCTAGCCGCCGAGAAATTTACCATGATTGAGCAGTGACGCACAAGCAAGGTAATTATTTGCACTTTCTTGATGCATTGATGTTGGAATTTTCCGGTCGTAGGTTCATTAGAGTAACCTTGTTCCCTGTAAACAATTTAATTGTAGGCGATTGCTTTTTACAAGTTATCCTTGCTAGCACCGGTGCTAAGTTTGGAGGAATTTGAGGCCCAATGTTAAAAGCGCATTCTTTTGCATCTTGGGGATAAAATTTCTTTGAAAAGAGATTTATAAGAAGGAACCGGTAAAACATTAAGCAATGTAATTCACCTTCTTTGGAGAAGCTAGGGCTATCTATTTGGCCTCAAAACACTTTATTAGGATCTGACAAATTGGGTTTCAACTTACTTATCTTTGCTTTAGGAGTTAACATCATATTTCTATAAAGATTTTCAAGATACACATCCGTCTAACAACTTTGCCGAGAAGTTGGCGCGGAGTGTGGGAGATACATGTCCGCTAAATAGCTTGGCATAGAAGTTGATGGGTGCAGGAAGAGAAGCATGTTTGCAAGTAACAAATGAGTTTATTATCACTTAAAATTTCCTCTCCTAATGTGTCCAGAATGGTTTTTAAGAAATTGTTGTTGTGAGGTGCAGTTTTTCCCATACTCCATGAAGGTTGTGCATGAAAGGTTCTTTGTCCTTGCAAGCCTGCAAGTGTGGTGCCAATATGGCATGATGTAAGATTGCTTCTTAAATTGCAATGGCGTAAAATTGCTTTTTAAAAGTGCAATGGAAGAGCCCTCGTAAATTGAGACATCGGGGAAGAGAGCGAAGAAGTCGGGCCTGCAACTCTACATCTCCATTTAATGAGGTAGTTGCAATAAAAAGTCTGAGCCTCAAGAAAGATGATGTTGAAGTTGTGCATTGTTTATTGTAAAATTCATCAAACCTTTGTTTGTGTTGTCCTTACATGCGAGAATATTTATATTTGAACATTTGCTGTTAGAAGCTTTGGAATACTCAAATCTTCATGAGTGGGTTAACTGCATTTATGTATTTTTGTTTTAGCATTTTCTGATCTTTCAAGAACTCAGTTATGGTCATGTTGCCAAAAGCGGATCCAAGCTTGATTTGGGGAGACCCATTTCTCACGAGGTACCCAAAGCCGCATTTTCTTATTCCACAGTGAGATTGATAAACGGGACCTGTTAGAGACCCTATAAGATTTCACATAAACTTGGATAGGAAACTTGGAAAACTTGGGATTGGAGGATTGCTCCAGCCATTTTTATCTTGTCGTTGTTATTTGTCTTCTAATTTGGGCAATTTGACATTAGGTCCAAGTCATATTACGGCTTCCCAAAATAAAACAAACAAGGTGCTGCGCACGAGGGGTTGCCCTCTGGTGGCCCGAGTATGTGTTTTCATTGGTTCTGAATATGTTTGTCATTGTCGAGCAAACATATAGCTCTAAGCACGAATTAGGATCCTAAACTACTGTCAATCTTTCGTATATTTGTGGCTTTGTTCGCTTATCTTATTTTGCATATTTAGGCCAAGAACGTGCTACAATGATTAAATTTGAGATAAGGATTACCATAATCAAGGGAAATTTTACTTAGTGCCGACCTAAAGGGTCCATGCTTCCATTTGGAGTATTTAGTCCATAATGATTAAGGTTGAGATTCCACTGGCAGACGTTAATGCCTGCAGCAAGCCAATCAAATGGACATATTGCAAACTTCTGGAGTTGCACTGTGATTCCACTAGCATAGGCAATTTAGTTTTGGGAAGATGATGTGGAGCAGGGAAGAGATAATTGCCAGATTAACTGTCAGGAAATTGTCCCCGACAATTTGGTAGGAAGGAGCTGCCAGCATCAAGATCTTTACACGCGCTCCTCATCTCCGACGGATGAATTCGTTGATGAAAGAAGAACTCAAAGAGACGATTTGCTTCAAGAAATAGCTCAATTTGAAATTTTATAGACATTTTGTGGAAACCTCCCCTAGTTTCTTTGGAAAGTTGGGGAGGTTTCCATAAAATATTTAAAAAAAATAAAAAATAGTCATTAATGTTGGCAACCACGGATGGACTGCAACGCCAAAAGTGAGACCACAAGAGGTAGAGTATCCTCCTGTTATAGCCCATAGCTTTTCATTTGGAGTATTATATGTGTCATTATAGGCGTTGGTAGTCGAATAGCAGGCTGGAATAAGAGAGCCTGGTTTAATAGCACACAAGGTAAATGCTTCTTCGCTGCGTCCACCATTTAGAAGAATTGTTTCCATGTGTCCAAATGCGAGAGCATATTTCGAAATCACCAACAATATACTCCACAGAAGAAGAAGATAATGAGGCAAACACATTTTGCTCGGACTAAAAATAAGAAAGAATCAAGTCCTTGAAAAGCAGTAAGTAAGATTGTTAAAAGAAGATCATCGTAGGGATCCACGATAAGGGACTAAGTAAGGCTCTGTGTAATGTGCAAGATCTTCTATCATATAATATGGGATAGTAACTGAACTCACTAGCTGCGACATTCAGCCCTTAGAAAACTGCAGACAGTGCAAGCTGCATGCCACCATGCCCATCTCTGCAAAAATGGAATTGAAACTTTTGTGGTCCGATCCAACCTAAACTTGCTGCATAAAGACATGCCAAAGGGAAATTTCCCGGCTCCGAAGCTATGTTGACTTGTAATTGCTCTTCTGTCTAAGGATTTTAATTTATTTCTTGTCTTTATATTATGTAACAAATAAGGCCGCCAAAAATAAACTCTTATATTAAACTAGTATTAATTCATCCAAAAACCATGATATATGGAATTTTTTATGCATGACTTTGTTTGAGAGAAGAAAAAACCACATGCCATTGTGCTTTCTTAAAAACCACAGTGGTTCGTTACATGGTTCTTTATGTTGATTAAAATGGCTTGTTAAAATTAATGATGGTTTATGTGATAGTTCCATGCACAGTATAATAATTGAATAAAACAAGTAATGCTTTGGTAACATCACTTTTTAAGGGGTAAATTAATGGATATGATATGGTTCTTGGTTGGCAAGTGGATTTGTTAAGATAAATGATTTATTATGTGGTATAGGTGGAATGAATACTAAAAGTATTCCCATAAATAACTCAACTTGATTGCACCTCATAGTAAGTACTCAATAAAATTATTTTCAACCTTGATAGTTTGACATCTATCTTTATACCCCTCCTCTCAGTTCAACTAAATTATTCTTCTACTGTATTGTATTTAATATTGTCTCATTATGACAATCAGGAAATGTGATAGTATAACATTTTCAATGTATACGTCTCATAGGCCAATTTGGTCTTCACATATTCTCCCATGGTGGGGTGAGTATATATGAAATGCATGGACAATGAAAGGGGTTTCTCCTTCCTGATGTAGGTAATATTGAGTCAGAAGCATATACAACTCGAAAAAGATGAAAATAATTCAAATCAACAAATATTACTGAGGCAAAACACCTACAAATAGGGGTACATGGTCTGATTCTACGCGTATGTCACCTAATTCAAAGCGACTTATCTGTTTTCTAAATTGCGGTCTGGCAATGAGGAGGTCAATGACACTAGCATCTTTGCATGTACAATTATCTGTTTTAGGAAAATAGGCAGTGCCGTTATATATTACCATGTCCAAGCCACTAGCCATGCATAGTACATGTTTTCCCTGTGGATTAGAATACTTACTTGTGTCCTGTGAGGTCCTGGCCCATCCATTATTCTTCAGCTCATCATCGTCCATCATTTGCATCCAAATATCCTCTGTATCATCAACTGTACTGCACATAGCAGCCTGGTTAGTTGCTATATGCCCATTGAAGTCCCCTAGTAGCAGAACTTCCCCCTCTTGCATCAAATCACTTATATCTTGCTCTAAATTATCAAATGGATCATCCTTATCTAATTCTCCTGTATTATATGTTGGCGAATTTGGAGGGAAAAAGCACCCAGCCACAAAAATCTTACCAAATCTACCTGGAAACTCAATCCAAATGTATTGCTTTGATATCCTTTGCTGTAATATTTTATCATATGCACCACCTTATTTCTTGCAACATGCCACTCCGCCATGTCCCTTTCTTCTCCAGCCCTTAACATTCTGAATGGAATACAATAATGTAAAATCTGGTATATCAGGGAGGCCACGTTCTTGGTAGGCATTCTTGGTAGGCTTGATCGCCTACTGAATCCTATCATCGCATAGCGATTCTGTGGACAAGACAAAGGTCTTTGTTGTTGAAGAAGCTGTAGATCCACCAAATCCAGAGATGTCTGAAGCTCCATCCGATGTGGACTATGATGTGATCAAGAACACACAATTCAATCTGGACGTTCTTGATGATCCCAATTTCACTGCCACAGCGTTCGAGAGCTTTCAGGGAGATCCTATGGGTGCTTCTTCTAGCCATGGCCCTGGCGATGCGGAACCTGATCCTGATGTGGAACCTGATCCTGATGCGGAACCCTAAATTTTGTGTTATTATAATGTAAATTGTACAATAATACCTTTGTAAACAGACTCTCTCTTTCGAGTCCTTGCCTGTTGTGGCAAATTTTTTGATATGCAAATCTATGAATTTGGAAATTTTAACTAATTTTGTGATGTTATGTTTCTTTAGCTTCTTTATATGCACTGTTAGTATTTTTAATGGCGCCAATAAATGACACTTTAGAGGCATATTTTTTCTAAATGGCGCCATAATTGCTCAAAAAATTGGCATAAAATGAACTAAAAAGGATTTTCGTTCCTAATTGGAATCACGAAATTTCTCATTTTAATAGAAATTGTGCTTCCTACCATATGTAAAATATTATTCCTGTCAACCACTGAACATATGAAATGACTATAATACCTGTGATTTAAAGATCAAAGAAATGACTGTTAGAAAGCAAACAGGTCGATGTTGTGGAGGTGATGGAAGGATCTTGAGGAGATGATGCAAGGAGCCATCTTTAATAACATATATGAACAATCGAACATATGGTTGGTCATGGTTTAGTAGCAGTTTCAGGGTACACTGTTGGAAAAGCTTTGTATAAGTTTCCGAGAAGTTGAAGCAAGATTAAAATATATGTACAAGGAATGGATTACAAGAAAAAAATACAAAAGTAGGTATGCATCCGTCGAATGCAATTTTTATGATAGAATGATTTACACAACTTTATGGGCACATCATATATCTAGAGGGACCAAATGTTGAGTGCCACTTTAATCTACATATCTAGTGAGTTCCATTTCAGCTCTTTGCGCCTTCCTTGACTTGATGCATTCACATTCAGCTCCACAAAGAGATTCTAAATTATAATAAGACAGCCCCGTATCCCAGGCATTCAGTATCAATGCATACTTTGGGATAGATGCCACATGGTTTACTCATCATTTAAGTTTTTCAAGCACTTTTCCAGAGTTTGAAAAACAGTTTCCATGGTTGGACGAGTTGTCCCATTTGGGTTGACACATTTCAAAGCTAGCTCAAATGCCTCCACGAGCGGTGTGGGATCGATAAGCATTGGAAGCGAAGGATCTAGCATGTTGACAATGTTAGCCTTCTCAATATGGCCCAGGCCATATAATACTGAAACTGCTTTCTTACCACATAGAAGTTCCAAAAGTACAACCCCAAAACTGTATACATCACTCTTCAAAGTAAGCCTATTGGTCTGATAGTATTCTGGGTCAAGATATCCTGGGGTTCCCACCACAGACATATTGCTAATATGTGCGCCACCTTTGGGTACAGGACCAACAACAGAAAGGCCAAAATCTGACACATGGGCATTCCAGTCGGTATCTAACAAGATGTTGGCTGCTTTTACATCCCTGTGAATTACTCTTGGAGAAGCAAAATTATGCAAGTATTCTAAACCTCTGGATGCTTGTGTTGCAATTCTCATCCTCCGGTGCCAACTCAAGTGGTGGTTTTGCTCAAAGAGGCAATCATACAATGAGCCATGTTCCATGTATTCAAAGACAAGGATTTTCTCCTGTTTGCAGTATCCAACAAGGTTCACAAGGCATGTGTGGTTGAGACTCCTCAAAAGCATTAGCTCTTGGTCAAAGGATCTTGACTTTTCTAGGTCAATGGCTTTCTTGATAGCAACAACACGTCCGTCTTCTAGAGTTCCCTTGTATACAACACATGATGCTCCTTTGCCTAAAATGGTAGAGGAGCTGTAATTTAATGTAGCCAACTGAAGGTGAGAGGCCTTGAACTCTTGAATCCTGTTATCTCGGTGTTCCCATACGCTATGGTGGTCCTTGTGCCAAAAGTAGAGACACAAGCTTATAACTACAATTCCAATTAAAGTAATGGCACCTGCAACTGCTCCAACAATAACTGAAAGATGAGATTTTTTAGAATCCTTACCAGTGTCAGGGTGGAGCTCTGGCGATGCAGGTGGAGGAGGATTTGAGTTTGAGCAAACTCGATCTCTGTTAACCTGACATGAAGAAGACTCTAAGGCACCGGGGGAACAGACAGTACAATCTAAGCAAAACTTATCATTCGAACTGGGACAATTGCTGCCACTAGACGCCTCATACTGATGATCTTCGCAATTTTCTGAACACGGCGACTTGTTAGCTGCTAGAGTTGTTCGTACAGAGGCAATATCACTCTGGTTTAGTGCACCCCAACAAACAATTTCTCCTGTGTCTAAAGTGACACCGCATGTCATATAGTTTGAGGCAGTGATAAAGGCGAAGGGAACCCCTGCTGGTGGGTCTGTAATATTATAGTCGTTCCAACCCCAACATACTGCTTCGTGATTGTCATCTCTCAAACCACATGTATGGTAGCCACCAGATGCTAAAGAAGAGAAATTATGGTCTTCCGGGGGGTAAACTTGATTGTATGTAGTACGACCCCAACAGACAGTTTTTTTAGTGCCCTTTTCTATGCCACAAACGTGCAATTCACCAGCAGATATGGTATCATACTGTAACCCAAGTTCAGGTTTCCCCTCTAAGGATCTTCCCCACATAGAGACTCTACTGTCATTTAACCTTATTCCACAGCTAAAGTGCTGTCCTGCAGTAACCGTTCGCATGGTAAACCCAGGAGGTACTGTTTCATTATTTGTATCCCATCCCCAACAATCAACAACACCAGAATCTCTGACTGCACAACTATGCCAACCTCCTGAGCTTATACTTGTATAGTTGAAATTTCTGTAATCTGAAGGAACAGAGGCACTTAATTTACTGTTATCTGTGCTGGTGTCTCCCCAGCAAACGGCATTTCTAAAGCCATAAGTGAGACCACAAGAGGTAGAGTATCCTCCTGTTATAGCCCATAGCTTTTCATTTGGAGTATATGTGTCATTGAAGGCGTTGGTAGTCGAATAGCAGGCTGGAATAAGAGAGCCTGGTATAATAGCACACAAGGTAAAATCATCTACGTTGCGTCCAACATTTAGAAGAATTGTTGCCATGTGTCCATATGCGAGAGCATACTTCGAAATCACCAACAATATACTCCACAGAAGAAGAAGATAATCAGGCAAACACATTTTGCTCTAAAAATAAGAAAGAATCAAGTCCTTGAAAAGCAATAAGATTGTGAAAAGAAGATCATCGTAGGGATCCACGATAAGGGACTAAGACTCTGTGTAATGTGCAATATCTTCTATCATATATAATACGGGATAGTAACTGAACTCAGCCCTTAGAAAACTGCAGACTGCAAGCTGCATGCCACCATCCATCTCTGCAAGACATTAAAAACCAAGTGCAAAACTGCACGGCAGAGCTAAGATCTTTAGGCAGATCGTTCTTGCAGCTCCGTGGGCAGCTTGAACTGCTTCAAAAGCCCTTCTAATCACTTTGAATGCCTCTTTAACGCTGGTTTGATGAATGTGTGGCCCGATCCAGCCTAAACTTGCTGCATAAAGACATGCCAAAGGGAAATTTCCGGCCTCTGAAGCTATGTTGACTTGTAATTTGTCTTCTGCCAAGGATTATATGCAAGGTCCACAAGTGATGGTTGAGATGTGCAAGGATGGGGCAAGGATTATATTTCTTCTCTTATGTAACAAATGCATTCAAGGTTCACAAGTGGTGGTTGAGATGTGATTAACCCAGTCCAATATCACCTTGGCAACTTGTACTAGTGAAGCACTCAAAGTACCACCAGTGCTAAAATTTTTTGACAAAACCTTTGTAGGGCCAATCCTTAAATTTGGCAATAACTTCTTGTTTTTGCCATAAAAGATCTAACCTATAGTCATTGAGTGCTTAAATTTGACAAAACCTTTGTAGGGCCAATCCTTAAATTTGGCAATAACTCCATAAAAGATCTAACCTATAGTCATTGGGTTGCCCTTGGAAGTCTATGGCTTGTGTTTTCTTTTATTCAAAAAATTGGAAATTGCTAGCCAACATGAGTTTAATTTGAAATTAGTGCATTGGCTAAGATTTTTTTCTTTGGGGCAAGGATTTCTTAACCACATGCCCTTGCAGGTTATGTCAATCCAACCGTTGCCCACCGTTGGATTGTAGCATCTTTATAATTCATAACCTCCTGAATATTCTATTTCAACGAATATTCTAATGATTATTAATGATAATCCCTCGAATATACCATAATCGCTTCGAATATTCTATTCGTCTACATACCTCTCTTTCGCTATTTTTGCAGCTCTGTTTCTTTCTAGATGGATCAAATTTGTTTCTAGATGCACTGGCCTCCTTTTTTATCCTGTTCGAGATAGATCTGCGACTATGGCAGATGCGCCAGAAGAGGCACAAACTCGCTGCACAGCAAAAAGGGGGAGGAAAAAAAAAAAAAAAAACCCCAGTTCGAGAGGCTACGGAACTGCAAAAAGAGGTTTAATTTCGAGCAAATAATCCAGAAAATGGGTTAGATCATAATAAGAAGTGCCTCGAGAATAAAAACTTTTGATCCAGAAAAAATTACTGCTGATCTATAAAAAGGTTGAAACGGCTGATCTATAAAAAAGGTTGAATTCCACTTTGCATGATTTCTAGTGTTATCAGGGCTTGAAAATAGGGAAGTTCTAAAAAACGGATCATCTTGAAAAATTTAAGGCATTTTTAAAAAGAAAATAAAAAATTTCAGGCATAACTAGAAAATGTATTGGCATATATTTTTTTCCGGTAGCCTCAAATACCCATGATTTCTAGATTAGACACATTGCTATTAGGAAAGTGTTATCTCTATTAGGAAAGAGAAAGTTTCTATTACAAAAGAAAAAGTTGCTTATTATTTACTCATTAATGCAATAGCAATTATTTCATTGAGGTATTTTTGACGACTACATGAGATTTATTCTCTATTAAGAAAGAAAAGTCTGCTTATTATTTTATTCATCAACGCTATGGCAAGTTTTTCATTTAGGCAATTTGAGGACCTTTTTTTTCCCCCCCATAATTGAAAAGGTCACAAATGGAGTCTTTAGGAGGCGGGCATTAATGTTATAAACAAGACTTAGACTATACAGGACTTGGACAACCATATTTAAGACAATAAGACACAAATGGAGTCTCTAGGAGGCAGGCATTAATGTTATAAACAAGACTTAACCATCATTCAATTAAATTGGGATTATGTCTATTCCAAAATCGCGCCTTATAAGCCTTTTATTGACCATTATATTGAATTAACCACACTTTTTTCAGTTCATTTTCGGGCTAGGAAGATGCATTTTATGTTGAAATGCAAAGGCATCCAAATATTGATTGCAAATGACCCATATTATGAGAGAATGTTGGCAATATAAAAAAGTAGGAAATTGCTTATTAATTCGCATTTACAATCACCAAGCGACAACGAAATCTAAACATTGAAATTGTAGTGCTTTACGAATAAATAACGACAAACAAGTTGCTACAAAACATAGATTTTAGTTCAAATCGGCGTGGCGCGATTTTATCACATAAATAACGTATTATAGTGGAACATAAACTTTAAAAACTAATCAGAATCATCGCCGAAAAGCCCACTGCGGGCGGTCTTTGAGATCTGTCGATCATGAACAAACCATACTCTGGATTCCATATAAGATGGATTACAACATCAAAGGGATCGGGATAGAAGCGGAGGGATTCATAGCAAGCGTCAAGCCGATCTGAAGTTCTATTTCTAGCTCGCGGCACCTGAGGTGCATGGTTCATCTGGCGAGGTAATAGAATGTGCCATAATAACAAGGCGGAGGCCGAAGCCGATGGTTTGCCAATTTCATGCATACCTATTTATACACACCTAAATTATTGGTATATACATACAAATTATTGCAAGTATAGCAAAACCATATATAAAAAACAATGCATTACGGAACCAATAATCTTTGATATAAGAACACAATATATATTGAAAGAGGTTGGTGTAAAAGTATATTTCATATTCAAAACTTTTTGGAAAGTGTATTTCACGTATACATATATATATCAAAAAGTTCCCTTTCTAGAACGATCTTCTCTAGGTCCTGTCAATTTCCCTGTCCAGGATTAAGTTGCGGGTATAGTGTTTGTATCTCTTGGCCGTTTTCCTTAGCTATTTAGGTGCAAGAATCTTGACAAAGCGGCGGGAAGTCATCTTTGTCAAATCAGCCGGGGGATGATAGGATGGTGGATTTAGTAGCGTGTGGTCGATTGAAGCAACACTTCAAAGGCGTCATCATCAACTATAATGATGTCTTCCTTCTCCGAGCGCCCAAGTCATCCATCATGTCGCTCAAGCATTTCACAAATGTTTTTTACTGTAGGATCCTTGGGTTATTGAATGACTTACATTTGCTCGATCCCAAGCAGATGCCCAATCTCTATGTAATGGGGAACTACTCTCAAAACTTCTGTATATTTCTATTCTCCATCGGCGACCAAATTGCACAACAAAATAAAAGAAAGCTTGGTCTAACATCTCCTTCCGGATCTGACATGCGGATATACCCATTTTCATGCGTGTCTCAAATGGTTTCTGTGCATACCATGATAGGTCGGTGTGCTTTAGGTAACGTTTTGCGAGCACTCCATTCCAAATCGAACACGGAATTTTGGAGGAAACGGGGATTAGGTGCGTAATAATAAAGCACACACTTGTGAGACAAGGAAAAAGAAAATTGAAATCGCGCTGGCGCGATTTTCATTCATTTGAAGAATTGAAATCGCGCGGGCGCGATTTTCATTGTTGAAGAACATACCTTCGGTTCTGTTCAACATCGCAATGATGAGCTTACTCTCATTTGTCTTGATGCGCGGAAGTGTCGACCACATCACTTAGTGTTTGAACTATGGTTGATACTTCATTACTCTTTATGCTAGCGATTTCGAGCTTTCGAATCCACTCTATCATCTAGGATTTTGTCTTCAGCCGTTTGCGTTACCTACATCCCCTTGATTCCGGATTTTCCAATGTGATTGGAATTATAGCACGCAGCTCTCGGCCGCATAGTTAAAATTTCTTTGCTTGTCGATATTCATCTTTATATGCTCCATCGCTTTCTCATTTTGTTCAGCTCTGCGCGGCGGATCTGCAGGTAATTGGGACTTATTTTGGAAGCTTTATTTTTGCACTACCTATCGGACCCTAGGTGCCACCTCTAGCACTTTCTCGAAAAAATATCAAGGAAGTCCTTGGCTTGACCATCGAGAACACACTTTGGCATTTCTAGCTAGCTTGAGCTTCGCTTGACATAACCTCAACATGAAACTCCCAACACGTAGACTCTAAAGGGCGGAAGGCTTCAATCAGAAAACTTCGAAAGGGCCAAAGAAAACCCGTACTTATTGACCTCCTTTTATGCGCCGTCGGTAGCTCATACTTGATTGGTGAAAGGATTCGACCCAGGTTTTCTTCTTCCTCTTCCTCTTAGGTCCTCTTCAAAGTCCACATCCACATCTGCGGTCCCTTTCCCTTTGTCTTGACATTGGATTCGACATAAAAACATTTTTCAATAGGGGTTCATCTGGCCGGATAGCACTGCCAAACAATCTTCTCACCTTGGTTTCCCCTTGAGTCTTTCATATTCTTTATCATCCATAATGGCTATCATAAGGACTAGCACATGTGAGATCTTACTTTCGGTACTAAACTCACTATCTTTGTTTTCATCTATCATTCTTGCTTGCCTCATCACTTTAATGCATTCGAGATCATTTGCGGCTGACTAGTGCATATCGTAGGAAATGTCGGAGGGTAAACTGTCACAATAGTATAATGCATCTCGATTCATTAAAACATTTGCATGTGTTGAAGAAGGTCTTTGTAATCATCTTGTGTCCATCTCGTACCCACGGCTATCAAGAACAAATAGAGTGATGTCGGTTGGCCCTTCACCCACGTCGGTAAGGCACACTTATAACCGGTGGACACCTTATAGAAAAAGGGGACTCCTCTTGTCGTCTTCTTCACCAAAGCAACTTTTCTTTTTAGGTCAGACGCCACCAGGGTAGCCCTTAAGGCCAAATTTGCATAGGTGTAATTTAGAATGGTAGGCGAATCTTAGGTTTTCGAGATTAGTTATGTTGGCGAATTTCTCCCGGCTAGAATTTTTAGCTATAGAAACGTAGGCGAATCTTGGTCAATATTATTTAGCCTAGAAATTGGCAACTATTTGATCTCCCAAGCCAAATTTAAGTAGGGAATGCTCCATGCTAAGGGGTAAACAACAAGAAGTAACACAAACTTAGCCGAATGCCACAAAATTGGAATAGCAATTGCATGCATGAATGCATGTTATGGTAGGCAAGCACAAACCGATTTGATTTCAAACATCTTTTTGAGATTAGATAGACAATAGACCAAAAGGAAAAAAACTCTAGGATCTTCGTGCCATACCTGGATGTTGGAGCCGGATCATGAGATCCATAAACCGTGCATGGATTTGTTCCCTTTTTTTTTGGAGGTAAATGACAATTTCAAATTTTTTACCAGAAATAGAATTCACATGGAATTCGTATTACTCTTACATGATTTTCAGGGGGTTAGGGGCGATTTAGAATAAATATCAAGAACGGGAATTCACATGGTGGCGAATTTAAGAAACCATCATTTAGTTAAGTAGGCTAAATTATGAATGGAGGGAGAAAATTTTGTAGACAAGGTGGCGACATTTTATTGGCACCACTTCTAATTGACCCTACTGCACAATAGTGGAAAAAAATCCAAATGTCCAAAAAAATAGCCTTTTGGCGATATTTCGAGCTTAAGGGCTACCCTGGACGCCACTTTCGTGTGAATCCCCTTAAGGGTTGCCACATTCTTCGTCTTTTGCCGCTTCACAAAATCTTTTGACCAAAATACATATTTCTTAATGTCATCATTAGATCGTTGTACTTTTTGCATTAAGCCTATCTCGATAATATGAAGTCTCACGAGCCTTTGCGGTTCTCGCCAACTTGACCTTTTCGGGACTTTCATATTTTTTATCGATTCGCATGCATCTTGAAAGATGTCAAGTGCTTTCTTTGCGAGGCGTTTTCTTGTAGATAACTTCCTTTCGATGCAACTATCTAGATTAGAGATTAATTACGCATCATCAATCCTTGTGCCTTTCTCATTTTGTGATACCTATATAAAAATAGGCGTATCTTGCGGAGGAAACACGCCATACGAATCACGGCTTCTTTTTAGAATAGGCGTCCCAAAATTTCGTTCCACTTTTCCCATACAGTCGGAAGAAAAAACAATCTTGCGAGGGCATCCTTTGGCACCGTTTGCTCTTGAGGCGACTTGTGCATCCCTTTTTTCTTCTTTGATCTAGTGCCCTTAGTCTTGTCTTGTATTATGGTTTGTACGGTGTCCTTTCTAGTAATTTGAATTCGGCACTCTTAGATTGCCCTTGTCGTCGGCATTGGTTTTCCATATTGATCCATTGGTTCTGGCGTGCATGCAAGCTGCTCCACATACGGATTGAAAAATATGGGCGTTAGATAAATAAAATATCTGGTAGTGAAAGTAACAATATAAAGCGGCGCCGGTAGCGTTTTAGATTAACTCGCGGATTTAAAAGCGGCGCTGGCGCGATTTCTTCATGCCACATGAAAAATCGCGCCCGGCGGCGTTTCTGTGAAGCCGTCAAAACAAATAACAACATAAAGCGTGCGGCGGCGTTTTCGGCTAATCGCGTATTTACAAAAGCGGCGCTGGGCGATTTCTTCATGTATGCCACATGAAGAAATCGGCGCCCGAGCGCTTTCAGCGTTCTTTTAAATCGTGATTAGCGCAACAGCGCCTGGCATGCTGTTGAAACATATGTGTGGAAAAATAAAATACCTTTTGTATAGGAATGTCTTTCCCATGTCATTTGTTGTGGCCTTGATTTGACTAATTTGGCTGTTGTTGTTGAGCCGAGGCCGGCAATTTCTGATTGAATACGATCTATAGAATAAGCGATTTCCGTTTTTTGTGCTTGGTGATCAAAACCTTCTGCGCCTCCACTTTGAATCTTTGGCCATCTATTATCATGAAGTGAATATCGGGTTGCCAATTAAATCTTCAAGTTTATTCCATATCAACACCTTCTTCGTCTTCATATCAAAGGCACCACATCTGTAGGCATTGGCTTTTATGTCGGGTTTTCTATCATCTTTGTTGACTATTTCCATTGCGTCTTTGCTTGTCATATCTTCTGGCGACAAACATAGCCTTCGTGGACACGAAAAGCTGTGGACATGGATAGGATGCGTGAAGTTAAGGCCAGTGGATACTTGTCGGCATATTTCTTGAGTTTGCTCATGGCCTCTAAGCTGTCTCACCTTGTCGTCATCACTAGTCATATCACGTAATGCCTAGAGCGTCGGTGTTTCCACGGCTCTAGAACTTGCATCTTCCTTCTCTTTTAAAGCTTGTAGTGCTGGACTAGGCGGTGACCTTATCTTGATTGCTCTTCTCACGGTGAGAGACCTTCACATATTTTTCTTGGTGTCAATGGTTCACCACACGACCGATAAATTTGAAGAGGTTATCTATGACCTCATCCGTTCTTAGAGGCGGTCTCTTTAAAAAGGTACTTACACTGCTGATAATTTAACTTCTTCAATACTTTTTATTTTTTAGGCCGCTTCAAGTAATATGGAGCAGTATGAATCGTCCTGTTCTTCGCATGTGATCGAATACCTTGTTTCTTCATTTGATCTGTTTCCTTAACTCTAGACATGAAAATCGGATCTGTCTTTCCGCTAGTCTTGAAGATCTTCACATACCATTGAGCCCTACGGTAGATTTTCTTACGGACATGGAGGCTCTACGAGCCTTCATTATTAGTCGTATCGTCAATGGTCTGGCGTGTGCCAAATCACGCAGTGATACATCTTCCTCCGTTCTTGTTTTTTAAATGCGGATGTCCCTTGACCTGCTTGTGAGGCTTTGCTTTTCTTTTCACATTTTAGAAGATCCGAAAGTTACAATCATGTGGTGAGTAATGAAATCACGCCTTACTTTCAAAAGCGAAAAGTAGCGAGAGACAATAAAAAAACAATCATATCGAGAGGCGTTCTACATTATAAATCGCGCCGAGCCGCCGTTTTAAGAGGGCCCCTCTGGGGCGCTCTATATTATAAAGAGACATACTAGGCTACAAAAAGACTTGTCAAAAGAACTGATGCGGAACAAAAGTATAAAACAAAAAGTCCGAAAGAAACTATAATAAAAGCGGTTTAGGATTGCGAAATGGAGAATACAAAACAAAAAACACAGTGTACGGGAGAAGATTATAACAAAAAGAGACAAAACAAGGTAGTAAAAGCGGTAGAAATGACACCGCGAAACAATATAGAAGGTAGAAAATACCACGAGAGGTAGAAAAATGATAAAAAAAACCACACAGACAGTAGGGAGAAAACTTAAAAATAAAACGTAAAGCGTAGAAATCGAGAAGAAATAGTAAATACCGCTTCTTCGAGTCTTTGTCGACTTGTTGGGGAACCTCCACGGTGTTGGCCCGTCGCCCACCTCTCCTGCGCCTCTCCCTCCGCCTCTACCTCTCGTTCGCCGGATCCTCCCGGGGCCATATCATTTGCAATGTTCGAATGAAATGTTATGGGGACGCGATTCAAATTTATAATGATATGGGTGCATTACGAACCGTCGATTGCTATCCAATTTTAAATTACAATTTATCCCACCTAAATTAACCGCTTATCCCGCTCATTTCAAATTATAAACTTAATTTTCTTATTAAAGCGCATCCGCGGATATTTATTTTATTATTTTCAAGAAACGCCTATCGCACGTCGAATTATTCATTCGCCACGAATTTTTCAGAAACCGCATCGACTCGTAGGCTTCGCTGATCAACTTCGCCCTAATCAACTCGTGATCGCCCAGCCTCCTCGCCTCCTCGCTGATCAACTTCTTTGATCAACTCGGTGATCGTAGCCTTGACTTAGCGATCGCTATCATGTCGTAGGAACTATGGTGAGTACGATTTGAATGTTCTTGAAACATAGTATATTCGTCAAGACTGTTCATGAGAAATCATCTTTTAATATTTTCAATTATCGGTTTCGGAGAAAGAATGCTATCTAATGCTTGACAAACTTGAAGCGTCGACTTGGATTATGTAAAATCGAAGACACGGACCACGAATCTAAGTGCCATGGCGTCCCTCTTGGAAGCAGTTTACGTAAAGTGAGCATTATAAATTGCAACTATGAGGATGAAGCTCTTCAAGAAGACATCCGGTGGCGACACAATGTCGGGGAGGCGTGGGCACATTTGTGGCGTGGCCAAAAAAGCGTCTAAAAAGGTATGTACGGACTTACGATACAAAAAGCTATAATTTTATAGATCTTAAATTTTGAAAAGGTATGTATATCGAGGGCGGGTCCTAAAAAAGAATATATCATAACCTCTGCGTGATGTTGTGAATTTTGGATTCTTTGATGTTCTTTGCTTGTCTTATCAACCCCATGAAACTACCGCGTTAATGAAAATATGTAGTTTCTTGGGGTTGATCCTCTTAGGCTGGAGGGCATCAAAGGATTCAATGTTTTCGACATTGCATATAAAAACATAATAAAATAAAGCGTGACATTAAAGTTTAAGCTGCAAAATTGCGCCAGGCCCGAGTTTGTATTTATAATCAAAAAAATATATACATCTCCATCTTTGAAAATGCGCCCGGCGCGAGTTCTTCCTATCTTTACAAAATGTCACATAGGCCCACATCATCGGCCCAATACCGAGTAAAGTGCCAGTTGGACCACTCTGATATGACAACATCCTCTTCCTCCCTGCGAATGTCGAGTCTCCAAACCAGAGTGTTGTATCGATCCTTGATACTATAAATCAAATCCTCGTATTTATTTGTTGGCATGAGCCTTACTAAGAGCATGAGGAAGTATATGTCGGTGTGATGCGATGGTAGCATTCCCATGGCCCCCCAAAGCGTCATCATATGGCTTCTCCGGCTTTCTGTGAATGTTTTGAAGCGGCACAATCAAGTAGTATCTTATGGGGTCCGGCGTTGATGGTCGTCCAGGGGAAGTACATTTGAACTAGAAGCGGCCATGTGTAATGCACTAGAACGAGAGAAATTAACTAATTAGCAAATGATATTCCTCTCCCCAGAAAACGATTCAAAATATACAAAATCCAAAACGCGCCAGGCGCGTTTGCTATATTGATTTTTCACAGATGTACTTCACACGCGCCTGGCGCGATTTGTGTAAAGCAGTATGACATAGAAAGGCCAAACTACGAACGCCAAACTAGAAATGCGCCAAGCGCGATTTCGCCCATTCTAACTTTTCATTCTATAGAAAAAACATGCAGAAAGACTCCTTATTTAGTTCATTATCTAGTTCATTGTTTTGGTTCATTATTTAGAGCGGTTAGAGCATAGTTCATAGTTTTGGTTCATTATTTAGAAGCGATTAGAAACACAGTTAAGAGTTTTAGATCATAGTTCATTGATTTTGTTCATTGTTTTGGTTCATTATTTAGAGCGAGATAGAATAAGCGGATAGAGCAAGAGCTAGTGAAATAGAATAAGAGCAAGATCTGACAAAATCATATAAGCAAGATCATAGAGCAAGATCATATAAACAATAGAAACATGTTTATAAGCAATAGATCTGTATCCGAAGGTGCTAGGCCAGTATAGGACTGATGCATGTAAAAGTCTAAGCCAGAAAGCACTCCCCTTGATTAACCCTGAAGCTCGTATACTACTTTAAGTAAAGAACAGGAAATACTAACCTTAAGAACAATAGATGATTTGAGCCTTAAGAAGCCGGAGAAGAAGCAATAGCAAATGACTAATTTGGGAACCGAGAAGTAGAAGCTTAACACCAAAACCAAAACCGTAAAAACTTTGTTATTCCAAGCCGTAGAGATTGTAGAGAGTTTAAAAGCCAAAAAACCAGAGACCTTACCCGAATGCTTTGTAGAAACAAAACCCCAAAGCGTAAGATTGTAGAAGCCAAAGCTCAAAGCTTAAATAAAAACGATAGAAGCCGAGAAGCTGGATAGTTAAAAAGTGTATAGAAGCCGAAAGAAGCCGATTGAAAAGGTTTAGATTGATTGGAAGTGAGACAGTTTAGAAGCAGATTGAAGCAAAGATTGACAGGGAAGAAATTGAAGTTTCCCGGGCGTATGTATTAGGAATTAGAAGCGCGTAAGGTGGGGCGGAAGCCCAGAACTTGTGGAATTGGGTGGAATTCGAAAGAGAGAGAAAAGTTCGAAACAGCGAATGCTAACTTGAAATAATAAGCGCTTTCAAAATTTGTACCGCGCCATTATAAGAAAAATTTATTGCAAGGGTTAATTGTTTTAAGGACAAGGTTATTCCCTTGTAATAATTATAGGATACCAAGGTTATCCCTTTAAGGGTTAAATTAACCCTTTAAGGTTAACCCTTATAAGGGTTATCCCTTATAATTACAAGCTTAAAATTTATTACAAAGGTTATTATAGGATACAAGTTAGAAGGTTAATAAGTAGAGGGTTTTATTCATATAGGATACCAAGGTTAATTGTTTTAAGGACAAGGTTATTCCCTTGTAATAACAAGGTTAAATTTATTATAAGGGTTATTATAGGATACCAAGGTTATCCCTTTAAGGGTTAAATTAACCCTTTAAGGTTAACCCTTATAAGGGTTATCCCTTATAATTACAAGCTTAAAATTTATTACAAAGGTTATTATAGGATACAAGTTAGAAGGTTAATAAGTAGAGGGTTTTATTCATATATAATGTTGAGGAAAATAACTTGGGGAGTCCCATTATATAAATAGAATGATCAAATAGAATAAGACATATGAGGCTTTCATTTATGAACATGTTATTGAGAGGTTATTTGGATATGCTAACTTACTATATGTTTTATGCATTCTAGGTCAATGGCATGCAAAATGCTAAAAAAAAGGCCCCTAATGATCTTTGATCAAGGCAAGGAAAAATCCCGAACTAATGAACATGATGGCCAAGGAAAGGAAAATACCTCAAAATGATGTTGATGATGGCAAAGGAAAGGAAAAGACTCCAAATGATGTTGATGATGGCAAAGGAAAGGAAAAGACCTCAAATGAAAAGGATGATGCCAAGGGAAAGGAAATTGTACTTTTATACACGGGTCGATTGGAAAAACAAAAGGTCAAGATCCATGCATGCATGCTGAGAGAGGCAAGATGGGAGAAGGGATTATTGTTCTAGCAGATCCTATCAATGCGGTGAATGATGAAAGATTAGGGGAGGACACGGGTTAGGTGTGGCAATCTCAAAAATTATATGACAATTGGAAGGAAAAGGGTTAGGGCAAACAAGAATGCCTAGCTTGTGTGAAGCAACTAGAGGGTCCAACTATTGTTGCATGGCCTAGGGGACGATATTCAAGCTGAGGGGAACTACACGTTTCCTATAGATGTAGAACCATTATCAATAATGTTCACCACAGGTGTAGCAAGAGGCCACTTCCAACTTTCAAACATTATCCCACCAAAAGATGCAAGTCGAGTTATGATTGTTCTCCCGAAGCCCCGATGCGAGGTTAGAGGAAGTGAATGTTGTTGGGCCTCTGTATTAGAATGTTCACATGGAAAGTGGATATGTTCAAAAAGCATGGATGGCTATACATGGAATTCCAACCTCTTCTTGGCCAACCGGCAAAAGAGACATGAAAATGGTAGTAGGATTGCATTGCATGGGAACAACGGCCCGTAAGGCCTACCTCAAGAACTATATTTCGCAAAGGAAATATTTGAAAGATATGTGGATTTCAATGCGAGAAAACATGCCACATAAGAGTAAGAAGGATGAGCAGGGGTAGAGTTATTGTTGAAAAGAGATTGCCATCCCATTGTACCCGAAGGAAAGAGCATATTAGAGGAAATAAATGCATTGTTTAGAGAACTTGGAGTGGCCTCTATATCCCGGCCAGGTTTTAGTAGGCTATGGAATAAGCATTTCAAGCATGTGACCATAGCAACTTCAAACAACTTTGCCAAGTGCAATTTATGTGCTAAGCTGAAGGAGACACTAGATAAAGGCGTACAACCAAGTCTAAGGGCAAAGATAAGGGAACATATGAAGGACCATATGATGGATCAACTATCATGTAGATCAACTTATTGGATATGGAGGACCTTATACGCAATGGAACCTAATAACTATCTATGTGTACACATGATAAAATGGACCAAGAAGACTTGTCTTCCACAATTCAAGTACATTCCTAAGTCATGTGGAAGATCATACCCTTTTGATTTCAATGGCCCGGGGCAATATTGCATGGTGGGTCTCGGACCTATTATGGCCATTTAGGTTTAGAGTTGTGGAGTGATGGTCGGTTTTTCACATTGGGAGTATCATGAGGTGTTTAGAAACTATGAGAAGGGTTACAATGGTCACCCTCTGGGGGATCCTCTGACTAGCGGGCACTACACATAGTGCATTGTTGGATGGAACCCCTAATTGGTATTGAAAAGTTTAGCAAGGCAAGGTTTAGGAGAAATGGACCTAATGAACATGTTGGAGCTTCAACATCTCGTGCCAAACCTCGAGATCTGCTCAGAAAGCTCCTCTTGCAACTAGATAATTGTCTGCCGGGTCAAAATAAGAACGGTGGATGTTTTCTTTTCCTATCCTACTTAACATTTGTGGGTATTTTTGAAAGAGTCAATTTGGGGTTCCTAATGGGACATACTCTCATGAGGATGTGGATGCATTGTTTGGAAAATATAGTCATGTATTGAGACAATGACAGGTTACCAACTTTTCGGGCTATTGGAAATATTTCATGGATGTACAAATCCATCTCCTATAGGATCTATCATAGAAGAAGTGCCGATTGGAAGAGTTTTGTGGATGGTTATGCTCTCGACATGGAAGGTCATTCTAGACCTCTTCAATTCACTTTTTGGGTGAGAGAAGGGATTCCAATCATGCAATGGAAAATGAGACCTTGAGGAGGAGAAGTGAAGAGGTGGGGTAGAAATTTGGCATTGGGGATGCAAATGGCAAGTCTATGATACCTCTGGTCAACAAAAAGCTCTAAAACCAAGCTGAAGAAGTCAAGCAATTGGGATTGACTAAGGATGGCATCAATGACTACATCAAGCATTGGCAAACTAATTGAGATGAGACTAATCGAGCATTGATAGATTATTGGAAGAAGGTGATCAACTTGTTGGATGAGGTAGACACATCCTCGGAAGAGCTAAAAAGAAGGGTGGTTCCCTAAAAAGTAAGTGGAAAACATTATTTTGGTCAGGCCGAAGATGATGGTACCATTAGTAGCATTGTGAAGGCATATGCTCCTCCTCAATCGATAAACACTATGTTGGTCCTAAGAAGGATAGGCCAAAATATCTAGGCATGGATTGTTATGAACCTTCTCTTGGACGTGGAGGCCACCAATTTGTAGTAGCAAAACCAAGCGGATCTAGAGACCTATCCGGTGTGGTTTGGGATACACTATCTCGGATATTTGCAAAAGAAGAAGGTGATGTTAACTTCAATAAGGTGCGCGTGGAATGGTGGTGTCCATTACATCGGTTGAGTAATGTCACTTAGATAAAGAAAGATATTGATTGTTGGACAAAGAGGTGGAGGAGAAATCCTAGTGATCCCGATCTTTGGCTAGACATTGAAACCGTATTGTACTCGTGGACTCCAAAACTATTCACGGTAAAAGCAAAATGAGAGTTACAATACCTCGGGGATGTAAGGAATAAGGTTCTCATATCCTTGGGGATGCTAGTGGAAAAATGAAAATTTGTTACTATGTATCTTTTTTACAGTTAATAAAAGTTGTGTACTACTTGAGTTCCATGATATATGATTTTGTAATTTGAAGTTAAGGTGTGAATTTATATTAAGGTGTGTGATTATACGTTAACATCTTGTGACTTTTATCAAGTTACTAAAAAACTTGCAATATGAAATTTGTCCCAAAATCAAGACATAATCCCAATTTAATTGAATGATGGTTACTTAGACTATACACAGGACTTGGACAACTATATTTGACAATAAGACACAGAAGACAACAACCAATTCAACTATATTAATGATAGGATATTAATCGGGGAATGAACAAAGAAAACGTCAAGATGAGGAATGAATAAATGTAGTAACTTAGTAGTTCAAAGGCATAGGCATTGATTCTTAGTTCAAAGCAATGGAAAAAACCATTGGAATTGAGCAAACTCCTCCTACATATGGAGCCTCTGCAAAGAATAGCACAAGTGTGCTGAATCTGATGTTGAGAATTTTGTGCTTTGTGTTCAGTTTGATGGCTTTAGCATTCATAATTTCTGTTATCTCCAAGTATGGTACTAAGGTGCTTATTTCCGGTGGTGGCGTGAAAGTGGAATACAAATATGGTGGATTATCAGCTTTGAATGCAATTGCCATAGTTTACTCCCTCTGCAAAACCACAAAAGGAGATTTGGATTTGTGCAGAGGCTAATTTGCTGAATGGCTTTGTTAAGGGCAAATGCCTCATTCTCAAATGCATTGCAACCTGCTCGGGCATGTGGTTAAGAGAGGCCAACCCTCCCCTCTGGGGGATCATGGCAACTAACCCTCTCGACCCAGCCTCGAGGGTTATTTGCCATAATCCCCTCGAGGGGAGGGTTATCCTCCTCATAATCCTGACAGCAAAACGCTTGTTGTTCTCTTTGATTGGGTCCTATAGACAATCGGTCTCTATAGACAATAAAATGTATTCATTCATTCATTTTATCACATGCATGCTTTAGGAAGGAGTAATTTCAATCAGCTTGTAATTTCGGAAAGAAATTTCCAGCTGACCTGGCGAGCCACGAACAGCAGAGCCATGAGTGGCGCCGACAGGTCTGCTGAAAATTTCTTTCAAACTTTCATGCTGACTGAAATTCTCCGACTTTAATCCATCTTTAACTTTCAGCCGGTTCTTGGGAAATCTTGATTTCTGTAATTGTATTAATAAGTTATATATACCTTTTTGACCACGAGAAGATATAGAACAACAATTTGTTTCATTTTGAGCTTTGATGGGATAGATGAACCTTCAAGCAAATCAATAATGAACTTGTAATTTAGTATTCAAACATTTGATAACATATACCTAAACTAAAAAGTAATGAAAATATGAAATACCATTTCAGAAATTAAAATTTCCATTCTATTTGAAAGTGTCAAGGCATGCTAGATAGTCTAACCACAATACAATAAAATTGATAGCCATAAAGGGAGCTTTCATCACTTTTTAACAATACAAGAGAGTAGTGCAGTGCCACATGAATCGCACTTGATGCAATGGTTGTGGATTCTATTAAAAGCTTAGATGTGTTTGTTGTAATGCTTGTGGGTTTGGTTACAAGCTTGGATCGTTTGTGTTGTGTGCATTCATCATCACAAGTAAGCAATGATGCAGTTTACAATCAGTACACAACAAATATTGAACAAAGTTGGTTGACCCTCTAGGTGATAATTATCGCAATTATAAACCCAACTCACCTAAATATTTATCTTATTGTAGATGTTTATAGAACATAGATAGATATTATTTTAAGGTCCACAGGGACCTTACAACGGGCCATGGGATGGGTCTATACATAATGCGACTCTGGACAGTCTCTCTCTCGAGACAAACATGTTCTAGAACTAGGAAAGTCCTAGGAAAAGCTACAGCCATCATATAGGATTATGACATACATGTGATTTTTTATGTTTTATGGAGCCAATACCAGAATTGCCATTCGACGAATGCACTTAAACATAAGGGGGCAAAAAACACCCCTTGTATATGCATCTCCAAAAGGTAGTTTGTTCCCTCCTTGTATAATATTAGCCCAAGACTAGTGCTTAAAAACAGCCCTAAACCCTAAGTATATGTGTACAAATGGTAAAACAGAAAAACCCCTTCTACTGAACTCTCATGGGTTATATATCGATCAAAGGTGAATCCCCGAAAACTGTCAATTGGAGGAAAATAAAAAGAATGTTTTGTGGGGCATGATAATTGAAGGAATGATCAAATCCAATCTCGAAGATATCAGGTCCAAACTTTGGAACATGATAATTGAGCTTGAGCTTAAGGATTCATATTGAGTCGACAAAATAATTGAAAGAATGATCAAGTCCAACCTTTGGGACATGACATTTGAGTTTGAGTCACAAGGATTCACAAGGAGTAGATCTAACTAATAATAGGCGTAAATACTAGATGCAAATCATGAGTATTCATGCATGCTGCAACAAGAGTTAGAAGTCACTAATCCTAGTTTTTCTATCAAAATTTATAGTGCAAATCAGATATTTAAACATGTATAGAACACAAACTCCAAAAGTGCTATTAAATTTGTTTATTCAAAATTTGAAGTGTAACAAAATCCTAAGTGCCAAAAGATTAGTAAGACACACTGAGAGATGTTTACAATCTAAACCATTAGCTACTGCTTATAAATATCATTTGTATAAATTGATAAACACATAGATTAGAATTTTTAAATATATAGGTTAGATAAAGTATTCTCAAATGCAGCTGGAGAAGAAATGCCTGTTGAGAGATAGTTACAATCTGGACCATTAGCTACTGCCTATAAATCTCTTTTATGTATACTGATAAACACATAGACTAGAATTCTCAAATATACAGCCTAGATAAAATATTTTCAAGTGTAGCTGGAGACAGAAAAGCATATTTGTGGGTAATTATCGCAATTGTTTTTATTGCTTTGATATGGCCCTTGGATATGAGAACATTCTATGGAATTTTCTAAACTATTTCTTGGATCAATGGTGTGAGAGAACATTGCAAAAGAAAATTAAGAAGTTTGAAGAACTCCATCGCCATAGCTTTTTGCATGAAAAATGGTAAATTTGTCTAAGAAGTGACTGATACGCGCTTTAGTTTTTGGATCTCTAAAGGTTTATGTCCAGAGAAGCAAAATGCTTATGTGCCAAAGGCTCCTTAATTTGTTGAGGAGAGCATAAAGTGGATTGTTTACCTTCAGTAAGGTTACAAAAGGCTCTCTTCAATTTATGAGTCTTCATGCTGACATGACATTTTTTCGAACTCCAATGGTCGAAGTTGGTCAAAGTGAATATAAAAAGTATTTAGCCAACAGTTTCGATTTTAGCCTACTGTGTTGCAACAACATGATTTCCAAGAAAGCTTTGATCTATGCTTTGAAAGGTTCTACCATTTCAAAGCCCCCCTTTTTTGTAATTTCTGCTTTGATCTATCCTTTTTGGCACTATTTTGCACTAATTTCTGCCATACCAGTGTCGAATTTAGCAATGACTTGCCTTAATTTAATCTGGCCTCAAGTACACGGAGCAGAGGAAACATAGGGCAGGCGACAACAACAGAAGGCTATCGAAAATACAGAAAACAAAGGAAACTAGTGATTATTACAATAATCACTTTGCTAAGGCAAGAATATTCTACGAGTCACGACACATGAGGCAAACCATTGCAAGATATCGGACTGGCTCGCATAAACTCCAAATAGAGAGACGTGAAGATGGGTGGTATTCCAAGAGAAGAACGGATTTGCACGATGCAACTTTAAGCGTTATCGAGGATGAAGAGCATGTGTTTCTAACATGCGCATCTTATGCAGGAATTAGAGAGTCTTTTGGTATCTGTTTTCGTAATTTTCATAGTCTCTTAGAGGTAGATCCAAAGCAACTAGGTTGCTATCTCAAAAAGGTCGAGTCACATAGATTGGTTTTGATTCAAATACGATCAAACATGTAAATGTAACTGCTGCTCCATGACCTCAAGGTCCAAAAAGGGGCATGATAAATACTATTATTATTATTATTATTGGGTGTAAAATCGCTAGTGGGGTACAACTTTTGGCGAAGCGTTTAAGCACTTTAAGTGCTGAAACTCGCGGACGTCGAAGCCCGTCACGCCCTTCTCCCTCCTTTTCCCCTGGGCGCGAAAACTCAGATCAGTGTTTCACTGTTGATGATGGAGGCATGGAGCGCGGATGATTTTCACAAAGATCGAGAGGTGCAGGTAATTGGGGTGAAGCCCCATGAGGAAGAAGCTTGGTTGGAAAATAATGTCACGGATCGAGATTGGGAATCTGTTTGGACAAAGAAGTTGAACAAGGGAAAGATAAAATGGCACTGTGCAAAGGAGCATCTTCAAGAGAAGTTGGAAACACTCTGCCGAAAAATCTACAAGAATTGTCACAACAAAGAAGTAAGAAAGCAACGCCCCTTGCTTTTGCGTTTGAAAATTGCACTAGATCAATACTTGCACCCGGAGGAAACACAAAGTAAAAGGTCGGGCTGCATTTGTCGTGCAATGTCAAAGATACCACAACAATAGACAAGTAAAAACAGAATGGGAGGATGTTGTAGCACATGTTAGGAAAAGCGGGGAAATGAAGGCAAAGCCAAAGGTGGGAGCTGGATCAAATGAGATCGATTGCATGTGATGAAAACATAAAACCTTAGAGAATGCAAAGATGGGAGATTGGAAAATCAGTTTTACTTATCACAAAGAATGGAAGCGATGGGAAGTGAGCTGAAAGGCAATGAGAAGGCCTGAATTGAGAAAATGATGTTGGAAGAGGTAAGCTTGTTTTAAGGCAGGCCACAAATGATTTGGCTACAAAGCGGAGGAGTTCAAGCTTAATCCAACATGTGAGTTGGAGGCGAAATTAAAGATTTGGAGCGGTATGTCCCGGATGGAAACTTGGTACGGGAACAAGGTACAAAAAGCAATGAACCTACATACATTCGAAGGAGGTCAAACGTAAACTCAAACTTGAGGAGGAGTTAAAAGTTCTCGAAGAAGAGCAGAGACTTACGCATTTCTACATAAACAATTTGTGGAAGCTGAAAATGGATACTCACCGCAACATTTAGCATCTCTACTATTATACGAGATAAGTTGCTATCGGAAGATCCATTTTATACATGTTCGGCATGTGGTGCGGAATTCACTAAAGCTTAAAGGTTAAGTTTAGTTACTTTGAATTGCCAACATGAGTATCATATAGCTTGTTGTTCATTGTTGAGAGGAGGACAATGTATTCATGGTTGCCCTGGAAAGGTGCCAGAGGGTGTATTTGACGAGCTAGGTTTTGGCCATGTTGCAGGTGCTTCAAATAGTACACCAAAAAAGGATGTGTTAATCCGTCCTGCAATTGAGGTCTCACCCTTGAGGGTTCAAAGAAGGACAATGGTGCCATTTGAAGATGCACAACACCTGCAAAGTCCTATAGGAGTACAGTCAATTGTGACTGATTTGAATGCAACAGCAGAACCACCACCACCAGTCAGAAGCATCCAAGAAGCTATAGAAAGAAAGCATGTAAACACCGCGGCACGATTGTAAACACAGCACCAGTTGTAAACACAGCACCAGTTGTGGAAAAAACAACAGACCCGATTGTACACACTGAAGCACCTAAGGAAGTTGAGGGAGTAATTCCATCGGATGAGGGCAACTTGGGTGTATATTTTGCGAGAAAGGAAAGCGGGGGAAAGAACAAAAGGGGTAAAGCTGGAGGATGGCAAAAGAAGTTGTTCGGGCTACAAGAAAGAGAACAAAAGTAGCTATGCAAAAGATGCGAGGCAGTCTCAATCATGACACCACACATATCAAGTGTGTTACGAAGGAAATGCGTAATCAGGCCCTCAAGTTTTGGTGAGCCTGATCTTCAAAGTGATTGCTGCCATTAATAACCACGAAAAGGGGTATGGGCATTGTTGGCCAAGAAGGCCACAACTTAGTGTTGCTTAAAACATTGAATATTATTGATTTTCTTTTGTTGCATTCAACGTAGGATTACCGGTTGATTCTGTTAGAGTGGAGAATCCTGCTGTTGTCTGAGAAAAGGTTTCCACATTCAACCCATTTTTCATTTTCATCTTCATCTATTTATTCATGTAGTAATTCTGTTGTGTAGGTATTCGGGGGATGTTCCAACGTACTAAATATTGATTTGCCAGCCCAAAGATAAACTCATTGTCTTGGATTTAAATGGTGTGTTGGTAAAAACATTTGGTGCAAATGAACACATACGCTTGGAAGCGGGATTGACAATGACATACACCAGCGTAAAGAAAGTGATATTCGGACCGAAGCGGTGTTCTTCTTGAAGACTTTGTTCTGAAGTGTTGTGTTGGTATATGGTCATCAATGCAACTCCAATGTGGAAGATGTGCCGCAAGTACTATGTCCGTGATTTGAGGGACAGATTTCAATTTGTATGGGGGACGGGGAAAAATGTGTGCAGACCCGGCCACCACCCTAATGATTTGGCTGTCAGTCATGATAAAGCCACTGGGGAAAATATATGAGTCATACCCAAGATTCGGGTAAGACTTTGCTTCTTGATGATTCATTATACAAGTCTTACCTTAGCAAATCCCTTGAAATTTGCGGGTACCGTGATTCAAGATGGATGTCTATGATGAAGTGCTAAAAAGATTACTCCCCAAAGATAGAAGAAATCTTCGCAGGCCAAGACCGAGGAAGAAATGAAATTCTTGGTGAAGAATACACATAGATGCAAGCCTTGGCCTAAGAGGATAGAAAGATTATGAAGCTATGCTTGGAAAGACTTCGGAAAACGATTCAGCCAAGCAGTTTGTGAAGGAGGAATTGGAGAAGGTTTATGGTGATGACGCTTTGTCATTCTCCATGATTATTGGCCCTGTTTGTCATATATTTAGGCCAAGGAATCCTACACTTTTCATGTACCATCTTTATCTTAATTTAAGAATGTTTTTGCTATATTGTTTATGTAGTTCAATGCAGACTTTGTCTATAAGTTTTTGCTATATTGTTTATATATACTTCAATGCTGGTAGAAAGGGATGCTTAAAACTTATCAAGTGCTTAAAAAGAATTACCCGCGCAAGTGCTAGTCCGGTATGAGTCTTAATGGCGATAATCGCTTATTGTCATGCAAATGATGTGATACTTTTATGTAGTTGTTTAATGTCATCATGTGCTTCTTGTCATCTGAGTTAAAGGTGGTGCTTATTGTTAAGCCATATAACCATTTTAAAGGTAGTCTTTTATTGCATAAATGTTAAATGTGTTCAATGTTTTGAAACCGCTTAATGCTTAGTGTTTGAAAATGCTTAATGTGTTTGAAATGCTTAGTGTTTGAAATGCTTAGTGTTTTGAAACTAATGAAACTTAGTGTTTCATAAATTTGATAGATAGACAAAAATAACATTTCATAGAAGAAGAAGAGATCTCAATGAAACAAAGACAAAAACAAAGTTACAAAAAGTTTGATGGTAAAACAAGATTTTTTATAAAAAAAGGCCCTTAGGCGGTGTACACAAAGAGAAATATACAAAATTTTTACAAAATTTCTAGCCCGAGGCCAGTGTCTTCTTCAAAGGGGGGTCTTCTTCAAAGGGGTTGTCTTCTTCATCAAGGGGTGTCTTCTTCAAGGGTGTCTTCTTCATCTTCATCATGCATCTTCATTCTCCATCCGCAACAAATGAAACAAACGAAAAATTAGACAAACGAAAAATTGAATCAAACGAAAAATTGAAAACAGAAATCAAATGAAAATGCATGTACCTTTAAGGACCGCCTTGAACTCCTCCAAGTCGGCTTCCTCGTCTTCCTCTTCCTCTTCCTCTTCCTCTTCTTCCCCGGACTCGTCCTCTTCTTACGATTCGCCAATCCATCCCTGCATCACAGCGGTGATATATTCCTCGCAATTCATTTTCGATTCCTCATTTTCTGATTCCTCATAGGAATCAGAAGATGAGGAATCTAATCGACTCCTCCTCAAACCTGGGAGGCGATAGAGTGGGAGGAGAGGAGGCAGAGAGGGGCGGGGAGAGGGAGGAGGCCAGAGGAAGCAAGAAGATTCCGCAGAGGCGGGAAGAGTGGAGGGAACACCTCTTGACGCTTAGTAAGCGCCTCTGGGAGGTGACCTCCGGCTCCCTCGATCTTCCTCGCTTCATGCCGAATCTGACGAGGATGAAAAGCTTGAGGCGGAGGAGGAATTGGCGGGCGGCGTGAGCTTGTAGGCGAGCGTGAGCTTGTGGGCGCCTACTGCTTAAATCATGTGCTTAGGCGCGTCAGTGTACGATAAACCTCACACGCGCCAGAACAATTAATTCGTAACCAGGCTTAAATATTTCGTATGGCCAGTCGAATTGACACATGTCACATCGAGAAATGCCTTGACAATATAATTTTGCCAAGAATATTGGGATAGTGATGGTACCAAAATAAATAATTGAACCTTATTCCAATGTCACAAATCTACATTCTTATAAACAACAATTCAATCTTCATTTCGAAGTACGTGTCCATGCACACCACCCTTGTGCATCCTCACTATTGTTAATATGTATAAAAATATGTGCTTACATGCTTAGGTGCTGGAACAACAAATCACTTGAAAAGAATAACATCAATTTCGTTAAGTGTCAAACAATTACATTGTTATTGGGAGAGTGGCCATAATTTTTCATGGGTCTCTGTGAAATTTCAGTACGTCTCGTGCCTTCTATTTTTCCATATCAATTTTAGGATATCTTACCACATGGGTGCACCACGGAGGCTTCGGGTTGTTTAGTGAGCAACATATACTTGAAATTACCCAAGAATTGATAATACAATCCACTTAAGATAACCTCATGCACTCCAAATTTTTGCCCCCATCCATCTTTGTATGAATCTTCAAGTGTGCATTTGGGTTACAGGCACTTGAGGATGTAGAAGTCCACACCCTCCGAATTGTCTACCTCAAAGATTCACCGCAAAATTGTCACCTACCTCTACCAAATTCATTGATCCATTCATTGGCTTGTTCAAGAGTCTCCTTTTTTTTTCTTCTCAACTCCTGGTTTTAAGTCGGGTTACCTCCCACTTTCCAAATTCCATGTATTGATGCAGAATCCCAATTATGATCCATGCAAAACGAAAGCGTAAAACATGACTGGGCATCTATGAGCAAAGCTTTTGGTCTAGTCCCGCCGATGTGTCCGATACGATGAATCTTCTTTGTGCCTTTGAGTGTTTCAATTTCATATTCTTCCATGTTTGCCACAAAAGCAGGTTCAATTTCCCAAAAATATCTTTTGATCTCATCCGTTTCATCGACCGGTAGATCTTTGAAATATGTACACGTAAATTTTACAATATCTTTAGCATGCCTCGCTTTGCACACCATTGGGTTTGAGTTGTTCCTTACTTAGCGACCTTTTGATAACAAAGACTGCACCATCATGTTCACCTTTACCATGAGCAGTGGGCAAAAGTAGTTCCACACTATTTCCTTTGTCATTGATTGTGAAGCACTTTAAGAAAAAAAAAAGGTTTTTCGACTTGAATTGTGATGAGCGTACCATCACCCAAACCCAATGCTTCTCATACTCTATTTCCCTTCTCCTAAGCCATGCAACATGCTTTTTGTAGGCGGTGTTCCACAAATAATGAGTCATGCACTTTATCATTTTAAATGTAAAAGTGAGTCTCTTTTATGATCTTCCTACCATTGTTGAGTCTATTCCCGACTGCTCCAACCTTCTCGTTTCTTTTTCTCTTCTTTGGACAGTCTTCTTACATCACGCATTGTGAACAGGAATATCAGCACTTTTGTCATGCCTATATGTTATGTGAACAAGTATAGAAACTTAATTACGTATGCCGGTGCATTATTTGGGGGCTCATTCGGATCTTGATCTTTGTAATTTTCGCAAAGTCAATAATGATACAATTGTATCTTCCGGAAATGATGACACACACCGCTTAAACCGGATTGGCACCGCCAATGTGCTATGTAATTGTGTGGAACAAAATCGATATTACCTTCTTCACTTCCTCTTGAAATTCTTTGGGACTTCTCTCCTTTTCTCAAGACAAAGTTTGAAACCTCAAAGCCTTTCTTGGATCCCCTCGAATTCTCGTCTTCCGGTCCAGGGTTGCTTTTCAAATGTCTTCCAAGTAACTAGTAATTGAACGGTGCCATCCATTTCCTGTGGACATTTTCTAATTCTATCCAACCCACATTTTTACACGCCAACATCAGCAAGCTTATGATCAAACCACTCCTCATCATCACCTTTGCTGCGGACCACTTGTCTCCATAAATCCTTGGGTACACTTGATTGTATGCTCCTTTGTCGCACATTACGGGCAGGGGCCACAAATCTCATTGGCGCTTTGCAATTGTCATGAACTCCACCCGATTTTCTCAGTTTTTCAATCCTTTGCATGATGTATTCAAATTTCAAGTGCTAAATGCAACAAAGATGTATGCCTCTCACGCATCCTCCTTACAAAACTCCGGTTTCAACCCCTCTCAAAAGTCCAAGCAATGCAATTCGATATGAGGATTTTCCTCTCTAAACCCGAGGTAGAATTGCAACCGGCAGGGAAATCGCGGTGAATGCCAAATAAATGCTACATATAATGAACCCTACAATATAGGATGAATACTTACTTGGTCGACTTCAAGAAGATGAATTGGATGTTCCATCTTTATTCCTCTCTCGATACATACTTCCTCACGTCTTTCTTGTATGGAGAAACTCTTGTATTTTCTCGTCGAACTTGATAATGACTTCTCTATTGTGATCTAACATGCTATCCATCCGCTTCCTCCTCCGAACATTGACCAAGGTCCTTCCCTTTGTTAGCTTGCACCCTTCTTTGAAAAGCATTTGAAATTGTTTTTCAGGGATCTTTGAGCAACGGCCACTTCGCTTGATTCAATGGCTTGACACCATTTGTACTGCTCTTTGCCATTATCGGGGTGGACTTCCTTGCACGAAGCATGTCATGATTCCTCTCAAACTTATGTTCTTGCATTGTTTCCTTCAAATTCTTCACCATTTGCTCGGCCATAGTAACCTGCTTAGATTTCTTTATAGAAGCAATTGGTAAATCCCTTTGCCCTCCAAAGAAGACCGTCAATGATGCCTTTGTCATTGTCATCAACATTTGTACTAATTTGGTTGAATACTTCATAAATTTCTCCCCGAAATTTCTCTTATTCTCGCAGCCACTCGATCCCTCAATTTCTTATTCTTCTTTGAAGGCTTAATCTTTAGAAGGGGAATTCTTCTTCATTGCTACCTTCTTTGCATACAATCCGCCTCGATCTCTCTTCCTTTGCCGCATCAATGGCTCAGAATTGAACAGGGGGAGAGGAATTGGGTTTCATCTATCCCGATTTTCGTGGTATTGCAAAATTGGTGAGGGCAAATTGTTGAATTTGGTTCGTGCAATTCTTGGAAACAATTAGTCCCTCCATTTGCTTGAATTAAGATAGTTAGCCCGCCATCCAGAATATGGCGGGTTTGCTGTGCATTCATGTTTCCGCACCAAAACATGTTCATGATTCTCTCAATTTTGTCATTTGATCTGGCGCCAAGCACCCTACATGTCAATACTTCAATCACGACGCCGTGTTTAAAACACACCGATTTTAAGCACTTGTAAGCGGCGTCCGGACGGTGATTTCTGCTACCCAGTACCGATTTTGCACCCTATTAATAACCCTGTTCCAATCCGAAGGTAGGCAACGGTTGGATCAATTTAATTGCAAGGACCAGTAGTGAAGATCAACTTCAGTGGCATGTCATCCTTGTCAGCTTGTTCTACATGCACTTTTTTTGGTTGCCTGAACGACAAACCCTTGCTTGAGTGTTGGGTTGGAGGAAATATTATAGTTTGTACCATCCGATGTACCAATCGGACGATTTAGTGGGTTTGATAAATTTTATATAATCTTTTCTATTCAAGAAGTGGTCATTTTTAATTTGAGTAAAGTATCTTTATCCTTACATATTGCGTGCCTCAAGCACATGTTGTCTATAGATATTGCTGCAACTACCAAATTTGTAAATAGTCAACCACACCACTTTATGACACTTTACTTGACGGAATTATTCCCTACAATATGACACACAGTTGTTATGTCTGAACATTTACGAGCCAAGATGGTTAGTATGGGTCAGGAAATTTTATAGATTCTTGTCGGAGACTTCAACCTGGTCGAAACAGAAGACGATCGACCAGGAGCCACGTCTACTGTTGTGTCTGGATTTGAATATCAGCAATGGCATCGTCTTCTCCATGATTGCAATCTATTGGAGTTAGATGGTGAAGGTGCCTTCACTTGGTGCAATGGTCAGATTGATGGGGGTCCTGCAAGCTCTCGGCTGGATAGGGCTCACTATGCGAATGCAATTTTGACATTTCCAGGACTTTTTCGGTCCTGCCTTCATATCTGCTGTTCCTTTCAGATGAACCTCTGCTGTAGTGCCACTTGGGCAGATGTATTTTCGCTTGAATATAAAATTCTTGAAGGATGCAGCCTTCCAAGAAGCTTGCAAAGGTATTTGGACAGCTACCTTTAGCCGATGTCGTGGGATGGCTGGCATAGTGGACGCACCAACCAAAATGCAAACTCTAAGAGCAAAATAAGAACCAACCAGATCCCATGTCAAAAAATCACATCACACAGGTACAAATTATATCTCTCTTACCTGCCGTCTCCTTGGAAAGAGCAGTTTAAGGCAGCTGTCTGGGAAAGGACCCTCTTCATTGTAGAGAGCATTGGCAGGTTTATCCCATGTCGTAGGTAGGTATACGTGTTGTTTGGGTTCTCGCTCATGTTTGGGCAGGAGTACCCTAGTATCGCTCTTCTTGTACTTACTCTATATTAATATTATTTAACTTGATCCTTCAAAAAAAAAAAAAAATCACATCACACTGGCCGCCGCTAAAGCATCGTACCGGGTTCATAAATGCTAAATTCTTGTAATATAAATGTATTCATGCCACATAATAATATACAAGGGTTGGATTAGAGGAAAAAAAATACAAAAGTAGGTATGCATCCGTAGAATGCAACTTTTATAATAGAATGACTTACACAACTCTATGGGCACATCATCTATCTAGAGGGACTAAATGCTGAGTGCCATTCTAATTTACATATCTAGTGAGTTCCATTTCAAGTCTTTGCGCCTTCCTTGACTTGATGCCTTCACATTCACCTCCACAAAGAGATTCTAAATTATAAGACAGCCCCACATCCCAGGCATTCAGTATCAATGGATACTTTGTGATAGCAACATCATTTAAATTTTTCAAGCACTTTTCCAGAGTTTGAAAAACAGTTTCCATGGTTGGACGAGTTGTCCCATTTGGGTTGACACATTTCAAAGCTAGCTCAAATGCCTCCACGAGCGGTGTGGGATCGTTAAGCATTGGAAGCGAAGGATCTAGCACGTTGACAATGTTAGCCTTCTCAATATGCCCCAGGCCATATAATACTGAAACTGCTTTCTTACCACATAGAAGTTCCAAAAGTACAACCCCAAAGCTGTACACATCACTCTTCAAAGTAAGCCTATTGGTCTGATAGTATTCTGGGTCAAGATATCCTGGGGTTCCCACCACAGACATATTGCTAAGATGTGCACCACCTCTTGGTACAGGACCAACAACAGAGAGGCCAAAATTTGACACATGGACATTTCAGTCGGTATCTAACAAGATGTTGGCTGCTTTTACATCCCTGTGAATTAGTCTTGGAGAAGCAAAATTATGCAAGTATTCTAAACCTCTGGATGCTTGTGTTGCAATTCTCATCCTCCTCTGCCAACTCAAGTGCTGGTTTTGCTCAAAGAGGCAATCATACAATGAGCCATGTTCCATGTATTCAAAGACAAGGATTTTGTCCTGTTTGTAGTATCCAACAAGGTTCACAAGGCATGTGTGGTTGAGACTCCTCAAAACCATTAGCTCTTGGTCAAAGGATCTTGACATTAGATCAATGGCTTTCTTGATGGCAACAACACGTCCGTCTTCTAGAGTTCCTTTGTACACAAGACATGATGCTCCTTTGCCTAAAATGGTAGAGGAGCTATAATTTGATGTAGCCAACTGAAGCTGAGAAGCCTTGAACTCTTGAATCCTGTTATCTCGGTGTTCCCATACACTATGGTGGTCCTTGTACCAAAAGTAGAGACACAAGCTTATAACCACAACTCCAATTAAAGTAATGGCACCTGCAACTGCTCCAACAACAACTGAAAGATGAGATTTTTTAGAATCCTTACCAGTGTTTGAGTTTGAGCAAACTCGATCTCTGTTAACCTGACATGGAGAAGACTCTAAGGCAGCAGGGGAGCAGACAGTACAATCTAAGCAAAACTTGTCATTTGAACTGGGACAATTCCTGCCACTGGATGTCTCATACTGATTATTTTCGCATTTTTCTGAACACGGCGACTTGTTAGCTGCTACTGTTCTTCGTAGAGAGGCAATATCACTCTTGTTTATTGCACCCCAACAAATAATTTCTCCTTTGTCTAAACTAACACCACATGTGATATAGACTGAGGCAGTGATAAAGGCGAAGGGAACCCCTGCTGGTGCATCTGTAATATTATAGTCGTTCCAACCCCAACATACTGCTTCGTGATTGTCATCTCTTAAACCACATGAATGGTAGCCACCAGATGCTATATTAAGAGAATTTATGGTCATTCGGGGGGTAAACTTGATTGCATATAGTATCACCCCAACAGAAAGTTTTTTTAGTGCCCTTTTCTATGCCAGCAGATATGGTATCATACTGTAACCCAAGTTCAGGTTTCCCCCCTAGAAAGGGTTTTCCCCACATAGAGACTCTACTGTCATTTAACCTTATTCCACAGCTAAATTGCCGTCCTGCAGTAACAGATCGCATGGTAAAGCCAGGAGCTTTTGTTTGGACCGCCGTATTTAGAGTCCGAGATGTGGTATTTCCGGACTTTTTTTGTGGTATTTCCGGCCACCCATTATCAGCCACTGTAACTTCACAGTTTCAAGCCCAGAATCAATTGTTTTGGGGCATTTTCGGATCAATCCGGCTCTATCTGGGCTCAAATCGCATCCTCTCTTCATCAAACTAACGTTAAAGAGGCAGACAAAGTGATTAGAAGGGCTTTTGAAGCAGTTCAAGCCGTCCACGGAGCTGCAAGAACGATCCGACCAAAGATTTCAGCTCCGCCGCGCAGTTTCGCGCTTGGTTTTTGGCCAGAAATACCACGTTTTGGCCGGAAATACCACCTTTTTTGGCTGGAAATACCACTTTTTTGGCCGGAAATACCACCTGGTTGATAACTGATGTCCAGAAATACCACCAAGAAAGTCCAGAAATACCTCTAAATACGGACAATCCCATCCCCAACAATCAACAACACCTGAATCTCTGACTCTCTGACTGCACAACTATGCCAACCTCCTGAGCTTATACTTGTATAGTTGTAATTTCTGTAGCGAACAATATACTCCACAGAAGAAGATGCTCAGGCAAAACCATCTTGCTCTAAAATTAAGAAAGAAGCAAGTCGTTGAAAAGCAAGACGATCGTTAAAAGAAGACCATAAGTAATTTGCAAGATCTTCTATTATGTAATATAGGATAGTAACTGGCTAAACTCGCGAGGTGCAACATTCAGCCCTTGGAAAACTGCAGACGGTGCAAGCTGCCACCATGTCCATCTCTGCAAGACATTAAAAGACTCTCAAGTAAATGAATCTAAGACTTACTAAAGACTCTTAAATAAATGAATCTAAGACTTACTGAAGTCTGCAGATGGTGATCAAGCTGCCACCATGCCCATCTCTGCGAGAATGGAATTGAAACTTTCTGGTCCGGTCCAGCCTACACATGCTGCATAAAGACATGCCAAATGGAAATTTCCCAGCTCCGAAGCTATGTTGACTTGTGATTTGTCTTCTGTCAAGGATTTATTTTCTTGCTTATGGAGCAAACGCTTAGGGCTGAGATGTGATTAACCCTAGCTGATTATCACGTTGGCAACCAACGGACCGGTCCTTAAAATTGACTGCTTGTTTTTGGCATAAAAAGATGTAACCCATAATCATTGGGTGAAAGTCTATGGCTTGTGTTTTCTTTTATTCCAAAGATTGGCAGTTGCTAGCCAGCATGAGTTTCATTCGAAATTAGTGCATTCGCTTTCGTATATGTTGTCCCCCGCAAAAGTGAGAGTTTAAAAAGAAAACCTAGAAGGAACATTATTTTTTACTAGAAAATTATGCATTTGGATTCCATGGGAACATTGCAGGAAAATGTATGGAGAGAAAACTAGGAAAAATTAGAATATTTTCTCACAAACGTGAGATGAAGAGGAGGTTGAAAATGTTTACTATCTTCAACGGAGCCCTAGATCGGACGATCAAGGAATAGATCGATCAATGATGGAGATGATGTGTGCATGTCTTCAACCAAAATTTCATCTTGACCATTGCTTCAATATGATTCACTCAATCCGACAGTCAAATGATGAAAGGGAAAAGGGGAAGGGAAAATGAGAGGGAAAATTGAAGAAAAAGGAAAAGGGAGAGAGAAAAGACAAAAGAAAAGAAAGAAAGGGAAAAAGGGATTATGAAAAAATGAAAAAGGGAAAATAGAAAATGAAAAAAGGGAAGCGAGAAAAGGAACAAAAGGACCGATGGCCAAAATAGGAAATGGGAAAAGGAAAAAGAGAAGGAAAAAAGGGAAGAGAGGAAAAAAGATAAAGGGAAAAGAAGGAAACAAAAAATGAAAAAGAAAAAAAGGAAAGGAGGGAGGGAAAAGGAAAAAGGAAAAAAAAAAAAAAACCCAGTCCAAGCTAGCCATAGCAACAGCTAACTAGCATGACATCTGCCAAGGTCAATCCCTGTGGCAGTATGATCAGACCATACTAGGACCATAGTCCATGATGGCACCGAGTTCAAATACTTCAAGCATTTAGTACATCACCATATGTAATCATAAAATCAATGATGACTTAAGTCATTTTACCCCATTTATATAGGTATCAAATACTAAGCATCTCTATGCACCAGGCTAAATTACTGATATCAAAGTCCCTTCCAGTTGGTCTGGAACCCATTCATTCCAATTATATCTATAATCCAGGTTTGAAAGTTAGTATGCTTTTAAACAGATTATGAGTTGTAGTACATTATCTACCCGATAGGGTCAAACAATATAACTTTGCATGCCAGACCAAGCAAGGTTAATTCTCAAGGTCAGCGAGAAAGTCAATTAAGTTTATACTATGGCATCATCCAGTTACTACCATGCAGGTGCAGATTACCATCATGCAGGTGCAGATTACCATCAGACAATCTTTGCCTAAGCCTCTAATTACTGTACGTTACTGGACATGCACATGCAAATTACATCCCAGGCCGGGTGCTAATACCCATCGGATAAGCTTTGCCCAAGACTATAATGACTTTATGTTAAATGACATGCACATGCAAATTACAATCCAGCCATCTCAGCCAGAGCCCATAATTGCTACATGTATATATCAAATACCGATTCATGCACATGCATGCAAGCTATCAGATCTTTGATATCCATAATCGGCTATTATATGTAATTCATTATGTCCAAACAAGCTTTATCACCCATTATTCCCATTATTTTTACTGTTCACCAGATCATTCAATGCCCAATGAAATACTATATGCCCATCTATATATTTCAGAGATGTTACTGTAGACTTCTGTACAATGAACCTGGCCCATTTCAAATTATTAAGATCATAGCAATTATTTAGATCAGTATGGATCATGGCTATTATTTAAATCAGCAAATACTGGATCAGAACTCAAATCATGCCATGCATGTCACTACAAACATTTGCATTTAACGCAGATAAATCCGATTACACCAGCAATATAACTATATTGTTGCTATAAAGCACTTACTGCCAGCATATCTATATATTGTCAATATGAATCTTCAGACAAACACAAAATCCATGTAGTGAAGAAGAAGTAGGCTGCATACATTATGGCCTTCAAGTATTATAGTGGCATGCAGAATCCTAGAAACAAGACCTGTTTAAATCCGAGAATGCAACAATAATAATATATCTTGCTGCCAAGTTTTAGACTGTAAATCTTTATAGTGTAGAGACAGACTTAGAGCTTTGCCCGTAGTGTTTGTAGCCCGGCCATTTCAGAGATTAAAAGCTCATACTGTTTGCTACTTAACCACAAAAAACCATTACCAAAATTTGCATCACATTATCATAAGGTTTAATGTATGCTTCCCTTCATATCACGTGAGTCAGCAGTTCCACTTGTTCAAATAAAAATCCAGTAATGTATTCTTCCAGCCAGACTTGTTCTTGAAAGCAAAAAGATGACAAAAGGAGGAGAAACCCGTACCTGCAGCCAACCAACACAACATTAGCATGAAAATGGTAATGAGTGAGGGGCCAAAAGGTACCTTAGGTTTCTCAGCTTATCGCTGGTCACCTATTGTAACCTTTTTACCCCAAGCTCAGCCAGACTAGAAGTATAAGAGCAAGTGCAAAATCAAAAGCCTTAAGCTAAATCAACTTCACTAAGTAGACAGTAAATCATTACATTTTAAACTGTAAAGATCTATCAGCATGAAATTAAGCTCAGCAAACCATGGTGGTCCATTGAATTCAGATAATGATAGATTAATATAAAGGGAAGCATGCAGCTGCCAGCTACCAGATTACTATCACATAATCGTATTTAAGCAGAACAGAGTAGGGTCCAGTCTTAGATTGATGCCATGCTTCAATATGAGAGTCATACCCCAAGAATCACAACAAAAGTTGGAGGATCAGCACGTTTTTTTCAGCCAAATGAAGGGAACATTCCAAACCTGATTTTCTTCTTGATCATACTCATTATTGACATCCTCCTGTGTGTCTGGAACAATGCTTCTGGAGTTATAATGCCCTTGCTTATATCCTCCATGTTTGGATGATGCACCATGATTACTACCCTTATGCTGATCATATTGCCATGGGCGTTTCTGCCCATAACCACTATCAGTATCCATTTCTATCTTGCAGAATTCAGTGCGGTCAAGATAAGCATGGAGTTCTTCAGCTAACAATTCAACATCTAAAGCTGCTCCATGATTCGTTTCAAATGGGCAGCCATCGGAGTCATACTCATCCTCATATACTTCTTCCATTACCCAAAAGCGGGTCTGTATCAGGTCAAATCAGCCTAAGGACATTAATTTAAAGAGCTCCGGCATGTGAGTCCTGCTTGCATGTGTATCGTTCACGTAACCCTAGTTTACAGGAGTATTCTCACAACAAACAGGATAGGGAATTAGGTAAGAAAAGGATGTTTGAAACCACACCTGGCAGATCGTATTATCTTGTATCAGAAGATCCGGCTTGGCTCGTGTAAGATTCGGCCGTCAAACACAGCTAACCAAGCTACCTTAGGTCTATGCCTGCATCGGACTGGAAAAACAGTAATGTGCACCCCATTTCGTATATCATATCTGGCTCTATACTCTTACCATAGGCCACGATTTAGAAAAAGGAAGATATTCAATCACCCATAGAAACTCTAATTGACTCTAACTTTATGTATACCATTATTTCAATAAGTTCCAAGTATTAGGCCGTCAATACCATAACCTATGTGTGTATGGCAAGGTCTGCACCACTGCTCCCATAGTAAGTCCATATAGTATGAAATAGTTAAAATAAAAGGTAGGTCAAAACCATGTAACAAAGGTTTTATGCATTAAATATGCCAATTGTATTGAGTCACTAATCCTAAGTGTAGCATCCAAGCAAATTAGTATCATGCCCCCGTCCTTGAATGCCAACGGGCGATGATCATACGTCATTTCATCTAAAAATAAATGTCATATTGCAGTTCTCTGTAAAGTTGCACCGTTTGATGGCACACTCAAGCTATACTATGTAACTGTGTAGCAAACGTACCTTTTAATGTATAAAATGCAAACATTTAGTCAAATATAAAAAAATCCTACCTCCATCCGTAGGATAAGTTTGGCCCAATGCTTAAGGCTGTAATTGTAGGGAGGGTGGACCCCCACTATCACAGCTGGGGTCCAACCCTTACCCTATATGTATCCATATTCCCAAAACAAAGTTATAAATAAAAAGACTGCTACATTACTGCGTACCTTTTAACAGCCATTAGTGATCTCTTGTATGAGTAAGGTTGTGTCAAATTTGAGTCCCGGAAAATCATTGTCTTGAATATACGCAGTAACTTTTCTCTTGAGGCCGTGTGTGTCAAAGCCGTTCTCACTGAAGTTCTTAATGAGATCCGTTATATCTGCTGCTGCCTTGAATGGGCAGGAATTTACGTACATATATGGTAAAATCTGTGAAACAGCCACATTCCGTGCCTGGTGATACGGTCTGCAGCTGTCTGCATGCACAAATTTCAAAGCTTTGAAGGGTAGAATATCCCTCTTATCATACCTAGAGGTTCTATAGATGCCACTCACGTTATTGGCTATTTCAATGGTTAAATTCAGAAAGTTAGCCTTCCAACTTCGTGCCCTATCAGAGCCATACCTATCATGAAAAGTAGTTTCTTCCTTTATCCCCAGCTTACTCATGTCATAGATACTAATTTGGGTGTCCTGCCCCAAATAAGCATCCTTAAGAAATTCTCTAATTAGTGGACAATTAATAGCCAGCAGATCATCAATATATCTGAATGTATCTTTGAATGATATGATATCACTGAATCTGCCCTGCGCTGCCAGGTTCTTGATGAAACATACCTCGAACCATGCAAGGTATAGGTTGCACCAGTTAGGACTGCATGAGAATCCCATAGGTATGCCACTTATCTGCTGCCATGTTTTACTACCCATTGCTATATAGCAATTAGAGAGAAGCCAGTGGTTTGCCCTAACAAATGTATGCTGTTCCATTTTAACCCAGCATTTACCCTTTGGTTCGATTTTGAACCATTTAGCTACAAAGCCACTGTTTGAGTTTTTAATCCACAGCTCATATTTGTGGTGTTTACTTTTCTGCCATCTCCAAGCTGCCTCAATTACCAGACCAATTATGTTACAAATCCCATTATTTCCGCTTAATGGTATATTTTCATAACATTTAGTTATGTCAGCAACAAAAACTTCATGTATCTTGGGTGGAAGGTTAATGACTACGTCATAAATTGAATTTACCACCCAACATGCATTAACTTTTCCAGGAAACAGAGTATAGATCTTAGCACATAACATTTTAGTGATCTCAGGCCAGTCCTGTAGGATATTATTGAGCCCTGCCGTAATGATTTCAGATATCTCAGTGTACAAGGTATTGTGTGCATTAGTGATCCACCTGTAGTCCTTTTTGTGAGCCTTATATACCCCTAGCAAATAAGGCAGCTTATCAGCGTTGAACCCCCAATATCCGATTATATTTTGAATATCCGTTTTAACAAAGTCTTGTATTTCCTTATGCGAGCTGAGAACTATTTGAAAATCAGGGCTATTTAATCTATCCAAGGCCTTATCCCGGATATGTTTGGGGCAAATAAATGATGGATTGTTAGTGGCTTTATCCACTCCTGAAATATAGAAGTTACGGATCAGCCATTCCATGTTCTTGACAAACCGGAGGATCCATGAAAGCAAATTTCTTGATGTTTTCCTTTGCCGAAAGTGCAATGCCAATCCTTTTGGAAGCAATATCCCACACCCCGGTTTTGAATATACTCATTTCTTCTTCAAGTAATATCGAGTAATTCAAATCGGTGTGCCTCTCAAAAAGGAGTCACGCACCATGGTGATCTCATTCTCAAATTCATCCATCATCATGATCCTATCGTATATGGTTAAGACCTTTGCAAAACATGTTTCTTAATAGCTTGTTCCTAATGATAGTCACCTTGGTAGTTCTAATGTGGCCAATGTCCCAATCAATAAAGGACTTAAGATTGGGATTACTACATGGGCAAAGGCGCCGTTGTCTTGTGCAAAAATGAAGAAGGGTTTATAGAACAAATCCCTCATATTTTCAATATACCTCCGTACCAAACATGGTATTCTCCATCATGCTTTTACCCGTGTCACCAAAGCATTCTGGTAGCAATCATATGAAATATTCGGGTAGACAAATCTGATCTTGTACTTTGGACATGAACGCAATGGATAATCTTCATTTTGTTTTTAGGTCTACTATCCACTAGAAAACGTCTCCCCGGCAAAGTTAAGACTAATGGTCTTAAAAATCAAAACATGCATCAAAATACAAATTACGATCGAGCTAAACATTTATCCGGCCTTGCCAAAAGAATGGCATTGGAAGTATTTTAGAAGCCGAAAGTGGCAAGTAATAGTTTATAAATTCGAAATCGGAATAATGTATGGATCACCAAGTTTCCGACGGACTTGATCAAAGACAAAAGTAAATCACAAGTAGTGGTCTTTAGTTCATACCTTATTTTCATGCTGGATAGACAAGTGCCCCAAGAATGCAAGCGTGTCCCATTGCCTCATTGTTCCTTTTTTAGTGGACCGAGTGTCCCAAAGGGAAAAAGGAAAAAGGAAAAAAAAAAAAAAGGAAAAAGGTGAAAAGGGGTAAAAGCAAAAAGGAAATGAAGTGAAAAAAGGTAAAGTAAAAAAAGAATAAAAGCTATAAGGGAAGAAAACGTGAAAGAAGGAAAAAACTAAGGAAAAGGAAAAAGGAAAGAAGGAAAAAAAAAAGAAGAAAGGAAAAAAAAAGGGGGGGATATGCACTTAGCGTAAGTCATATCAAAGGAGAGCCTTATTAATTTCAGAAATGATAAAATTTGTTTAATACAAAGTGTTTTAGAGTAAATTATAAGTGTATAAAGTTACTTGATTAAGTTGAGTTAGTAAGTTTTAGCTTTTGTTTTAGTCAAAATGGACATCCTAAGCCAATTTGAGAGGATGTTCACATGTCGCCAGACGTAAAATGAAAAGTTCATTATCGGTCCGGGCTAACGCGGTGAGACCTTGTGTGAGACCATGCCCCAAAAGTGCCCAAAACTGCTCCAAATCGACCAAATAAGATGTCCGTTCTGCTAACTCGACGAGATAAGCAGGATTAGACCCTTATATCACCCAAATTGGACAAGTTTAACCCATTTAGAGCCAATGTCTCACGCGTCGCGCCAGGACAGAAAATGAAAAGTTCATTATTGGTCTGGGCGCAATGTGTGAGACCTCCAAACTTTGAACCTCCATAACTTGAGCTACAGAGCTCCAAATCGCCTGAAATTTGTTGCAATAGGACCGTTAGACAGCCTAGAATCCATTTATGACCTCAAATTAGGCTAGAAATGTCAAACCCTAGCTCGAAATAACCAAAATTGCTCAAACCCTTGAATTTTCTTCCCAAAATGTGGTTTATTTGTAAATAGAAGCATATCCCATTAGTACCTCGCAAGTATTGCTCTCGGCTCAAAGCTGATGCCTTACTCCTAGATAGAGTGCCCAAGAACACCCCTTTGTTATAGTCATCTAGACCTCAAAGATAGCAACTCAAGTTCAACTGCTTGTACATCACCGCCGAGCCAAAGGCATAAACCTTGACCCTAATTTCATTGCCCTTCTAATAGAGTTTGACTTATATAGCGCTAAACATTGACACCCCCTATTGCCAAGACACCTAGAAAGGAGCTAGAGTCTAGAGCTGCCCAAGTCACTCCATGTGGAGAGATTGGACCCCCCTCAAACCAACTTTGCTGGGACCTTAGAGTATGCCTCAAACATCATGGAGGTTTTGCAAAACAAACCTCGCTTTCATGCCGCACCACATGTCCTAATGTCCATAGACTTGTAGATTATAGATATGTTCTCCAAGAATGCCGCCGAGCCATCTTGCTTGCTTATAGAGCCGAGAATGTTGTAGGAGAGCCCTTCAAGTAGACCCTTAGACTCTAGGATATATGAAGCCGCTGCTTTCGGAAGTACAGGGCGAGAGCCACGCACGCAGCTAGAGGCTTAACTTTTGAAGACATCAAGGTCCCAACCGATGTACGTGATAGATAAGGAAAGGCGTAATTCCAAGAGAAGGAAGCACAACGACAAACACCTCAATCGACAAATGAGTAGAACAGACACCACCGCCTATCATCAATCTTCATCAAATGGGAAGGATATTGGTAACCAATCCGGCATCAAGAATTCTTCTAGATGGCAACCTTCCGGGCTACCACGCCCACCGGCTCACATCGAAAAGAGGATCTCGACGCCTTCACCAACTCGACGCACATGAGTTTCAAATGGAAGAACGCAAGGCAAAGAAAAATACAAAAGTGTGAAGACGTTAGACAAGAATGCCACGCTGGCATCACAAGCTAAGGTCAAAGGGCATAATCTTTTTAATCGAGGAGAGAAGTCATGGCAACACAGAGCCGATAGAAACCGGAGGGAAGACCACCCCCACCTTGCAGCCCACAGCCTCGCTTAATGTCATGCAATGTCAACTTAAAGGAGCAAACCAAGCTAGGCAACCACAAAGCACCTAAGGCTGACCGGACGAAGTTTCCCTCTTTGCACCATTAGAGAGAACTTTCATCGGTTCCAAAAGTAGGAGACCATGAGGGAGAGGAGACGATACGTGGAAGGAACATCTCCGACTTGAAGGCCTCTATCAAGATTAGGAGCAAGATCAAGGAGGAGAATATTCCGCCGAACAAGAATCCTGGACCCAAAACATCTAGAAACCAAAGGAAGGACGAATTTTACCACGCGTACCAAGGAGGCGAGACTCGAATGGATAAGACCCAAGTGACGGAGGAGACCCTATCCAGCCAAATAGTACAAATCACGCAAAGGCGCAACCGTAAGGAGCTATGGTAGGTGCAATGGAGATGACCACACTTCCGTGCACAAGAGAGGCACCTTGAATGAAGCAAAGCCCAAGCAATTGAGTCGCGACTCGTAAATTCAACCTACGGAGGAATGACAATGCTCGCCCCAATCGACCATCGATCATCGGAGAAGCTTCCAAGATATTCAAGAATGCTTGACGCAAAATGCCTTTGCGTGATCCTACTCCAAGTTTATCAAAGATCGCGACATCTGGAACCTTGCAATGACACACCGCATGTAGGGACGCGTGAGCGGTCACCGCGATTCCTCACTAATTTAACATACACATTAGTGAGGAGCATCTTTTCAAGGGATCACATCGACGAACACTCTTTGCAACCGGCATAACGAAGCTCGGATCTAGACATGAAGCTTCAACAATAGTAGCAAAGATCTCAAGGAATCCGGAGTCAACCGTAACTTAAGAAGATGCAAAGAAACCGAAGGATCAAATGCGATAGGAGGAGGGGAAACCCTAAAGGAGTATAAACATTTAAGTAGATCTTAGAGTTGTTTTGTAAAAAGTGGATGAATTAAAATCCCAATGTAAATGCGTGATATGTCTATTGTATATCTCGTGCTCACAGATATAGTGGAGAAACATGAGTTTAAAGTCATGTTTCACGGATTTAGCGCTTAGATCGGGAAGCTCCTTCACCCGACTACCAAAGGAAGAAGCAAGGAGGCACAACTATAGCCCACGCATCAAAATGGAAGAGCAAGCACGAGGGAGAACGCACTGTGAGGCCAAAGCAAACCTTCGACTCCAAACACTTCGGGAAGTGCCCTCAAGTAGAAGACCGCTTCGCCCAAAGACAATGTCGAGGATAAGAGACAACGCCAATCATGTGAAGATCATCAACGCGGCACCGTGACATCGCCGAGCAACACTACCTCTTGTAGCGGTGGCAAAGATTTGACTAACTTATGACATGAGTGGCCTCAACAATAGAGGGAGGAACGCCCACATCAACGAGCCAACTAAGAAGGCAACATCTCGACGACCATAATTCCACCTTGTGGTAATATAGGGTGATGCGCTTATGACGCGGTATTAGATGGAGATGCACTTACGAAAAGGCACCGCGTGAGGAGATATGCCTTCAACAACTAGGTGATGGCTTCACAAAACTCTACCAAAGAGTTAGAAGAGAAGAAGCCGATCATATCTCCGACATGGGCATCAAATGCCCAAGGTAGAAGCATTCAACACCTTAACGACAAGGATAGCAACCGGGCACCTTCGCAAAAAGAGAGTTCAAGATAATAGCCGGGCTATTCAACGACAAGAGTATATCTAAGGCAAGTACTTCTTCAACTCAAGGGTCACCTCAAGGCAGATATAAGGATCCATCACCCCCGACAACATAGCCGGCCAGGAGGAGAGCCATGATGCTTTACTTGCCGAGAGACCGACATGCATAGAGGGACAAAGGTCGAACTGAAAGTCGGAGAAGTGCTAGCAACCGACTTCTTCCACGAAGCTCCCTAGAAGGCAACGAGAGGATCAAAACCGACGAGCACAATCAAAGCCTTTGGAAGGTACCTCAAGACAAGAAGACTAAGATAGCACCGCGGAACGTGACAACGCCCAAGCCATGTATGGATCGAGGGATCAAACAAGGAAGTTTGGAAGCTTCGATGGAGAAGCAATTAGGTGAGGCGAGGCGAAGCCGATAACTTGCACGCAGACTTGCATGCAACTTGGTGAACCCAAGGATGGACGATTCAAAAGAACAAGCTGCGAGAAGAGAACAACTCGGAGGAGTATAGCCAAAAGGAATGGCGACAACCTCAAGAGGCGCCTCCAAATAGCTTCCAAGTATCATGAAGGGGAGAACAATTACGGCCCGAGAACAGGATCGAGAAGCGTAATCGAAAATGTCAAAAGCATGAACGACCAGCAAAGCGTGTATGCCATAAGCCGACAAACATCGGAGGGGCCCAAGTATATCAACAAGTTACCCGGAGTATGGTGGCACGCACAAATAGGAGGATATAGATCATCAACATCATACACGCCAAGGGGACCTAATAGCTCTAGTAGAAATTCTAATTAGCTATATGCTTTGCATGTATAGTTCCCTTGTTATTCCTTCCCTCCCATAGCGCAATGCATCAAGGAAGAGATGTCGCAATTCGCAGGGTGCGGCAATCAACATCCTCAACACTCTTCGGGCAACACGATAACGACAAGAGGACTTGACGATGAGAGACATCGATGGAGTCTTAAGAAACAATATCGGATCTGAGTCGCTTTTAGCTGCCAAAACAAAAGAGTTCAACATGAAAGATCTTTTCAACGGAAGCCACCTTCAGGCTTTTGAAAAAGCGGCATGGAAGCCACCGCCAACCTCTACATCAAAGGGGGCCACCGCCAAGGAGAGATCAAGTATCGGCGACTCGGAAGAACGCTACCTTGCTACTTCAAGTAGGTAACCCAGTGGATGAGCTCCTAGCAAGCTCAAGCATCTAAGGCCATGGGGCCTAGTAGGTTAAATGTATGGACGGGTAACATCCATATTGGGATTAGAAGGCATTTCGGATATTCTCGTTGAGAGGATTGCCCCAAGATTGGGCTAAGCGTCAAGGATTGGGAAGGAAATGCATAGGAGTAACTAAAATTATACATGATTGTTAATAGACATCCAACATATTGAAACCACTTGGTGAGATTGATCTCCTCGCTAAGAAGGAATCATTATTAGGATAATTGTTGACCATGTATAAATCCTAGTACCTCCAAAGAATAATCCAACCTAAAGAAAAAGAAGTAATCTAACAAGTCCGCCAACTTGTTACGATGACATCAATTCGATTGGTAGGAATATTCCAAATGTTTAAATAACTAAGAAAGGGGAATCTCTAGAATATAAAAGAATAGTACATGTAAGGTACATCTAAAATAAGAATTATAGTAATCGAATAGTCTTTTGAGACAAAAGGAATTGTCATGATGACAAAACCTTGTGGTTTAGAATCGTTCTAACTAAGTAGGTAACCCATAGCTATATTGAAATAAATGACAACATAATATGTGCATCCATCTTAGATGGTTATATATGCTAGCTAAGGCTAGTAAATTAATGCGGTAAGTAAGAAGCGTATAACCTCTTAAGGGGAGAGAATAGATATGACGTTGTGTACAACGTCATTGAAGGGGTGCAAGACCATTTTCTTTTCGAAGAAAGTGGGAGAGCTCAATCTTATGATTGAACATACTTGCATCGAATTGACCGATCCGTCGAATAGAGTTCACTCCGGCAATGGCCGAAGCGAATAGAGCGTAAGGTAGATAGATAGATAGCTCAGGAGGCCTTCAACGTGCGGGACCGACATGATAGCTAACTACACCAACGAAGTGGAGCAAAACCATGGGAGCAATGCAACGACCAAGTCATCTCCAAACTACTCGACGCCGGCTCAATGGGTGGATGCGTTCTAGCTTTAGGTAAGGTGTGCGCATGTATTATAAGTCGTAATGTGTCTTATTGATAAGTTAAATATAGATCCTAATAACGGATAGAAATTGCCGCGATGTATATATGTATCATAGGGAAATAAGTTAAATAACAACGATAATATGAGGTAGCATGTTAATTAATCCTTCGCAAGGATGCAATTCCTTCCAAGGATAGCTACATGACCTCGGGTCCTTATAAATATAAATAGAAAATAGAATTCAGATATACTTAAATGCATCTTAAGGATATACTTCCAAGGGTAATGTAGGAACCAAGGAAGAGAATAAAAAGCACATCTAATTCTTGTGCATGATAATTAAAACCTTGTCTATGATACAATAGGTCTAAATTAGGGTTATTGTTTAAATAATCGCGATCTAAAAGTCGTTAAATATTGCAAAGCTTAGAGTAAATATAATTGTACTATCGGAAATAATGTATCCGATACTATGATAATGTCAATTCATAAATATTACCTTAGGGTAATTATGTTAATCACATGCATTAAAGGAGCCGAAGAAAATCGCTCGGGCATGTCGATTTGTGTTTAGATTAGTTTCATGTGTAGTTAAGATTAATCCACGCATGCAACCTATGCTTGGTATGGATTGCATGCGTTGTTATCGATGATGAGACCCGATACACGGTGATCTCTAGGGGTGTAATGTCAATGTAGGCATGACCGCGTTTCGCTTGGATGTGGAAGGTAGATTAGAAAGTCTACCGTTTCCACGGAAGTAGGCGACCTCGAGAAAAGGAGGTCATTGAGGAATGCATTGATAGGAAAAGCACCTCTAGCCCCATATATGCTTTGATAGGAGGAATCGGCCTTCACGCCCCATATAATGGGGAAGGACCTATCCTCCACGCCTAGGCAACTAGGGTGTAGGCATGAGCGGCATATAGGCATATAGGCTACTGCCTCCGCTGACCATAATGGAAGATTCACCCTCTTCCTACGGCTGAGATTAGCCATGCATCCATGTAGATAGGTGGGGTGGTCACCATATAACCAAAATTTTATTAATAATTAATAATAGGTAGTGTCGCATTGTGCCAATAAGCTCAGGAGGGCAAGGAGGTCAGAACTTCGAGAAGGCTTGCAACACAAATTTTGTTATAATGTGTTGCAAGGGATGAAGAGTACCTTAGAAGTGTAAATTTTGTATGAAATTGATAAACTTTTGATAAACTTAAATGTTGTATTAAGTAAGGGTAATAATTACCTTGCGTGGATTAAGTTATGAAGTGATAAGTTAATTGGATAATGAAATAGTACAAGAATGTCTTAAACATTACCTTAGAGTAATTCTAATAATTAAGATAGTAAGTATGTAATTATAGTTATTGTAAAATTAATGGGATTTTTAAGGGTAAGACTTGCAACACAAATTTTGTTGGAATGTGTTGCAAGGAATGAAGAGTACCTTAAATAATAATTGTATATGAAAGTGTTAAATTGTGATAAACTAAATGTTGTGATAACGGAGACTAATAATTACCTTGTTTTAATAAAAGTTACGAATTGACAAGTTATTTGATAATGTAATGGCGTAATAATGATTTAAAAATATTACTTTAAGGTAATCTTAATAAATGTGTAAGTACTATAGTAGTATATCGTATGCATCGTGTTGATTGCAGGTTAGAAGATTCCAAGGTGGGGAGACCCACGTATGCCGCGGACAAAGATCATTTCAAGGAGGGGAGAATGTGGCCAAAGACAAAGATATCTGGTCCCGGGGCGATATCGCATCGCTGCCACACGCAGCATTACATTACCCACCGACCGACGGTAACCGACGTGATAGCCAGCGGGTAGCCCTAGGGGGCAACTTGCAAGGAATGTGCATTTATTAATGTGCACATTTAACCATGTGCACATTTATCTAGGTGCACATTTTCCTATGCCAAGTGGGCCATACCCAAGTGTGCAATTAATGTGCACATTTACCAATATGCACATTAATGTGGGCATACCTTTCCATGTGGGCACATTTTGCCACCTAGCCATTAAAGGCAAGTGGGCCCATTCCCAATTATCCCACATGCCCAAAGGGGATAATTGGAAACCCTAGCCACCCCCTTGTCTATTTAGGAAGGGAAACCCTAACTTGCCCATTTTTCATTTCTAGGGTTTTAGAGCTCTGTTCTGGCTGCCTCAAGAGTCAAAACCGCCTCCCCGCACTGCATGCGAGAGAATTGCACCATTAGTTTCCCTTGATTCGAAAGCATTTGTGGGATGGTCGTAACTCAGTCGAGGAGGAACTCAAGGATCAGATTTAGGCAATTTAATAGCTTAAACCCTCTTTTTAGTCATAGAATCAAGTGGGTTTAGCCTATTAAATTGCCCATAGCGTTCTCTAGATCTCTAGAATGCAGACTCTAACTAAAGAACCTAACTCTATGACATAGATTAGATCTTGTTCTTTAGTTCTTCCATGATGTATATGGATGATGTATCTCTATGAACTCCTTGTATTGGGAAGGGGGTAGAGACCCAAAGCTTGGTAGTAGATGCTCCTAGATTAGCCTCTAGCACACTATATAGATTCGCCTCGTGTGTACAAGAACCACACCGGGTTGTGGGTGAAGGGACTAGGACCGGCTCATAAGGAGGTTAGGTGTCGACTCTTGAACGATCCCTCCGGTGTGTAATGCTCCACGGGATCATTGTGACTAGGTCTAATGGCTTGCCAGCGCGTGTGGGCAAGGCATGGGCTCACACCGCGGGAGGTGGTGGATATGACCTTCCAAAGGAGTTCAAGTCTAATAAGGCGTGTGGCCCTCTAGTCACCTTGAGTCGCATGTAGATCTCCGGAGGGGAGTGATCCCTACCTACCCCATCTGGGCCGGGGAGATGTAACCCAAGAGACGTAGCCCTTTGGCTATGCACCCTGGGGCTACGGCCAGTCCCAACACTTTTCAGCTACTACTCAGCAAAGTGTGCAATGTGAGGGGCAGATGGAGTGGACAACCTAAGCCATGTTCTTATGCTGCCCAAATCCATTGCCATGAATTTACATCGCAATGAACTCGAGACCAAGCTTGTCACCCATCCCCGCGGTTCCGAGCCTTGGGTAGGATCCCCTATGTGATGTGGCCGATCTTTGTCTATGCAGATATGTGGGAGGACCATCCTTCGTGATGGTCATATGATGTTGATATATGTACTACCGACATGTATGTTTACGCTTCGCTAGCTAGGTAGGCCCCCGAGGGAGACAGGTAAAGGACCCCTTTCATTCTTCCCAACTTTGGAACTCTTCAAGGTTGCGTTGATAATGGAGGGCCCTATATTAGCATGGAGCTGGTATGGGGGATGAACTCCTGTTTGTATACCGGTGAGTGCAACCGTATATGAGTAGGGGACGCCACAAATGATGCCAAAAGAACTCACGCCTATCACAACAGCTCCCCTAAGCTGCCGTAATATTCTATGCCCTATTTTAGAAGACGAGAGAATTGAACCTCAAGCCCGAAAGCACCAGCTACTTTGGTTCAAGAAGAGCCAGAGAACGAAGCAAAAGTGTTAGAACGAATCAAGTAGAATAAAGGCTAAAGAATGAAGAAGTAGAAAAAGAAACAATAATCATTCTTCTAGCCCGATCGCCTCTCGTTTCTTATCGATTCTAAGCAAATAGATGAAGCGTAAAAATGAGGTCTCACCGGATCCCGCCTTTATCTCGGTGGATGAAAAATGTTGTCGTTGCTCCAAGCTCCATAACCATGCTTACATCGAAACCTTAGGAGGATCATCGAAATTGGCTTTATAAAAAGAAGAGTCGGATGGTGATGCAAAGATCGCCCTTGTTACAAGAGGCTTCCCGCCTTCAAGAATGCAACCACCTAATGCAACTATTTGGAACTAATAATGAAAGAACGGGTTGGAGCCTTGTCTCGAGACTTTGCTTCAAGGGTGTTTTCGTTCGAAAGAAAGCAACATCCGAAGGTAAAATGGGACCATCAAACTCACGGTAAAATCTGACCGCGCACACACTCTAAAATATTATAATATAGGATAACCTCCCGAATATTCTATTTCAACGAATATTCTAATGATTATTGATGATAAGCCCTCGAATATACCATAATCGCCCATAATCGCTTTGAATATTCTGTTCATCTACGTACCTCTCTTTCGGCCGCTTTTGCAACTCGTTTCTTTCTAGATGGATCGGATTTATTTCTAGATGCACCGGGCCTCCTTTTTTTTCGTTTCGAGATAGATCTGTGGATCACCGCAGATGCCTTTAAGAGGCACAAACCGCCGCACGTAAAAAGGGGAAAAAAAAAACCGGTTCGAGAGGCTACTGAACCGCAGAAAAAGATGTTTAATTTCGAGCAAATAATTCAGAAAATGGGTTAGATCATGATAAGAAGTGCCTCGAGAATGAAAACTTTTGATCCAGAAAACATTGCTACTGATCTATAAAAAGGTTGTAACGGTTGATCTATAAAAACGGTTCTGAAAAGGAGAAGCATGGGAATTCCAATGCATGATTTCTAGTGTTAAAGCTCCGGAAGATTCGCCGCTCGAATCTGCAAAACACAAAAGGAGATTTTGATTTGTGCAGAGGCTAATTTGCTGAATGGCTTTGTTAAGGCCAAATGCATTGCAAGCTGCTCGGGCATATGGTTAAGAGAGGCCAACCCTCCCCTCTGGGGGATCATCGCAACTAACCCTCTCGGCCCAGCCTCAAGGGTTATTTGCTATAATCCCCTCGAGGGGAGGGTATCCTCCTCATAATCCTGACAGCAAAACGCTTGTGGTTCTCTTTGATTGAGTCTCTATAGATAATAAAATGCATTCATTCATTCATTTTATCACATGCATGCCATAGGAAGGAGTAATTTCAATCAGCTTGAAATTTCGGAAAGAAATTTCCAGCTGACCTGGCGAGCCACGAGCAGCAGAACCGTGAGTGGCGCCGCCAGGTCTGCTGAAAATTTCTTCCAAAATTTCATGCTGATTGAAATTCTCCGACGAAATTTTAATCCATCTTTAACTTTCAGCCGGTTCTTGGGGAATCTTGATTTCTGTAGCAATTCTTTGCATTTCTTTTTGCTCCAGCCTGATTCACTCTAATTTAGCCAGATTCATGCATCTTAAACAGGGAAAATTTTAAGGGACCTATAATTTTGTATAAGTATAAGCATAATGAATTGGCCATTCCTTGTAAAATATGCACCCAAAAGTGTAGCCTGAATTGGCCATTTTTCCTATTTTTTTCTAATGTGGCTGCAATCCAATTGGCAATTTTTGAACCAAATATCTAATAATGTGTAGCTCAAATGATTTTTAGCTAGATTCTTATTAAATATAGAGCTAGTTGCCCAAACATAAAGAAGTCGCTACCCTATATAAATGTGTTTAAGTTACATGTTGTATGAATTTGAATTCACTCCATGTATTTCAATAATGCACATATTGCTGGTAGGGAGAATCGGAAATCGGATGCCGAAGTCTTCATAAAGAGAATTGAAAAGTACCTTAGGCATGACATGATTTGGTCAAGTGGCCTAAATGGCCATTCCATAAGCATATCTACTTCTCACTTGGGACTAAATTGGCCCCAAAGTCGATACTGCTCCAATTAGCAAATATCTAATTGGCCATTCTAATGTCGTAATAGGCAATAAAGTGCCATGAAATGGCGAATCTGCAGGTAGTCTGTATGTAATGCATCCTACTCAAGCCGGCCGTCCCATTTTGCCTGAACCTATAATTTGTGGCCAAATAGCCCGCCGGGGCCACTAGAATTTTCGCTGATCTTAAAGTGTAGACATCTGTCTATCCCTATTAAGGGATCTTATGATTCCTGTCATGGCCAGAAACAAACGGCTGTATTATATAGTAAATCTGATTTCTTCTCTTCAAGACTTCACCACATTCTATTGGGTATTTGAAGAAGCTATGGTGGGAAAGGCTTTCGGCCTCATGCAGATGATATGTTGTAGGCGAATTTACTAAGTCGTGTTAAATAAGTACCATAGATATATCATGATCATAATCTGTAAAGCCCAAAAATAGCTTGTCTTGACATCATATGAACACATGTTTGGAATATTGGTCTAGGCATCATAGCTTAATATTTTCAAGTTCACTAACATACTTGCAATATTTTGCATATTTTAAAGGTTTTAAACCTTTGATGAGGTATCTAACATTGGAACTATCTTGCCTTGATCTTTTATAGCCTTATCTTACACTACATAATTCCTGTAGAGGCAAGGGCATTGTTTGCACTATTAGGTTCTGAGGTTAAATTGAAGGTGCATAATTATCATCAATGGTATAATTCAAGGTTCATGAAAGCACTGATGAAAATTGTTGCAGAGATGGCAGACATTGCAAAGATCTTGTAGCTTTTCTCTGTTATGTTGTTTTGCAATTACTCTGCTCAGTGCTCATAATATCAGTAGGCGCTCTTACAAATACAAATGCCATAATACAAAATAAGCTTGAGAGCCACCAAAATTCTTCAAATCAATTTTCTTGATCTGCTTATGGAGTGGCAAAGCATTTCCTATGGACATACTAAGTGCTTCATATGCCAACTGCTCATGAACTGGTGTTGCAGCTTTGCGGCAATACCAAAACAACTTTGTAGTTGGAAAATATAAGGCTTGTAACCATATTCATAAAATATCACATTGGCTCTTCTTTTGGTTTATATAGTCTGATCTAGTTTGGGATCCTATCTTGTGTGTGTTACGGTGATGGAGTTGGTGCCATTTGCAAATGAATGCAATATGCCTATGATGAAGGTAAATAGCATAACCAAAACCACAAAATTTATTTTTTCGAAGCAGGCCAGTTGTAGTTTGATATTGCAATATCAATTGCACAACTACATTGAACCAAGAAAATGAACTTGACATTGCAATTACAGAACTACATTGAACTAAAAATAGAACAATGCGTGCATTATATCGATTAAAAATCTTTGGAAAGAAAACAATGGATATGTTAGTAAGAAAAATGAACATGTAAGAACTCCCAAATCCCACTTTTTCAATCTCCAAATCTTAGGACTGTTATGCAACGCTCTATTTATTTAGTGATACATGAAAATACAAATTCGTTTTTACATTTGGCTATGAAGAAAGTAAACCCAAATAGCTACCATAAATTGTATTTTCTTAACGCGACGGATGGTATTTTATTATGGTGTAGATTTTCTATCTACATTTGACATGAATGGATACAATTAACGTATATTCAAGCTATTTCTTCAACAACATAACTTCGGAATGCAAGCACCGACATCTATTCACTCATGCACGGGCCTTGTTGAATTGTCTGATGCAATACGTGAATAATTGCTATAGAATCATGATTTTTCTCCCCCAAGTTATTATCTTGGGTAGGATGGCTTCTAATTTTCATGGCATTTTAAACAAAATCATGGCATGCTTCAAATAGTGACCTTGCAATGTAGTAACCTGGAACCATTGCTTGAGCACAAAAAATGCAATGACAAACACTAGAAATGTGCTATTTGGAAGGGCTAATAGAATCTGCCTCTGCAAATAGAAAAGCTTGATATTTAGAATTCACATCCAATGTCGTATTGTATGGTGGCATGGCCACTGGGACCACATTCCCGTGTGGACCGGTGGGGCCCGCCGACGGGCGGCGGCGGGGAGTGGGTCACCGGGTCATACCGAATGGGATCGGTGGCCATGCCACCACAACATGGAAATTGGGACCATTTTTTTTTCCGGCGGTTTTTTTTTTCCCCTTGGCGGAGCCGTGCAATCGGCGGCTATGGTGGCTACAGCCATTATCTTCGGCTCAACTATGGTGCTCAAAGAGCATAATCGGCATCAGAATCGTCTATTCTTGAGATAAAGCGAGATATAGTGATTGTTTTATCGCTTTTGAGCTAGAGTTACTCTTTGAGCAATCGCCGTCCCGCTTGTCCATCTTTCAATGAAATCGTCGCCCGCTTGAGCTCTATACGTAATGTGAAGCCTGCAAGACAATCCATGGCTAAAATTGTGGGAGATAAAGGGCTATGGAGAAAACTCTCTAGGTTCTTTCTAGAGCTATTTCACTTACGGCTTTCTTTCTAGGTATGTAGTTGCCGATTCTATTCGTTTCTTGCTTAACCTAGTGTTTTTTGCTTCGTGTTTTGTGCTTTTGTTCAGATCTCAGAAATCTTTTGTTCTTCATTCGACATTTTGTCACCCACGGCGAATCGAAGCAACCGACATCTGGGAGCGGGAGTAGAGTCGCGGCAATCATTCATGCCCTTGCATGCCCGCCATTTACCCTCAAACAATTGGAAGCTGGTAAAAAGACGCCGTGTTCAAGGATTCTACCGCTTTGCCATAGTATATAAACCTTAGAAGCTCGACAATGGAAAAGGAACCTCGTCGATGCTTATTCTCGTTGTAGGTAAGGTTGTTCTTAATCCCAATTTTTAATGAGATCTTTTGCCGGAATCCAACATTTCATTTATGTGTTTGCTTTTTTTTTTTGTTTTAGTTGCTCCCAAGAAATTTGGAGTGTCATTTTGATGAGTAGAGATATGCCACAACCGGATCTTTGACATGATACCTTCTCGATTTTTGTGGGTTCAAATCCCACAATGGTTAGTGCTCTAAACCGATTGTAGCCTCTTTGAAGATTTGTTTCGCAAGAGTAATTGGCTTCCCACTTTCCATTCCAGACATTGCAGAGATATGCGGTGGCAACACATAATTCATCTTCCGACAAAAAATGGGACCCAATTTCCATGTTGTAAAACAGCTACTTTGGTGCAAACTCAAAAGTAGTACTCACAAAATCTTAATTACTTCTTTTAACTATACTTAGCTAAACAAAAGACAATCCTGAAGCTTGACAATCAGAAAAAACAACTTCAAAAGCAAGAACACTGTTGTAGAAAGTGCCCCCCCCCCTCCCTCCCTTTTTTTTTTTTAAATTATGTAGTCCGGGATCTATTCAGGATCCTATCTTATGTGTGTTATGTTCATGGCGTTGGTGCCATGTGCTATATGCCTATGATAAAGGTAAATAGCATAATCAAAACCGCATAATTTATTTTCCAAAGCAGGCCAATTGTAGTTTGATATTGCAATATCAATTCTACATTCAACCAAGAAAATGAACTTGACATTGCAATTTTGCACAACTACATTGAACCAAAAGTAGAACAACATGTGCATTATGCATTAAAAATATTTGGGAAGAAAACAATGGATATGTTAGTAAGAAAAATGAACATGTAAGAAACCCACAATATTACCATTGTGGGCAGCGCGCTTTACCCAATTCAAGTATAGGCCCGAGGGAGAGAGATGTGATCAAGCAAGACTGAACCTGGGTCTGAGCTTAGGGCCTCACATTCTAAGGACTAATTTAGGTCTTAAAGGCCATTCTCTGTACCTTTGTTTGGGGTTTAGTTTACGCAAGCATGTAATGAGAAAGTTTTAAACTTCAAACACATGATGCACCAATAACACTATCATGCAAAATCTATTTGTGTCTAAACTAGTGCCTAATCCTAAAATGCCTTGGTTATTATGTGAGAGGCAAACAAGAAATCCATTCTTAGCTTGGCAAACTCATGCAACAGTGTTAAGGCCAGAACATAGATATTTAAAGTTAAACCCACAGACAATCTCTGTGGCAAAAGGTTTGAACCTTACATTTGTTTTTACGAGACAACAAAACAACAAATATGCAAGCACACCTTTGGGGGCCAGGGGCAACCCTCCCATGCTTAAAGACCTTTTTTTTTTGTTGAAGGCGTGGTTGGTGGGACTTGCACCTGCCCATGTCTCCCACCCCCAGTGGGTTTTGAACCCTGGTGGAGATCACCCAATCCAAGGCCTTACCATAAGACCACCACACAAAAAAAAAAACAAAACCCAGCTAGCACTTTTTATATAGATTTATATGTCCATGTGTACAACTATTGATGTCAGAAATTATCTTTCATTTATTACCTTTAACTTGTTTTTGCTGCGGACTCTCAAAAACAACTCCATTTTTTAAATATCTAGCTTCATATTTGGCTGCAAATTCCTATATGAATGTGAAGCAGATGTATATTTTGAAACAGTTAGCAGTTCATCTTGCAACATTTCTACCAAAGCATTCAAGAGAAATACGCTCATCTTGTACATGTCTACCAAAGGATTCAGGAGATATACGCCCTTTGCATCAAGATCAAAATGCAACAATTTTTTTTTGTGAAGATAAATCTACTTGTACTTTTGGTAATGCTTTGTAATGACATACGATTGTTCCAATCTGTTCATAGATTTTGATCAATTTTAAACATTTATATACTGGGGTTGCATTCTTCATCTAGCACCGCAAATTTTAAATCCTGCTGCGTGAAAGAAAAGGAAGAATCTATTGACCCCGTCGTGTGATCCCAGCACAAAAAACACTTCAATTCAACAGGAAATAATCCCTGTTGACCTCTTCATGTGACCCCAACACAAAAAAACGTTTTCACTTCAACAGGAAGTAATCCCTATTGACGGGTTCATGTGAACAGACTCTAAAAGGTATAATTGTACAGGGATAGGAAATTCTTTCAAATTTCTCCATTTTCTTGAAGGGCAGATTTTTTTTTTTCTTTTGACTTCCTTGAAAGGTATAATTGTACAGAGATAGAAAATTTTGTTTTATTTGGCTCCACTCTGGGCCCTTGCCATTGTTGCTTTTGCGATTTCTTCTAAATGTAACCTCTTCATTTGGGTTGCGAACAACATATTCTCTAGAGGACCTTCTCCATTACGCTTCATTCTAAGAACCTTTTGTCTTGTAAACTTAAACTAGCATTTAAACTTACAAGAAATTTATCGTGACAGATGTTTCTTTTGGTTCCAAACCTGTGGGATTGGACCACTATTAACGTCCAACCTGTTTATTCACAACGGTGCAAAACATGCATAATGCTAAAGATTCCGTTATCTCTCCTGATAGTGGACTATAGATGTCTAACTCATGATAGAGGTTCCTTTATCTCTCCTGAAAATGGACTATAGATCTTCAACTCATGAATATGTGTCTAGGATTGTTCATATTTCATGTTAATTTTGCAAAAGTAACATCATTGTTACGACATGCAAAACAAAGGGGCCCCTTAATAAATATGTGATTGGTGATATGTGAAAGTACCATATTTAGAATCGTGGCATGAAGTTTGATCCCATGTGCCATATAAGAGGTATGAGGTATGTGACACACATGCAACGAGCTTCTATGCAATGAGCAAGGCTAGATCTAAAATAGCCCATATGCATAAAATTTAAAGCAGGCGACTATCTACTTCTTGTCAATTCCACCTGGTCATAATGGTAGAAAAATGGTGTCATTTGAGCAAAATATACATTACAGTAATTTTTAATCACCTATTCAGTATAAACGACAGATCAATGGGAGTATTTCGAAATCAACTCCTTTCTGTTCATTTATCTTTTCTATATCACTTCCTTTGCCCCAAGCCTGCGCCCTGCGCTACTGTTATTTTTATTTTTTTTTGGTCGCTTCCTAATATTTCCGCACCACAATCTCCTATTTATATGCTACATTTCTTTTCGCAATTTCCCGGGTAGAACTAGATCGTATTGATGGCGCCGAGGGACGCTTAACATCTGAGCAAGCCAGAAGCTTCTACATCGTCTCCGCTATTACAGCTGCAAGAGCTCCAATCAAATGAATTAAGGACCTGTTTGTGGGGCTGTCTTTGGAGTGGATCTCGATGCCATTTGTGGTCCTTAGAACATTTGGACATTTTTAGATTCAGAGTGCTCCATAGCTAGCCACATGCACTCAAGCGTTTTTAGATTTGGAGCCTCTCAAAGTGCTTTTACATAGAAAAGAGCACCCTATTCAAGGTATTTCTAAAACTACGTTCACATAGAAATTAGGCAGACCCAATTTTGACCATGTTGGAATGACATTTTGTCAACTTGGGATTTTTTATTAAAAAATGCCAATGCGTCTCTTTAGGTCTTGTGACACCATCATATGACATTGTGCAACGTCGCCGTCTCTTTAGGTCTTGTGGTCTTGTGACACCATCATATGACATTGTGCAATGTCGCCATTCGTATAGAAACAAAGGCTGGAATCAATACCACAACCTGAACTATGAAGATATAACTAAGTTGCAAATTTTTAATTTTATAGATAGATCTACATTTTTATCACTGGCGGTTGTTCCAAGTGCCAAGAGCAAACTGCCATGACATTTACAAATTGAATCTACTTTAGTACAAAGTTCAAGTAACAGATAATAATAATACAAAATAAAACAATCACCTCAAATTGCAATATAATAATAATAATATAATACAAAATAAAACAACCACGTCAAATCACAATATGACAAACATTACTTAGAAAACCCCACATTGGTTTGTTATATTGAACAAACAAAAAATTCTCTACAACTTGCCCTATATACCACTATATGAATAGTATATTTCAGTAACATTGCCATGTTTGCATAGGACAAATATAATGATAACCTCTTCCATATATGCCCAACAAACGAATTAAATAACCACGTATTTTGGTATTTATGCATTCTTGCCTACAATACATATTGTAGCTAAAGCCCGCCGGGCACTATTACTAGTTAGACAACTTGGTTGTGCATGTGTTTAAACATTATAAGAAAAGATACAACAAGTGTTTAAACATTATAAGAAAAGATCCATGGTAGCTCGTATGCCCTCACTCTGCATTTGTTTAAAGAGTGTACTCTCGTTTGCATGTAGTCCAATACTGGTGTCCAAGCTATTCGATCCCACAAAGGCATCTTTTCAAAAAGACAATAAAGCTTCCTTTACTCATCCTTGTTGTCCATAGGCTTCAATTGTAGCCATCGTAGATGTTGGATTTCTTTTTGTACTCCATAGGATAATATTTTCGACGAGTGTAGTCGTGTGGTTTCTTACTACTTTCTCAAAATTGTTTCGTTGATAAATGCCTCTAGCCATAGCTGTCTCTAAAAACAAGGCTAACTAGCTTATCCAAAATGCAAACTCTAAGAGCAAACTAAGAACTAACCAGATCCCATGTCAAGAAATCACATCACACAACTGCTGCTAAAGGCATCAGGCGCAGGATCAGGATGCCACATAATAATATACAAGGGTTGGATTAGAGGAAAAAAATACAAAAATATGCATGCATCCGTAGAATGCAACTTTTATAATAGAATGACTTACGCAACTCTATGGGCATATCATCATCTATCTAGAGGGACTAAATGCTGAGTGCCATTCTAATTTACATATCTAGTGAGTTCTATTTCAAGTCATTGCGCCTTCCTTGACTTGATGCCTTCACATTCACCTCCACAAAGATTCTAAATTATAAGACAGCCCCACATCCCAGGCATTCAGTATCAATGGATACTTTGTGATAGCTGCCACATGGATTACTCATCATTTAAGTTTTTCAAGCACTTTTCCAGAGTTTGAAAAACAGTTTCCATGGTTGGACGAGTTGTCCCATTTGGGTTGACACATTTCAAAGCTAGCTCAAATGCCTCCACGAGCGGTGTGGGATCGATAAGCATTGGAAGCGAAGGATCTAGCATGTTGACAATGTTAGCCTTCTCAATATGGCCCAGGCCATATAATACTGAAACTGCTTTCTTACCACATAGAAGTTCCAAAAGTACAACCCCAAAACTGTATACATCACTCTTCAAAGTGAGCCTATTGGTCTGATAGTATTCTGGGTCAAGATATCCTGGGGTTCCCACCACAGATATATTGCTAAGATGTGTGCCACCTCTTGGTACAGGACCAACAACAGAGAGTCCAAAATCTGACACATGGGCATTCCAGTCGGTATCTAACAAGATGTTGGCTGCTTTTACATCCCTGTGAATTACTCTTGGAGAAGCAAAATTATGCAAGTATTCTAAACCTCTGGATGCTTGTGCTGCAATTCTCATCCTCCTCTGCCAGCTCAAGTGGTGGTTTTGCTCAAAGAGGCAATCATACAATGAGCCATGTTCCATGTATTCAAAGACAAGGATTTTCTCCTGTTTGCAGTATCCAACAAGGTTCACAAGGCATGTGTGGTTGAGACTCCTCAAAAGCATTAGCTCTTGGTCAAAGGATCTTGACATTTCTAGATCAATGGCTTTCTTGATAGCAACAACACGTCCGTCTTGTAGAGTTCCTTTGTACACAAGACATGATGCTCCTTTGCCTAAAATGGTAGAGGAGCTGTAATTTGATGTAGCCAACTGAAGCTGCGAAGCCTTGAACTCTTGAATCCTGTTATCTTGGTGTTTCCATACACTATGGTGGTCCTTGTGCCAAAAGTAGAGATACAAGCTTATAACGACAACTCCAATTAAAGTAATGGCACCTGCAACTGCTCCAACAACAACTGAAAGATGAGATTTTTTAGAATCCTTACCAGTTGCAGGTGGAGGAGGATTAGAGTTTGAGTTTGAGTTTGGCGATGCAGGTGGAGGAGGATTTGAGTTTGAGCAAACTCGATCTCTGTTAACCTGACATGGAGAAGACTCTAAGGCAGCAGGGGAGCAGACAGTACAATCTAAGCAAAACTTGTCATTTGAACTGGGACAATTCCTGCCACTGGATGTCTCATACTGATTATTTTCGCATTTTTCTGAACACGGCGACTTGTTAGCTGCTATTGTTGTTCGTAGAGAGGCAATATCACTCTTGTTTATTGCACCCCAACAAATAATTTCTCCTTTGTCTAAACTGACACCACATGTTATATAGACCGAGGCGGTGATAAAGGCGAAGGGAACCCCTGCTGGTGCATCTGTAATATTATAGTCGTTCGAACCCCAACATACTGCTTCGTGATTGTCATCTCTTAAACCACATGAATGGTAGCCACCAGATGCTATAGAAGAGAATTTATGGTCATCCGGGGGGTAAACTAGATTGTGTGTAGTATTATCACCCCAACAGATAGTTTTTTTAGTGCCCTTTTCTATGCCACAAACGTGCGATTCACCAGCAGATATGGTACAAGTTCAGGTTTTCCCCCTAAGAGTTTTCCCCACATAGAGACTCTACTGTCATTTAACCTTATTCCACAGCTAAATTGCTCTCCTGCAGTAACAGATCGCATGGTAAAGCCAGGAGCTTTTGTTTCGTTATATTCATCCCATCCCCAACAATCAACAACACCTGAATCTCTGACTGCACAACTATGCCAACCTCCTGAGCTTATACTTGTATAGTTGTAATTTCTGTAGCGTGGAGGAACAGAGGCACTCAATGCACTGTTATCTGTGCTGGTGTCTCCCCAGCAAACGGCATTTCTAAAGCCATAAGTGAGACCACAAGAAGTAGAGTATCCTCCTGTTATAGCCCATAGCTTTTCATTTGGAGTATATGTGACATTATAGGTGTTGGTAGTCCAATAGCAGGCTGGAATAAGAGAGCCTGGTTTAATAGCACACAAGGTAAATTCTTCTTCGGCGCGTCCAGCATTTAGAAGAATTGTTGCCATGTGTCCATATGCGAGAGCATATTTCATATCTGTCGAAATCACCAACAATATAGTCCACAGAAGAAGATGCTCAGGCAAACCCATCTTGCTCTAAAATTAAGAAAGAAGCAAGTCGTTGAAAAGCAAGAAGATTGTTAAAAGAAGACCATAAGTAATTTGCAAGATCTTCTATCATGTAATATGGGATAGTAACTGACTGAACTCGCTAGGTGCGACATTCAGCCCTTAGAAAACTGCAGACAGTGCAAGCTGCCACCATGTCCATCTCTGCAAGACATTAAAAGACTCTCAAATAAATATAACTAAGACTTACTAAAGACTCTCAAATAAATGAATCTAAGACTTACTGAAGTCTGCAGATAGTGATCAAGCTGCCACCATGCCCATCTCTGCGAGAATGGAATTGAAACTTTCTGGTCCGGTCCAGCCTACACATGCTGCTTAAAGACATGCCAAAGGGAAATTTTCCAGCTCCGAAGCTATGTTAACTTGTGATTTGTCTTCTGTCAAGGATTTATTTTCTTGTCTTATGGAGCAACCGCTTAGGGTTGAGATGTGATTAACCCTAGTCCGATTATCACGTTGGCAACCACCGGTGCTTAAATTTGACTAACTTTTGTAGGACCGACCGGTCCTTAAAATTGACTGCTTGTTTTTGGCATAAAAAGATGTAACCCATAATCATTGGGTTGCCTCTTGGAAGTCTATGGCTTGTGTTTTCTTTTATTCCAAAGATTGGCAGTTGCTAGCCAGCATGAGTTTCATTCGAAATTAGTGCATTCGCTTTCGTATATGTTGTGAGAGTTTAAAAAGAAAACCTAGAAGGAACATTCTTCTGGAAGGAACATTCCCCTTTGAATATTGCATTTTTTACTAGAAAATTATGCATTTGGATTTCATGGGAAGATTGTAGGAAAATGTATGGAGAGAAAACTAGGAAAAATTATAATATTTTCTCACAAACGTGAGATGAAGAGGAGGTCGAAAATGTTTACTATCAACGGAGCCCTAGATCAGACGATCAAGGATTAAATCGATCAAGATGAAGATGCTGTGTGCATGTCTTCAACCAAAATTTCATCTTGACCATTCTTTCAATATGATTCACTCAATCCGACAGTCAAATGATGAAAGGGAAAAGGGGAAGGGAAAATGAGAGGGAAAATTGAAGAAAAAGGAAAAGGGAGAGAGAAAAGACAAAAGAAAGAAAGAAAAGGGAAAAAAGGATTATGAAAAAAATGAAAAAAGGAAAATAGAAAATGAAAAAAGGGAAGCGAGAAAAGGAACAAAAGGACCGATGGCCAAAATAGGAAATGGGAAAAGGAAAAAAGAGAAGGAAAAAAGGGAAGAGAAAAAAAAAGATAAAGGGAAAAGAAGGAAACAAAAATGAAAAAAAAAAAAAGGAAAGGAGGGAGGGAAAAGGAAAAAGGAAAAAAAAAAAAAAAAAAAGAAGGAAAAAGGTGAAAAGGGTAAAAGCAAAAGGAAATGAAGTGAAAAAAGGTAAAGTAAAAAAAGAATAAAAGCTATAAGGGAAGAAAAACGTAAAGAAGGAAAAGCGGAAGGGAAAAAGGAAAAAAGGAAAGAAGGAAAAAAAAAAGAAGAAAGGAAAAAAAAAGGGGGATATGCACTTAGCCAGGTCATATCAAAGGAGAGCCTTATTAATTTCGTAAATGATAAATTTGTTTAATACAAAAGTGTTTTAGAGTAAATTATAAGTGTATAAAGTTACTTGATTAAGTTGAGTTAGTAAGTTTTAGCTTTTGTTTTAGTCAAAGCAGACATCCTAAGCCAATTTGAGAGGATGTCTCACATGTCGCGGGGGCCGTAAAAATGAAAAGTTCACATTGGCCGGGCGTAACGTGAGATGTGAGACCATGCCCCAAAGTGCCAAAACTGCTCCAAATCGACCAAATAAGATGTCCGCTTACGCTAGCTCGCGGAGAAAAGCGAGATTAGACCCCTTATATCACCCAAATTGGACAAGTTTAACCCATTTAGATCAATGTCTCACGCGTGGGCGCCGGACATAAAAATCTAAAAGTTCATTATTGTGCGGGCGCAATGTGTGAACCTCCAAACTTTGAACCTCCATAACTTGAGCTACGGCTCCAAATCGCCTGAAATTTGTTGCAATAGGGCGGGTTAGACAACCTAGAATCCATTTATGACCTCAAATTAGGCTAGAAATGTCAAACCTAGCTCGAAATAACCAAAATTGCTCAAACCCTTGAATTTTCTTCCCAAAATGTGGTTTATTTGTAAATAGAAGCATATCCCATTAGTACCTCAAGTATTGCTCTCGGCTCAAAGTCGATGCCTTACTCCTAGATAGAGTGCCCAAGAACACCCCTTTGTTATAGTCATCTAGACCTCAAGCATAGCAACTCAAGTTCAACTGTTTTGTACATCACCTCCTTTCGCCGAGCCAAAGGCATAAACCTTGACCTAATTTCAGGCCCTTCTAATAGAGTTTGACTTATATAGCCGCAACATTGACACTCCTCTATTGCCAAGACACCTAGAAAGGAGCTAGAGTCTAGAGCTGCCCAAGTCCTCCATGTGGAGAGATTGATCCCCTCAAACCAACTTTGCTAGGACCTTAGAGTATGCCTCAAACATCATGGAGGTTTTGCAAAACAAACCTCGCGTTTCATGCGAGACCATTATGTCCTAATGTCCATAGACTTGTAGATTATAGATATGTCTTGAATTTTGCTCGAGCCATCTTGCTTGCTTATAGAGCCCGGAATGTTGTAGGAGAGCCCTTCAAGTAGACCTTAGACTCTAGGATATCTGGCGTTGCTTCGAAGCACAGGGGCGATTACGGGCAGCCAGAGGCGAAACTTTTTGAAGACATCAAGGTCCCAACCGATGTACGATAGATAAGGAAAGGCGGAACCAAGAGAAGGAAGCACAACGACAAACACCTCAATCGACAAAATGAGTAGAACAGAGGACACCACCGCCTATCATCAATCTTCATCAAATGGGAAGGATATTGGTAACCAACCGGCATCAAGAATTCTTCTAGATGGCAACCTTACGCTACCACGCCCACCACTCACATCGAAGAGGATCTCGGCGCCTTCACCAACTCGGCGTATACATGAGTTTCAAATGGAAGAACGCAAAGGCGAAAAAATACAGTGCGGGAAAGGCGTTAGACAAAGAATGCCACGTTGGCATCACAAGCTAAGGTCAAAGGGGCATAATCTTTTAATCGAGGAGAGAAGTCATGGCAACACAGGGCGTATAGAAACGGGAGGGAAGACCACCCGACCTTGCAGCCCGGCTCAAGCGGCGAATGTCATGCAATGTCAACGAAAGGAGCAACCAAGCTAGGCAACCACAAAGCACCTAAGGTGGCCGGACGAAGTTCCAGCTTTGCACCAGCCGGGAGAACTTCACTCCCGGTTCCAAAAAGTAGGAGACCATGAGGGAGAGGAGACGATGAGGGGAAGGAACATCTCCGACTTGAAGGCCTCTATCAGCATTAGGAGCAAGATCAAGGAGGAGAATATTCCGAACCAACAAGAATCCGGACCCGTAAAACATCTAGAAACCAAAGGAAGGGATCTACTTTTACTACGGCCAAGGAGTGCGAGACTTCGAATGGATAAGACCCAAGTGACTCGAGGAGACCCACCTAGCCGCAAGTACAAATCACGCGAAAGGCGACCGTAAGGAGCCATGGTAGGTGCAATGGAGATGACCACACTTCGAGCACAAGAGAGGCACCTCGGAATGAAGCAAAGCCCAAGCAATGTGAGTCGCGACTCGTAAATTCAACCTACTGAGGAATGACAATGCACCGCCCCGACCACATCTCGTGAGCTTCCAAGATATTCAAGAATGCTTGATCGCAACAGCCCGGTGATCCTACTCAAGCGATCAACAAAGATCAGCATTATCGGGCAACCTTGCATGACACCGCATGTAGGGACGTTGAGCGGTCACCGCATTCCTCACGGCTAACATACATACGTGGGAGGAGCATCTTTTTCAAGGGATCACATCGACTAACTCTTTGCAGAACCGCATAACGAGCTCGGATCGGACATGAAGCTCAACAATAGTAGCAAAGATCTCAAGGAATCCCGAGTCAAGCGAGCGAAGAAGATGCAAAGCAAACCCAAGGATCAAATGCGATAGGAGGAGGGGAAACCCTAAAGGAGTATAAACATTTAAGTAGATCTTCGTAGTTGTTTTGTAAAAAGTGGATGAATTAAAATCCCAATGTAAATGCAGAGATATGTCTATTGTATATCTCGGGTGCTCCACAGATATAGTGGAGAAACATGAGTTTAAAGTCATGTTTTACTGATTTAGCGCTAGATCAGAAGCCCTTCCACTTCGACTACCAAAGGAAGAAGAAAAGGAGGCACAACTATAGCCCACGCATCAAAATGGAAGAGCAAGTAATGCAGGAGAACCCAATTGAGGCCAAGCAAAACCTTCGACCCAAACACTTCGAAGTGCCCTCAAGTAGAAGACCGCTTCGCCCAAAGACAATGTCGATAAGAGACAACGCCAATCATGTGAAGATCATCAACGGGCACTGACATCGCCTTGAGCCGCCAGAACACTACCTCTTGTAGCAAAGCGCTAAGGCATTTGATCTAATCCTATGACATGAGTGGCCTCAACAATAGAGGGAGGAACGCCTTCCGACATCAACGAAGCCAACTAAGAAGGCAACATCTCGACGCACTTTATAATTCCACCTTTGTGGTAATATAGGGTGACGCTTATGACACGGTATTAGATGGAGATGCACTTTACTTAAAGGCACCGCCGACGAGGGAGATATGCTTCAACAACTAGGGGTGATGGCTTGGCCGCAATTCCTACCAAGAGTTAGAAGAGAAGAAGCCGCATCATATCTCGGACATGTGGGAATATCAAATGCCCAAGGTAGAAGCATTCAACACCTTTTAACGCATGGGCAAGGATAGTAACAAGCAACCTTCGCAAAAAGAGAGTTCAAGATAATAGCCAAAGCTATTCAACTACAAGAGTATATCTAAGGCGTTCTTCAACTCAAGGGTCAACCTCGCTACAGTATATAAGGATCCATCACCCCTCGGCCAACATAGCCGCCAGGGAGGAGAGCTATGATGCTTTACTGCCGTGAGAGACCGACATGCATAGGGACAAAGGTCGAACCAGTCGGAGAAGTGCTAGCAACCGACTTTCTTCCACAGCTCCCCTAGAGGCAACGAGGATCAAAACCGACGAGCACAATCAAAGCCACCGGAAGGTAAACCTCAAGACAAGAAGACGATAAGATCGCGGAACGTGACAACGCCCAAGCCATGTGATCGAGGGGATCAAACAAGGAAGTTTGGAAGCTCGATGGAGAAGCAATTAGGTGAGGCGAGGCGAGCCATAACGCTTGAGACTTGCATGCAACTTTGGTGAACAAGGATGGACGATTCAAAGAACAACTGCGAGAAGAGAACAACTCCGGAGGAGTATAGCCAAAGAATCGCGCACAACCTCAAGAGCGCCTCCAAATAGCTTCAAGTATCATGAAGGGGAGAACAATTACGCGGCCGAGAACGGATCGAAGCGTAACGAAATGTCAAAAGCATGAAGCGACCAGCAAAGCGTGTATGCCATAAGCCGACAAACACGGAGGGCCCAAGTATATCAACAAGTTACCCGGAGTATGAGCCGACGTACAAATAGGAGGATATAGATCATCAACATCATACATCGCCAAGGGGACCTAATAGCTCTAGTAGAATTCTAATTATGTAAGCTATATGCTTTGCATGTATAGTTCCCTTGTTATTCCTTCCTCCCATAGCGTAACAGATCAAGGAAGAGATGTCGGGCAATTCGCAGGGTGCAAGCAATCAACATCCTCAACACTCTTCGGGCAACACGATAAGGGACAAGAGGACTTGGCGCGATGAGACATCGATGGAGTCGAAGAAACAATAGGATCGGATGCAGTCGCTTTTTTATTTGCCAAAACAAAGAGTTCAACATGAAAGATCTTTTCAACCGCGCCACCTTGGGCTTTTGAAAAAGCGGCATGGAAGCCACCAAAGAACCTCTACATCAAAGGGGCCCATTGGCCAAGGAGACCAAGTATCGAGGCATTTCGGGAAGAACGTTACCTTGCTACTTCAAGTAGGCAACAGTGGATGAGCTCCTAGCAACCACCGGTGCTTAAATTTGACTAACTTTTGTAGGACCGACCCGGCCCTTAAAATTGATTTGCTTGTTTTTTGGCATAAAAAGATGTAACCCATAATCATTGGGTTGCCTCTTCGAAGTCTATGGTTTGTGTTTCTTTTTTATTCCTTGCTAGCCGGCGATGAGTTTCATTCAAATTAGTGCATTCGCTCGTGATATGTTGTGAGAGTTTAAAAGAAAACCTAGAAGGAACATTCTTCGAAGGAACATTCCTTTGAATATTGCATTTTTACTAGAAAATTATGCATTTGGATTTCATGGGAAGATTGTAGGAAAATGTATGGAGAGAAAACTAGGAAAAATTATAATATTTTTCACAAACGTGAGATGAAAGAGGAGGTCGAAAATGTTTACTATCAATCTGAGCCCTAGATCGGGGCGATCAAAGGATTAAATCGATCAAGATGAAGATCTTTGTGTGCATGTCTTCAACCAAAAATTTCATCTTGACCATTCTTTTCAATATGATTCACCTCAATCCGGCGGTCAAATGATGAAAGGGAAAAGGGGAAGGGAAAATGAGAGGAAAAAATTGAAGAAAAAGGAAAGGAGAGAGAAAAGACAAAAGAAAAGAAAAGAAAGGAAAAAGGATTATGAAAAAAATGAAAAAGGGAAAATAGAAAATGAAAAAAGGAAGCGAGAAAAAGGGAACAAAAGGACCGGATGGCCAAAATAGGAAATGGGAAAGGAAAAAGAGAAGGAAAAAGGGAAGAGAGGAAAAAGATAAAGGAAAAAGAAGGAAACAAAAATGAAAAAGAAAAAAGGAAAGGAGGGAGGGAAAAGGAAAAAAAAAAAAAAAAAAGAAGGAAAAAGGTGAAAAGGGTAAAAAGCAAAAGGAAATGAAGTGAAAAAGGTAAAAGTAAAAAAGAATAAAAGCTATAAGGGAAGAAAACGTGAAAAGAAGGAAAACGGAAGGAAAAGGAAAAAGGAAAAGGAAAAAAAAAAAAAGAAGAAAAAAAAAAAAAAAGGGGGAGGGGGTAAAAACGAAAAAAAAGAGTAGAAGGGAAAACGAAAAGAAAAAGAAAAAGCAAAAAAATGGGAAGAAAGGGGTAGAGAAACTGCACAAATCTCTTATAAAGGGAAAGGACAAAAGAAAAACGAAAGAAGAGAGACAAAATTGGGGAATGGAAGGGAAGAATGGGACGAGAAAAAGGGGAGAGGAAAATGGGAAAAGAGAAGGGGAAAGTATGAAAAATGGAAAAGAGCAACAAAGGTGCAAGGAACGGGAAAAAAAAGGAGGCAAAAAAGAGCGTGGCAAAAGGAAAAAAAAAAAAGAGGAGGGGGTGGGCACATAGAAAAGAGAAGAGGTTTGGGGAAAGGAGGAAAAGAGGCACATGAGAAGAAAGGAACGGAAAAAAACACAAGAATATGAAAGAGAAAAAAAAATGAAAAAGGGGAAAGGAAAGGGAAAAAGAGCACGGAAGCGGAAGAGGGGGGAAAGGATAAAAAGGAAAGGAAAGGAAAAAGAAAAAGGATGGCAAAAAGGATGGAAGGCAGGGGAATAAGAGCACGAGGAAAATGGGAGAGGGAAATGACAGAAGAGAATAGGAAAAGGGCACGAGAAAAAAGGGAAAATGGGGAAGAGCAAAGGGAAAAGGAAAAAGAAAAAATGGTGAAGGAATGGGCAAACGAAAAGGAGAAGGCAATTGGGAAAAGAAGGAAAATGGCCATATGAAAAAGGTGAAGAAATGGGAATGGAAAAAGGAAAGGGAAAGAGAAAAGAAAAAGGAAGGGGAAGGGCGGGGAAAGGATGAAAAGGAAACGAAGGAAAGGGGGAAAGGGAGAGAAAGAAGGGGAAAGGGAAGGGAAAAAGGAAGCGAAGGGGAGAGAGAAAAGAGGGTTAAAAAAGAAAAAAGGGAAACATAAAATGTGTAGGAAAAATGGGAAAAAAGGAAAAAAGGGAAATGGAAAATGTGGGAAAAATGAAAAATGGGAAAAGAATGGGAAGGGGAAGCAATGTCAAATGCACAAACACTTCTTATAGCCCAGCAACACTGGGCTTGGTTTCTAGATTTATGAAAAGGAGTTAGAGCTGAACAGGTTTCCGTCCACATAGGTTCCTAACTTATGCCTAGCAACGCTGGGTACCATTACTAGTAGTATTATAATGTTTTAGTGTCATGGGTCGAGCCCTAATTTGGATGGCTGAGATCCACGATATCAACCACGCTCTAAAATCATGATGGCCCAGATTTAACTTGCCCCTTATTTCAATCTATGGCAAAGACCTCTTCCTCAAAACGGCATGGCAGAAGAATCGGCACTGCAGAGCTTCGAGCTTCCTCCAGGTCACGGCTATGGCGACTCTTCTTCTTCCAAAACAATATGGTAGATTTTTGGTATAGACTTGGCCACTATGTAGGGCTGGTACAAATCGATTTGGTTCAAGATAGTGCCTACAGCCAATTTGGTTTATTCTAGCTTTGCTGTTAGGTTTGCTATTACTACTTCTCAGCATAATGATTCCTTTTCACCATGTTTGATATGCCCATACCTGACTATTTTGGATGCCCTATTTTCCTACAACTTATTGGGGGGTCTCTCACTCTGCAATTGCTACCGCGTACTAGCTTCTTTGGGTGAATCCAATGAAGGTATATGCTAGTGTTTTTGGACTTAGTGTACTTATTTACTTCTGTAACTTATATTTCATATCTCCTCCAACAACAGCCCCGAAAGAAGATGCTTACAAAGTTAACATTCAAAATGGCATGTCAAATGAAAAGAATCCCTACAGATTTTGCAGCATCTGCATCAACCAAGTTGTTGTTTTATGAAATGTTATGCTTGCATCAACAAGTTATATCCAACGTGGTCATATATAGATGCAGTTCACTAGCTTTCAAAACTATATAGCCACCTGCTTGCTGTCATTTTCTCTAAAGCTCATGGAGCAAATAGCAAGCATGATACCTCCATGCATATACAATGTACCTTCATATCAGTTTGTCTGTGAATTGTAGTAGTATTAAAGCTTCGGCTGTCTGCTAGCAAAAACAAGCAGCCTATGGAACAAACAGATATACAGAAGAAATTGCAGTTGGTCTTGAAGAGTTATGCACGTGTTCTAGAAGTATTTGCTTACCATGATCACAATTTTGTCAGCTTTATATATGAGAACAACATTAGAAGCTGTAGAATCAAGGTGATTTTGAAGGAAAAGCAAGACTGAACAGTTACATTATGTGCATGTGTAGAAGAGCATGTACTTTAAGGAAACCAATGCAGCAAAAGTGAGTAAATGCATTGCGATACAGAGCACAGATGACTCTTCTTCACGAAAGGCTAGGTTTGGAATTGTGGCAGTAGAGACTACCACTGCAGATGTCATGTTTGAAAGTTTCATGGGATACCGTAGCTAGATGTTGAAATGTCACTAGCATTTCTTCTATTCCCAGTGGCCTTTCACAAAATTCAATATCTTTGAAGGACTTTGAGATTGACATGCTTACTATGCTAGTTCGATTTTGATTGTCATTACTGGTTCTTTCGGGATGCATAAAAAAGTTAACATTTGCAAATTATTAAATAACTTGGTTTATTTTTACTGCTACCATCAAGTTGTGGCCATTGAAATTTTTGCGGCTTGATCCCACAAGCACGACCATGCAACTAAGTGTTTCTAAAGATCATAAGCTAAAACAAAAAAAGGATCTTCCTGTACATGTGTTGCATTGGAAACTCGTGTTGCATACAGGAAAGTAATAAGGCTTTGTAAGGAAGGTCGTTTGAAGGAGGCAGTGAACGTCCTTCAAGAATCACGAGCCTAAATGCATACAGAGTCTTATATATCTCTTCTACAATTTTGCAGCAGTACAAGGAGAACGGCTGAAGGAAAGCAAGTTCATACCCACATCATAGAGTATCAAATCTCTTTTTGTCAAGCACCTTGATTACAATGTATCTTAATTGTGAAAGTATGTTAGATGCATGCAAAATATGTGATGGCATGAGAGACAAAAATATCTCTTCTTGGACTTTGATAATTGGAAGCTATATAAAACGAGAAAGTAGTTGGCACGACATTGTGCTCTGTGAACAAATGCAATAGGAAGGGGTCAGACCAGACAAGGTTAGTTTAGTTAATATTGTTTCTTGGGTGTTGTAGATGGTGATGGTCGGTTTGTACAGCAGTAGAGTTGCAGTTTTTCTGTGAGTTTGTTGTGGAGTGTTGAGGTATCGCTGTCTCTTTGGGGCAGTTCTCCTTCCTCACTCACTTGCTTTGTAACATTACCATTCTTTTAATATATTGATGGCACAGTTCTTCAAAAAAAAATTATAATAAATTTAAAGTAGGAAAATGAATTCATGCACATAATTTAAATGACAAACTTAGATTTGATATTTTTGTAGGGAATACACTTATCTATATATATGCCAAATGAGGTTGCATTGGAGAGGCTAGAGAAGTGTTTGCAATTTGCCATTACCTTATATTATTTTTTGAAATGCAATGATCTCAGGGTATAATCAGCATGGGAAAGAAATGGTGACCCTCAAATCAGTCAAGAAAATGAAAGAAGGTAATGTAAAGCCAAATAGTGCTAGCTTTATGTTTGCTAGGGCTCGCATCAGCATAAACATTTTGGAAGACGGAAGAGGAATCCATCAGTGCATTAAAGATAGCAAATCCGAGTTCGATGCTTTTTCTAGAAAGTGCATTCATAGATATGTATTTTAAATGTGGTAGTTTAATGGATGCTCGGATGGTATTTGACAATATCATGATTGAAGACATCGTTTCATGGTCAGCTATAATTGTTGAATATATCTGACATGGTGATCGCAAGGAAGCCCTTGTACTTTTTGAGAAAATACATCATGCAGGTCAAAACTCCACCAGTGTCACTTTGCTTGCTGTTCTAAATGGTGCAACTCCTGACTTGTGCGAAAAGATACATGACTACATTTTAAAATGTGGTTTCAAGTTGAACGTGTATTTGGGAAGTTTGTGGACTTTCTATAAAAAATGTGGGAACACGGACTATGCGTATTTTCAATTCCATGAGTGTTAAAAATATAGTTTCATGGAATGCAATAACATCGGGTTATGCCGTTTTACAATGTAATGCTGAAAATACTTCTAATGAAATTGCGAACCTTTGTGTACCATAAACACAAGAATTCCATTGATTGAGCTATCCCGAAGGCTTTAAGTGAGCACATATCAAATACCATATATTAATATAATCATATAGCCATGCACAATTACCTGGTAATGAACAAATAGTTTAACGCGCTATACGTTGAATTAGATCCAGTGGGACACGCTGAAGTCCTCTGTATGCATTTGGATAGAAGACGGAATATGTGGAAATCGAGCTCCAGATTCGAGAAAACAAAAAAAGAAAAAGAAAAATGTAGATGAAAAGGGCAAATCTAATCGGGGAACTGGAAATCATCTCTGGCTTTAATCTGACGGCCTTCTTTGGGTTGAATCAGTACTTTCATCAGAGGGATCCACATTCTATGAAGGAATTGGCAACCAAAACTCCTTTGTTTCTTCAAATCTGGCTCCATCAATTCTTTATAACCTATTCTAGTTGGGTAAAAAACCCATATTTGGGCAGGGAACCTTCAAGTGTTCCAAGGGTAGCCACAAAAGACAGCTTCTTCATCTTGTTCTAAGGCGATCAAGGATGGATTAAGGATCAGCAGAGGGAAGGCTTCACAATGAACTCTAAAGTATGCCTTCTCGATGTCTGCATGTGAAGCACAAGGAAACTCTTGTAAAATACAACAAAACAAATATATATATGGGTGAGACGGTGTAGAAAAAATGCTAGGAAACAAAAAAAGATGCTTGCGAGTTATAAATACATAGTATATACCAACAACTAAATACATATCCTAAATCATATAAAACCATTGTGAAAAAGGGATAGCAAAATGCTTTTTGTATTGGTAAAGGGAGTAAGGATGAGTTGTCCGCAATCTTGGACACATTGAAAGCTCGACAGACTCAGCTTCAACAACAATTGCCTCCAGATGATATATTTTACCAGTCTGATTGTCAGGATGTAGTTGAAGCTTCTGATATTCCTGTGGTTGAGGTGGACCATCAAGCTCATATTAAGTGTGTTGAGAACCTATCCTCATGTGCAGTCCTTGGTTATTTTACTGGTGGCTATTTGGATTTTTCACGGTTCCGTATTTGGTTATCTCGGCTTTTGAGACGCCTTCAGCTTCCTCCTTTTCAGTCCATCAAGTTGTTGGCGAAAAACTTTGTTCTTATTATGTTTGAAAGCAAAGTGATTGATGGACTCTTTGGTATCAAGAGGGATTGATCCACTTGGTGGGGAGTATATGATGTATCAGTATTACTCTCCTGGTTTTACACCAGATATGGTTCGCGCATTAAAGATGCCTTGTTGGTTCTCGATACCTAATCTTCCTCCTGATCTAATGGCCCATCAATTTCTAGTTGCAATTGCAACTGGTCTTGGGGTTCATATCTCACATTCCATCATGAACGGTCCGAGGATTTGTGTCTCAATGCCGATTGGACTCGCTTTTACCAGATTGTATAGTGGTGAAAAGTGGGCCTTTGGTATAAGAAGTTGGATCTTAAGCTTCCCGAATGGTCCGAGAATTAGCCCGTCTGTTCCTCGACAAGGAGGCTTTTGCTAGCTTTCTCGAGGCACTTTCGTGCATCTCGCATCTGTTCAACCTTCTTCTCGTGCTCAAGCTCCCGTTGTTACTTCTTCATCTATTCATGATCAACCTTTACCGGTTGTGTTGCACTCCTCATCCATGGAAGATGCTCTAATTCCAGCCCGACGGTTGTCGTCTTTAGCGCCATCATATGTACTTGTAGTTCATTCTTCTCTCCATGTTGATGCTTCTTCCTCTCATGTGTCTGAGGTTGTTATGGCTGATGGTCCTAATCTTCTGTGCGTAAAAGAGTCATGGCAGTAGGTCAATTGGAAGAAGGCGGCAAGGAAGAAGCCTGTTATGTCATCTCACGAGGCTATCCCGCCTCGTTCTATTCAGTGGCATGATAATTTGATGTCTGTTGATGATCATCTCGATATGGTAGACCATGTTGATTGTGATGAGGCCATTAAACGCCTCAAGGTGGCACAAGGAGTGTGAGTATATACTGTGTATGGGTGGTTTTGCTTAGTGGACTATTTTGTCCTCTAGGTTTTGAGTCCCATGTCACAGGTCCCTTGTATGTATCTTGATTTTTCTTGATAATAGATTGTCGTCTTTCAAAGAAAAAAAATTGTGAAAAAGACGCATAAAATATATGTTTTGCATGATACCATTCTTTTGTGATATTCGAATTGATTTTGTTTACTATTTCTATACGCAAAGGGGGACCTTCATATTAGAATACATCCAACGTCGCGCAGGAGGACATATGTGCTCATATCCATGATCTCTTGAAGAGATGATCCTAGTAACCCCACTGAGGTCGTGTTTAACAACATGTTAACGACTAGTTGGGCGGGCCAATTTAACATAGTGTGGTTGCATATGGCCGGCTGTCCGACAATTCTAAAGGGCGTGACATTCATTCTCAATGTCTCCCAGTTGGCAAACTGACAGGGTCTGTAATCGTGTGCCTCCTGAATCCACCTGTCTGTCCCAATATGGAGGCGATGTGCACCTGTATGGATGGATACTATTAGTTTGCACTTCTTTATTGGCAAATGTGCACACAGGTAGCATTATGGACCTCATGTGAGCGTGGGGATCTACTGCTAGTAATGTGCCATTTTAACCTGTTCCAGGGTGCCCACATCCTAGAGTTTCCTAAGAAGCAAGCATCAAGATACTCTTCAAATGATGGTGATGATTCTTCAATTTGGACCTATATGCACCTATGTTCCTGCACATTCCATCAGGAGAATCATTGAGCTCATTTCTCCTAGCAGACTTCAAGGGGTTGTGGATTCAGTGCCATAGCATAAGCATGATTGGAGAAACGAGCATCACCCATACTAACTACCTTCTGAAAGTAGATGATGTGGTGATCCAGTGCATCCCTCTGAAGAAGAAAGAACCTATCTCCTACATCAGGATCTGATATGGAAATTTGGACTTTACCTCAAGTGTCTGAGCTAGGAAGGCTTTATGCACCTGCACCAAGTCATTCTAGTGGCGAGGGATACTACCGGGCCCCAAATCTTGGCCCCGTATAGAATGAGCTCTACCAAGCCTGAGCAAGTGCCACTGATGGGCCCGATCATATAGCTCTGCTTTATAATTGGTGTTCTGCATTGCATATAGTGCCTTCTTGTTACGGCACAGGCTCGGAAGAGCATTTCAAGAGACTTGATGGATGAGCAGAACAATTTTCCTTAGCCATAGTTTTTTCTTTAGCCAATTTATCTTGTGAACTTATATCCATTAAAAAAGAATATGCACTTGAAAGGTAATCCCAAAAAATGTATTTGTAACACTTGTTAAATGATCTTATTGGCTGATACGGGGTCAAAGACCCTATACTTTACGATATTAATGAGACTAGTTTGGATCTTATTGGAATAGCCTAAACAGGCAGGTAAAAGGCCGATCTGCTTAAATTAGATGACGCTATACCTTTTTCTAAAAAGATCTTTGTGAATATAAGGCAGCATTGAGACGCCAATGATTATAGCAGATGAAGTTGTGAGCGGACCTCTGGAACAAAAGCTAAGCTTCATAATAGTATGAGAGCAGAACTAATGCCATATTCATTGCCTATTTATTCAAGTCTTACCACAATTCCATTATTCTAGATAGCTAACCCCAAAAAGAATGGGGCAGTTGTTTGGTCAGACTCTCAAGATTAAGCAGAACCTGTGAAAGACTGCTTGCTTATACTCTCAAGCCTGAACCTGGTTGGATAGTGAACTTGTGCCAGGGGATCGAGTTTTGTGGATTAATTTTTGTTATATTTCATAGAGTTGCTAAGTTTTGTGGTTTAGAATGATTTAAAACAACTTCTCAAACTAGGATCGGGATGGAAGCTTAATAGAACGTAAATTGAGAAGAATGGTCTAGCCAAAGTAGAAATTACCTTTGCCATTTTGCCATGGCCATAGCAATGGTGAAGCAGGCAGATACCCTAGAAATTTAGACGGCCTTTATCTATCCAAACTGCTCAGAAACTTTGGTAGAGAAGGAGTAAATGCTTGCAAGATCTGGAACCTGTTTCATAGGAGTTGAACCTGTTCCTAGCCCTTGTAAGCAAAAAGTAAAGACGATGATATAGAATTGCTAGGCGATGATATAACTTGTTTTGTAAACGCTCGGTGCTATCTGCAGCTATTTGTATTGGAAAATATATTGAGGCCTTGGTTGGCCTATTTGACAAAAAAAAGATGTGTTTCTTAAATCATTGATGATCACTTTCCCTTTTTCCTAATTTAGGCCCTTGAAACATCTATGTCAAAAGGATATTATTAAATATATGTCTTTAGATGAAAAAGAAGATATGTTCCTGGACTATGGAAAAGGTCATAATTTGATAATGAAATATTTATACCAAGCCCTAAAGAAAGGAAGATAGATATGAAAACCCATTGGAGCTAAGCTGTTGCTAGATCTAGATTTATGATCTAGGTGCAAAAAAACAAATTATTTCTACCTTGCACCTTGGAGTAATGGGTACGATGTTTTGCAAAATTGCATGCGACCGCCGCAGGGCGGGCACGATCCCTCCAGTAAGATAGGCATGGCTCACGGTTATCACAGATGGGGATGTCATCATGGGCCTACAACACACGGCTAATGGGAAGGCAAAGATTTAGATGGCATGCGCGTAACTTCAAATGTTTGGGCCTCCATTGGTGCTGCGCCCTCACGGCGATTGCTCAATAAAGCATTGCGAGAAGGCTTCCCCACGCGAATGGACCACTAGTAGGGTAGTGCCCATATAAAAGCAGGGGACCCTCAATGCCCGCCAACTACCGCACTATTATGGTCAGTTTTCTCTTTGCAAAAACTGTTATCGGCATCCTTGAGCAGGTGACAATATGGGCAGAGGAAACGAGGTGCGGCTCTTACAAAGCGGTTTCGGCCCCACATTCCACCATTGATCATATCTTCACTCGCACATTGATTGAAGATAGTAGGAATTGCAGCGGAACACATCATCGTTGTTTCGTGGATTTTGCAAAAGCGTCGCCGACACGCACTACTCGCAACAAGCTATGGGACGATTGCAGCAGTGGGACCCCCGGACTTGCGTAATGCAAGATATCGGCTGTATGAGGCATGCTCAAAGCAGATCACATCGGCAAAGACAAAATGCAAGTGATCGATAGCATTGAGTGCGCGTGGTTGCCCCCTCTCCCCCACACTCTTTGGCCTATACATTGATCGGTTGGAAGAGTGGCTCTGAACATGGAGGTGCTGGCGCACATCTCATGCATCACACAATCCGCAAGAACTCATATATGGTGATGATGTCAACCTCATGCCCTATACTCCGGAGGACATGCAACGCCACTGGATGCTCTTGACATTTTTTGCCAATTCACCGGCATGCGAAGTTAACTTAAACTAGGGTCTTTGCTAGTTGCATCATCCCACGCCCAAGGCTTCCCACATTCACTTACCCGTGGGCAGGAGGTAGAGGTGGCTCGACCTACAAGTACTTGGGGATTGAGTTCTCAACTACCACTCATTGGGATGCAGCTATGGGTTATGGTCACGAGGCGGGTTGGAAAGCATTGTATGCCATGCGAACAACACCACAAAGTGAGTTGTATGCCCGGGGCCACCGGTCCACATTTGTTTCGGCCTTGGTTGAGCCGATCCTTTTGTATGGGGCAGAAGTGTGGGGTCCGGTGATATCCCTCAACACTGGAATGACCTCGAGCAGTGCGAGGCCCGCCTTGGCACGGGCCCCGGGGTGAAGTCCACAGTTCCGTGCGGATCCTACCCCGGAGACGGGCTTTCTACCCCTTCAACGGGCTGCATTGGAACGCCATGTCGTTTACTTCCAAAAAGGTGGTCGCTATGGCTGATACACGCTTTGCCCCACCTTGCTTTGGCCACGCGCGATGGGTCCCCAACTTCAAATCCTGCTGGAAAGACAAGCAAGCTCGGTGGTTCTCCTTGGGGTGTGTGAGGCAAACAGAAGATGTGTCCAGTCGGGACAAAGAAAGATCGGGAGGCACTTAAACTATACCTAGATGCTACTTTCCTTCGCAAGCTCACGAGATGCAGAGGCTCGACGCATGTTAACACTAGAGTTGTCCCTTGATGAACCCAAATGGGTTCATTCATACACTTTTTGAAATTCTATTATAGCTCGAGATAAAGAACTTGTCTACATACTCAACAATATGTTGTCCTTCATGAGTGTACATATAAGGAAAATTTATGAAAAATATAGAAAAGCTTCTATTACCAAACATAATGTGGAGCCAAATGCAAAGGGGTCAAGTTTATTCTCAAAGACTTTAACATTTCTCACATTATTTAGCAAATATGATTTTTCCTAGGAATTCTAAATCTTCCATCTTGTAACTCATGATATGAGAAATCTATCACAAGAAGAATTAGAAAAATCTATGGTAGAATTTTCGAGAAATAATTCCTTAAAGTTTGAAGTTCATAAGTTCTTTATGGACCCAGTTAGGTCCCCCAAGGGTCAAAATTTTGAAAATTCATAGTACTACACAACTTTTGAAAAAATGAAATCCGATTAGCAAGACACGTGAAGTACTTAGTATCTATGACCATTGAAAATAATAGAACCTTCACATTCTTATTCTATTTCAAATATCATGGATATGAAATGGTTCCCGGATGTCTGCTTTTTAGAAATTCCTTAAGGACTGTTGGGTCTCTCAAGGATTGAAATTATGATTTGCTCATCGATATATCAAATTTTTATGAAATCACATGAAATTTGAAAATGAGTAGCATTTGTAGGCTAAGTTCATAGAAATTTAATGTTATCTTGAAATTTGTATTCCATGTTGAGTGTCATGAGATTATATCATATCATCGAAACCATTGAATTGAGTGTATTTTAAGGTGCGATTGTGCCAAACTTGTGAAGAATTTTATTTTGCCATTGAATATGGTGGTACAACTTCAAGTTAATCTTACAATTCAGGTGTTCATATTTAAAATCTCATAAGTATCATGAAGAACTAGTCCTTAATATGAAGAAGGGATTGAGGGACTCATAACGGGTTGATGAACCCAAACAGTCTCCGAGACAACTCTAGTGTTAAGTCGGCACACCATCGTGACAGCAAGTCAATCCTAGGCTCACAAGAGGCCCACACCGGTATTTATACACCCAAATGCCCATGAAGAAGCTTGAGACTTATAGCTTCCATTCGACGGGTGCACATCGCCTCGTGATTGAAAATGCAGGCGTTGGGCTCCAAGAACCACGAGAACAAAGGCGCGATGTTGTTGCCACGAGGGGCACGATTGAGGATGAATGTCATACCTTCCATATCCGCCTGCATTTGCCCATATCAAGAGAGAGATATGTTCGATTATTAGTGCCGGCCGGCCGTTGCGCCGATTATTTTCACACGCATCGATGGGGATTGTTGGGGTCATACCTCGAGGAGGTTATGGATGCAGTTCGTTTGTGTCCTATGTAATTATGCGGTGTGCCGGCATGCTTATTCTTCGCTAAGGTTTTCCCTCGAAAACCCTTCGGCGAGGTGGGTTTTAATCCACGCCAAGATGTCGCTTTTGCTCTTTTTGTTTGGGTCCCATAGGCCAATTGGTCTCCGTGGACGCTAAAAAACCTATTCTATTCTATTCTATTCTACTATTGGTTGGAAAACCTTAGTATTTTGAACCTATGTTGTGATAATGAAAATATTATGGATCGATTCAATGATATTCAAGCAGCCCAAACAACCATAGCAGTCTGGCTAGGTTTACTAGTTCTAATATTATTCATTAAGTTTTTGCAGAACATGGAGATTGTCATGCAGGAAATTGTCTTGGAGAAACATTCTTATCTTTCATAAATGCATGGAGAAATTTAAGGGTCTTAGGTGTTACGATTCATAAGGCAAAGGGATATTTATGTGCATGTGACTACCAGATTCTCTGAGCTTGATTTGAGTTAAAAAAGTTGTCTTTCCCTTCAAATGTTTGCTCTAGCTAAAATAAAGGTTATTGTGTCTGCAAAACAATAACCACATCCTAATTATATTGTTTTGGAATTTCTCTCAAGGCAAATGATAAGTTTACCAGCCTTAGAGAAGGGATAAAAGCTCTTCAAAGCAGAGAGTCCGTTGACTGGCTTGTGAAATGATTGCTTCTTCTCATAACAGATAATCGAGTTCAATTAGTCTTTGAGAATGGATGCAATTTTTAAAGATAGACAATCAATTCGATCTGTCTTTAAAGAAGTTATTCCCACAAGGCAGATGATTGAGTATGATCAGCCTTGAGACGGGAAGGAAAGAATTTATACCTGCAAGGCAGATGATCGAGGACAATCAACCTTGAGACAGGAAGGAATTGTTACAGCACAAGCTTGGGGGAGCGGTTCAGGAGACTTGACGGACGAGGACAAGCTAGCTCTGCATTTTCCTTAGCCATTGTTTTTCCTTTAGCCAATTTATCTTGTGAACTTCTATCCATTTAAAAATATATGTACACTTTAAAGGTAACCCTAAAGAATATAATTGTAACACTTGTTAAATAATTTTAGTGGATATAACGGGGTCGAAGACCCTATGCTGTGCGAAATATCATGAGATCAGTTTGGATCTGATTGGAATGGCACGAAATGGCTGGTAAAGGGTCAATCTGCCTAAATTAGAGGACGCTATACCTTTTTCTTAAAAGATCTTTGCAAATACAAGGTAGCATTGAGAAGCCTGAAGGGCCAAGGATTATGCTGAATGGAGTTGTGAATGGATCTTGTGACGTTCGAGGGGAATATATGCTATAAATACGTATATTCCTGGATCCGTCACCATACAAGTCTACCTAGGTAGCCTTGTATGCCTTAGAAAGTGGCAAGGGGTGCACATCTAAGTTAATTGTTCAACTTAGATAACCTTAGGATAAGGCCCTTTTCCACATGGCCTTATCCTATTGGGCAACCGCCACACGGCCTCATCCTAATGGTGCCACGTGGCATCCCATGTGGACCCACACCTATATTGCTCTAACCCTAACCCTAAACCCTTTCCCGACCTAGCACACCGAACTCTCATCGTGCCAAACCCCGTTTGAGCATCGTTCGTCATAACTAGCCTAGAGCAACAGCCTGGAAGGTGTGCATGATCGGTGGAGGGAGCAAGCCTTCGACCCCACGCCAAGGAGCAGGAGGCGCCCAGGGGATGGGAGGAAGCGCTGGAGGAGGTAGGTTGAGTAGAGTTCATGTTAGTTCATCCGGGAAGTTAGCACTCCGGATGGGTTAGTAGTTCGTGTCTAGAGTAGAGCCACCCTAGAACCTTGGTTGAACATCTTGAACCCTAATCAAGGAACCCTAACTGTTAGTTAGTTATGTATGATTAGGTTAAGATGTTCATATGATATTGATCATGATGTGATGTATGTGATGTTGGTTGATCATGTTGCTCCTCTTGTATTGGGAAGGGGGGTAGAGACCTAGGGCGGTGTAGTATGCTCCTAGTGTAGATCCCTTAGTTCCTATTAGATGCGGCTTTGTGCATAGGAACCCATAGGGCTATGGAAGCTATGATGTGACTCGGCACTACACAACGGGGCTAGAGGCAAGATGGAAGGTGGATCCCTGCCGAGGGGGGGCTACGGGGGATCCCATAGTGGGCTAGGCTTATGGTCGGTCACTTCATGTGGGCCGAGCATGGGTCCGACACCTCACAGGGCAATGGTGTTGCCCCCTCTCAAGAGTTGCAAGTGCCGGCTTGGCTCTTGTTTTGGGGGGTTCAATGGGGTATGAATCATGTGTGCCATACGATTCTCTAGTCAGCCTGCGTGGAGCCTCTAGACCCAGGAAGGGGAGATGCAACCCTTCCTACCTCGGACGGACGGGGAGATGCAACCTGGAGTAGTCCCGATGGGTGATACCATGGGATTGCATATCCAGGAAGGTTAGAGTCACGTCCGAGCTTCGATCTAGCCCATCCGCAAAGTATGCACGGGAGGGGCGGGATGGAGTGGTCAACCCTAGCCATTGTCTTATGCCACCGCCATTGTTATGACTTCGGTCCGTTTCTATCTTGAGGCCTATCCCGTCACGACTTCTTACGTGTCGGAGCCACGGGTAGAAGCTCTCATGTTTTATGGCATATGATTATGTTCTGCGGTAACTCATGGATATGGATGAGCTACCGTTCGAAAGCATGTGGTATTGTATTGCATAGTTCCGACGATGTTTGAGGCCGATGTGATAGGAGCCTCATAGGGGAAGGGTCCCCTTCCCCCTTCCCGACTACGCAAGATCCCGCAGAGGCGGGATAGACGGAGGGGCCCGTGGGGTCGAAGGTTGATGGGATTTCTGCTTGTGTACTACTGGCCGTGATATTTAGCAGGGAGTCATTAATGGTATAGAGCGATGTTCTTGGTTGACGTGAACTGCGACCCACCATAACCATGAAAGTAGTGCAACAAGCATCCATAGGTGAAAAAAAATTCCACCATCGAACCGAAAATAGGGGAAAACTGTTTCTCCTGGGTAGTGGGTCCGAAATTAGGTTAAGTGTTAGACGCGAAGAAATGAATGAGTCAAATTCACCTTTTCTAGTAAATTTGAAGTGAAAATCATGCATCCGATCAAATTTCACCTAAAATGGGTCGAAGAATCATGCCAACTGAGACCCGAAAGTGAAAAATGGCGCAAATCCATAATTAATACTTCAAACTATTAGGAAATTTGAAAATTTTAAGGTATAATACGAAATTAAGTATGGACACCAATAATTAAATATGTACTAATAATTAGGGTACATTGGGGTAATTAATAGGGGGCTAATAAGTAGGCCTATTTATGGTAGGAGAATATTCCTAGGGACCCTCCTTTTAAATATCACCACCTCATTTCCCACCCAAACTCTTTCCTCCACCATATCTCTCTTGCTCAACCCACGTCATCCATTTTCTAGACCGTTAAAGTATGGCACGCACCAAACAAACAGCTAGGAAGTTTGGTGAGAGACCCACGATCCCGATGGTATGTGTAGCGGCGGGTCGACACACGGGTAGATCCCACACCTTCGCCGACACTGTGCCAGTGTGAAGAGGTGTTCTCCTCCAAACATCAAGGCCTCCATGTCTCCGGTGAGGAGGCCCCATGCAGCATAAAAATCCCCTTTCATCTAAGCAGCACGCTAAATGTAACCGGGCGAAGTCTCACCACTTTGGACCTCGCCCTGGTCAATGCAGGTGGAGCAACAAGATGAAGGGCGTGAGGGGGGATCGGCAGCAGCCGCAAGACCATACCCAGAGGCGGGCCCTTCTTCTTCGATCAAGAAGAAGGGCAAGGAGAAGGTCAAGGAGTGGCCGGAGGATGTGGGCAAAGACGCAAGAAGAGGAGAGGGAGCCTCGAAGGAGCGAGAACCAAGAGAAGAAACGCATGTGCCGCTGGAACCGTCAGGATTGAAGAACTGCCGCCAGGAGGAGCGGGAAGCAGAGGAGGAGGGGGAGGCGGCGAGGAGGAGGAAGCCGAGGAGGGAGGAGAACGGCCTGGGGAATCCTCAAACCGACGCGAAACCACCTTACCCTAAGTGGCCCAAGCCACCCAAGGTGGTCAAGAAGCGGAGAAGGTGGACCGCGGTAGTTTCGGCGGGAGGCGCCTTGACAGCCTCAAAGCGTGCACTGAATATCTCCGCCGTTGGACGAGGTATTTAATGACCGTACCGCCGCAAAATGTCCAACATACGTGGAGGGTACCACCGACAAGGGCTCCAGCCCAGCCGCCGGGCCCGCCCACCTAAGGGAAGTCGAAAGGTCCATCACCTTAATCAAATTCCGTGCATGCCCGAAGCTTTTCGGGAGATTAGGCACTTCTAACGGTGCACTAATCTCCTAATTAGGAAGGCACCTTTCGAGTGGCTTATGCGAGAAGTGATGCAGGACTTCGTCACCGATTATAGGGTGACGTCGCTCACGACAAGGGTGTTGCAGGTAGCTGCGGAGGCCGAGCTCACCCAATTGTTCGAGGAAGGAAACCTCTGCGTGATCCACGTGAAGAGGGTAACGGTGATGCCCAAAGATCTTCACTTGGCGCGCCGTATCCGCAAGGAATACCCTTGAGGATACAAATTTTGTATAAATTAATGTAATTGATAAATTTTCCCCTATAAATATAAAATTTTGTTTGTAAATTGACTTTGAATATTGCATGAAAATGTGGTTAAGTAGCACTAATAGTAGCCTAGTTTTGTGTATCATGATTAAAATGTTCATAATAAGTTTAATTAGTTAGTATCCTAACAAAATTTTCTTGAACCCCGAGCCAAACTTCCGAAAATCGGGGATTTTGATTGGCCGGGAGCCACCAAGGCCGTCCGCTGCGGCAGACGCTGCTTGGCGCCAAGACCAACCCGATTGGACCGTCTGACCCTATCCGATGTCCAATCTGCATGAGAAGAATTGCTAGTTAGGTTAGAATCATGCCAAATAGCCATTTTAGCATCTCCAAACTTCCAGAAATTCTCATCTGAGCCAAAAATCTCCGAAATCGAGTCGGACCGCGCCAGAGCCACTTGCATCCGCGACGCAGACGCGTTTGGCGCGCACCAACCCGGTTTCGCCCATTTTCGCCAATTCTAACCAAATTTGATCCAACAAACTGCCATGTAGTGTTCCTTGCTTTGTTTTGCTTAGAATTGCACTTCATGGTAGCTCAATTGAACACCCATAGCCTTCGAACAAAAGTTCTTTCCCATCAAGAACCCTTGGGCACGGAACCCGAGGCAACCCTAGTCTATAAAAGGGGGCTCCATTTGTCATTTTCTCCCCATCAAAACTGCTTTCAGCACTTTAGGCGATTTTCCAGCTCCCTATTGGTCCCTGCAAGCCATTTTTCATAGCCATTTCTGCTCAATGGCGCCTCAAACTTTGTCAGATGGTATGACGCTGCCAATCACATCCGTGATTTTCCTGCTGACCAAGCCTTCCATGTCTTCGATCATCTCTTTGATCTCCATGCAACATTGACTAGAACCCCCTTATTTACCGATATCATTTGCCCGGATGACCAGCAGATCCTACCCTGGGAAGTTAGCTTGCCACCTAGGGGAGGGAAATGGGTGTCCCTAGATTCGCTTACCCAAGCTGTAGGGGGAGGAGCCAGGGGCAAGAGTAGGCTGTGGGATAGGACCAGAAACATGCCAGACTACATGACTTGCAAGCATCATAGGCATAGATACCTCTCAGCCCAAGCAGCCCTAGCTTTGTTCATGCAGTACAAGGCACTCAACCAACGGGGAGCCGTCAATTCAACCTTTGGATTTGGCACCTCGACACTCGGAGGCAAAGAGATAGATATCCATGAGATCGAGACCGCAGAGTCACTAATACTCTCTGGCTCCACATGGGAACACCTATGTTGCTGAGCAGGATTATGAAGAGCAAGAGGAGGAGAACCCAATTTGGGAAATCAAGGAGGCAAGAAGGATGGAGAGGCGATAGCCAAGAACAGAAGTATTAAAGGCCAGATTTGAACCGCCGATTTGGCATCACGGCCCCGACCCCCGGTCCATCATCGGCGGCGAGGAGTACACATCAGCCAGCAACATCCCTCAACCTTCCTTATTGCCAAGAAGAAGGTCTCAGATTTTAACTCTAGGCCTAATTGCACAAGAATAAGGCGTTGACTTCATCGGGACTACTCCTACCAGAAATCCCAAAGGAAGTAGCGATGACACCTATGCCGGGAAACAATGTTCCACATTCAAGCTTATCGGGCCAGATAAGGCAGATGCTTATCAAAGAAATAGGAACCCATCATTCTTAAGAAGAATTCCAAGAGATCCAAAGCGGGTTGTACAAGCCGAGAAGAGGCCCAAGCTCCAGCGACCGGCGCGCAAGAGCATGCGGGAAGCATCTAAAGATCAACGGAGAATGCAATAACAATGTGGAGGGATCACCGAAGATCTCATCGCGATTAGACGCCTTCTGTGGCGACTCGGAGGAAAGGCACGGAACCGAGGGCGCCAGTTGAAGGGGCAGCGCTCGAGATACTATCTTAGGCCCTTAGTCAAGGCGGATGATAGTTTTCCATAAGGAGTTCAGCCTAAGAGGAGAAGAGTCTATATGCTACTTATAGCACTCTCGGGGACGGACGGCATGCCAAGATAGACTATGTTGTAGATCATGTTATCCTCTTCAACCGTAGTTCTCCATGCCCTTGACTCCGCCAGGGGCCATCTCAGGGACGCACACTTGTCAGTAGTGGCGCGGCGCACGAGAACTTCCGGCACCACCACGGATGGCAAGAGCATTAGAAGGAGGATCGGTGGAAGAATCTGCCGAGAGCGTCGGCAGGGACTACGATTGAAGAATGTCAAGAACTTCTTCAAGTCTATGAGGGGGCACCGATGAGGAAAATTTGCTTTGTTAATTAATTAAAGTGTATTGAAAACCCTCTCTTCAGTTATTATTATGTAATTCATGAAATGTATTTCTATATACTAATTAATGTCTTACCATGATCTTGACTTGTAAGTGGAATTTTCACATAATTTCTTTTGTACCTAACAACAATTCAATTGTAAGCAAAATTATTAGTGTGTAATTTAAATAACAAGCATTGATGATTAATCCTTTGCGACAGGAACAGCTCGAGGTTCTCAAGGCAGGGCGAAATCACGATGGGTACCAGAAACCCTATTCCGGACGTGATCAAGATGACAACAACGAGGAAATAGCGGTGAATCGATCCAGCCAAAGGCTCGTCAGGATGAGGAATCGATACATCAGCTGATCCAGCTGGGCCACCCATTGATGAATGCCCAAAGAATATGCACACCACCTCCACCTCCACCACTACCTCAGCAAGGCATCGAGGAAGGTCCAGCCGGGAGGGCAAGACAATCGGGGAAATGCCGAGGAGGGAAGAGGAAAAGGAAAAACGTAGAAGGACTCAACACCACCTAGCTCGGTTCATCGACACGCCAGGCCAAAGGCGGTTCTACCTCGAGAAAGTGAGTCAGATGCTTCCACAGTGTAGAAGCCGGAGGCAAGGAAGGCGATGACTATCAAAGAAAGTTGGCAAAGTGCTATGAGCAATGTGGAAGACTAGGAAGTTGGGTCAGTTCGAGGAAAGGACGGGTCGTATGGAAGCTGACCGGCTTGACGAGATGGAGGAATTTGGCAACTCTTATGGCATGAAGGATAAGGATATAGGGGAAGGTTGCTATAGCTAAACTTGATAGGGCCAACTAAGAATCTGTTGGAAGGGCTCATAAAAAGTCCAACAAGCTCAAAAGGAACAGATTCTGCATTCAAGACCTTCAAGAAGGCCTTTGTGAACATTATGTGCCTAGGGTAAAAGCATGAAAAGGGTGTCTATAAATGTAGCCCTTTGTACATATACATATGTACCGAATACACATTTTTGGAATACTTTGTCATCGCGGACCGCTAGTAACTCGCCATGATTAATGGCTATCCACTATACCGAAAACCGCAATTATTTGGTTTGAAATTCTTTCCCAAATTCTTTCTTGGTTTGCCCTCGTTCACTATCCCGCCCGCCTTCTCTCGCTTGAATTCGATCATGAATTCTTCATCTAGCTATGGCCCCAAAATGCCCTCGGATGAGTGCTTGCTCATCACCACAGCCCAAGCAGAAGAAGCGGTGCTTCCTAGTTGGAATTTTACCTCCAAGGAGTTTACGTTTGGGTTCTGATGTGATCAAGCCAAAGACCTCCGTGATAAACATGCAGGCCCACATACCCAACCTAGAGATGGTTATGAATGAGGTATGGGGTGAAGCTCCAAAAAATGACGAGGATTCAAGGAAGGAGAATCGTAACGCATGGAAAGATGATTTTTAAATATTATGAATTGGTTTATGGCAAGAAAGCGGGTTACAAACCATTATATTTCTACCTATTTTGCGAGCATTTGCTCTTCACTTGAAGGGACGGCTTGTTGATTGGATGGACATGGCTAGGACCGCCAAAGATCTTGCCAAAACCCTCATTTCGTCAGGCGTTACGGAGGACCCTACAAAGGTAAAATCCTCAACTATCAAACAAGGACATCGTGATTGCAAATGAGAATATTAGAGCCCCGGTTATTCTAGATCAGATGTTGACACATAAAGCGATTATTTAAGCATGGGTTGGAGGAGAAAACTAACCTATTGAATGAAGTAGAACCTTTGGAAGAAAAAAGGAGGGATGCATTGAAGGTCATCACCGGATTGAGGGTAGAAAGGATATGCTATCCGAAGATCCTGCAGCAGATCCGCCGGAAAATAGATGAGACAAAACAGAATTTGACAAATTGTCCCGGGATCCTGCTGGAAATCAAGTTATCTTGAGTGTTGAAGTACAAGTTGGAAGACTTGGTTATGAGTAGACATGATAAAGAGCTGACACTCTTCTAAGCTAGAAATTGGTTTTGCGAGGAAGCAACTAAAGAAATTGAAAGGCATGAAATCTCAATTGAACAAGCAAAGGAAAAACTTAATTGCATTGAATTGGTTCAGCAAAGGCATTCTGATTTTGGATTTTCATGGGGAGAGCGGGGACCTATTATTCTCTTTTGACCCGAGGCCCTACCCAGTAGGAGCTACTTCTATAGAGCGATTCATCACATTAGGTTCATGTACTGTTGTGGCCAAGGCTTTGGCAAAACTGGTTTGTTGTTTGCTAGCTCCATGCAGAGATGCTTATTGCCTCTTCTCGCTTGTGTTATCTCGTCCATGAAAGAGAATTGCATAAAAGGTTGCATCCGGGATGAGGGCATTCGAATTCAGCTTGGTTTCCCTATTTGTGAAAGGTATGCATTGCTCTCAACTAATTTAAACTTATATTTCTCTTAATTCATATTTGTTATTGTAAATGCATAGTTCTACATGTATGGCTTTTCAATTGCATTGCTATTCCTTGTACATGTATAACTTTTAGTGTACATCCGTAAAAAGAGGTACATAGGCATATATTTGCTTGTTTATTGATGCTTTTATTTTTGAGCTTTGTTTGCGGTTGTATGGGGTTGTACATGTCTCTAATGGAGTCTACATCCGCAAATAGATGTACATGCATTTATCTTTAGAGTGCATCTGTAGATGGATTCATAAGTATGTGCATTTTTACATATATGTGCTTTTTTGGGCATTGATCTACATTCCCTAATGGATACACGGGTACATCCTGGGGGTACATCTGGATGCATTGAGGTACCTCTATGTACATTGAGGAACATGTACATGTACATTTGGCTATAGTTAAATGTAGTTACGTACATTTGGTACATTTTATGTACATGAAATGTACATGCTTGGCAGAATGTACCAGATATTTCTCATTAGTTCTGTTTTCATGTTCTTTTATGTCTATTGAAATTTAGATCATTTGTTTGTTTGCGATGAGGTCGTTCCTATCCGTAAGCGGCTTTAATGGTTGATGTTCTTGAGCCATCTCACAGATCGACTCTCTTTACTGATTTTATCGAGCATAATAAGCGGTCGAATCAGAGACCCTCAATCTTCACTCCGGATCACCAATGACATTCTGATTACCCAGTAATAGAACCATCTGCAACAGTGCCTCCTCGAACATGGCAAAGTGAAGTTGAGGAAATTGAGAGGATGGCACTTGAGAAAGCTAAAGCAGTTGCAGGTGCAGAGCCTTCAATGACTGCTGCAACAGAAACTCTTTCATCACCAAGTGCTAAATTAGTAAGTGAGAAGCTCCTAAGAAAGACTACGTCTCAAAGATCATCCGGGTGCGCCTGACCGGACACATCTGAAGAAGCTACAAAGGACACAGATCCGATTTTATCTCGGGAGATACCAAGGAAGAGGAAGTTGAGTTGGTAGTTGAGTCCACTCCAAAGAGGAGGCAAAAGAATCTTTGGTGATGGCACTCCAAGAGGAAAAACAGGCAAAATCTCCAAAGAATAAAAAAATGTCCTCCGAAAAGAAAATCTCGCAAAAAAGTGCCACCACCACCAAGAAAGAGGTATGTCCAAGATGAACTAATTTTGTTAAACATCTCATTTATGATAATTAACCACATTTTTTTTTGTACATAGGACACGATCAAAGCCGTGAAGGAAGTCGATCCCGATCCTCTTGAGTCGGAAGGAAGAGGAAGAGGATCCGCAAGCAAATATTGATGTGATAACAAATAAGGTGCAAAGAGTCCACGTAAGATGTCAAGCGGTGATGAATTTACAAGGTGAGTAATATACAATTGATTACAATAGATATATTCTTTTGCTTATCTTTGTTGTTTCCTTGTGCAGTTTAGTGAACCGATCGAAAAGGTTGGTTCCATTCCTCCTTATAGGGACCGGTCCTCCTAAGCCCGCACCTTCTATCTTTCAAAGTGATGTTGACGAGTTCTCACTGAAGCCGGACTTGACCTCTAAGATGGTAGATGTCTATGGGAGGTAGGCTAGCATTTCAACATATTTATGTTATTTCATTCCCTAAGTCACTCATCTTATGTATTAATATGTATTCGGATTTGTGTGTGGTACCCTTTGTAGCGGTCTTCCATCTGATTGGAAACACAAGTTTTTTATGGTTCGACCGGACACGTTCCAGAATTTTGTGAATTCCCTCAAGAACAGGGGGGAGAGGGGGCAGATGCACAGAACACTAACATAAAGGAAGGGCTGGATGGCATTTTGATTGCAAGATGCCAATACATATTTGTTCCAATTCTGCAAGGCCCAAATGTGGCATTGGCAATACTTGTGCTTGCTGGTCCAGTGAAAAGCTCTTTTCCATCTATAGCTAGCCCAAGTATACAGATCCTCTCTCCTGTCAAAGGCTATGTACCCGATGCTAAAGTGGTCCAGAAGTAAGTATGAGTTTCTGTTTTGTTTTTTATGATTTGATTATTCTCATATTGCAATTTCTTATGCTTGATTTATTCTCACATTGCAATTTTGCAGGTTTCATAAGCTTGTGATCAATAACATGATGCTCGGATCCAACAGCTTAAGCCATTGTAGGAAGAACTTTGATGCTCCTGTGTTCTGTCCTAAAATGCCAGAAACTAGTACCAAAGAACCCTTGCATGTACATTGTGGCTTACATGCAAATTCATAGATGCCGTGGTTGATGCACCAAGCTCCATTTTTGTAAGTATAACATGTTAGTTTCCTATTAGTTATTTGTTGGTATAGTCCTCTAATACTTGTGCACCATGCAGATGACACCCAGTTGGTTCACTGATGCCTATGCCAATTCATGGAGGGATCATCTAATGGAGGCATTAATTGTAGAAGGCGAGATGAATATACAAGCAGTTGTTCCTACATAGGGTAGATAGTCTCTTTGACTTGTTTGTAAATTTTGTATGAGCCATGCTCCGAGCTTCTTTGTACTCAATAAGTAATGAAAAATTTAATTTATTTGTCTCACTTACACTGTGCAAATAACAATTGTGTAATTATCAATGTGTTTTCTCAATTGTGTGATCCGAAATGTAATTATAAATTGTGAATCTCAAGTGTTTTCTTTACGACGTGTGAATCATCTAATTAGTGGAGAAAGCTCATTATCTTTGACTTAAATTGCGTGTTGGGCAAGAGTGTGCACAAGAATGAAAATATTAACTCAAGATACCAATGGATCCGTAAAGATGAGCTTCAATTTAATATAGGAAATGTGTTTTTTCTGCGGGCCGGGGTTAGCATCATCAAGTAGCATTTGTAAGAGAAGGGTTTGATGTTGCCATCCGGTCTTCACTCACTTCTAAAAATCTTCACCCAATTGTGGAACATATTTGTGATGCTTTTTCCATAAAGTTGAAGTTTGTTTTAAGCCAGAGCGGTGTTGGACTCGCCACACAAACACCCTCTTGAACCTCAAAAGGGTTGTTTGTGAAACCATTAGTCGTGGTATGGAAAGAGTACCCCAGTACTATGGACATACAGATTACGATCGATTTTTAAAGATACAAATCCACTTTGAATCTGTAGGAAGCTACATATGTCCTTTCTCTTCATTAGAGGTAATTTGAGATCTCCTTTTGTCCCCATAAGAATCCTCCAATAGATTGAGTACTCTACATCAAACCGCAATTAATGCAAAGATTAACAACTTCATTGTCATCGCTTTTTTCCCTATAACTTTTGATCTACTCATGAAAATGTTTGCGGCATTTGTTGCATTAGATGCGTAATGAAAAGATCTTTCAAGTAATATGTGGTTATGATGTATTTCAATACAAGCCATATGTGTTAACCTTAAAAAATATGGTTTTTTGCTCTTTTCTTATATATTTACATCCCAAAAGATATAACAATGGATTGTCATTAGAAAGATCTTGAGGAGACGAATCCATTGCCATAAATAGTGTTCGAATCGGAGTTTTTGATCAAAAGTTATAGTAGAAAAATGACCTTTGCAAAAGTTAGTTAGAACTCGCATTAATTACGCCGCCACATAATAATTGGAATAAAATACTTTGGAGCTCTTCTCTTATTAGACAATTTAAAAGCTGATGTGGCTTTTTAAGCATCCCTTAATGGGACAAAATGAGATCTCAAATTACCTCTAATGGGACAACCGATATTAGTCAAGCATGACAGATTGCTTGTCATGGAGCTCATTCCATGTCTTAATGGATTCAAAAAGGCTGAAGATGGTATGGTTTATGTGAAAGAGCATCCAATGACTAATGCAAGCAGATAGCATATCGAAAGGTGGAACAGTGATTTTGTCGGGCAAACTATGGCAAAGAATTTGGGTGCTCATTTGCCTAAATTTAGTCAATATACCTGAGCAAGGAATGGAGAAACCGCCATCATGTTATTGGCCTGTCGACCGCCCATTGTTGGTACAGACTTTGACCGATGTACAAATTCAAATGTTATGAATATATGTATCAAAGTTTTTGTTCATTGCACTTGAGTACTGCTTTTACCGTCTTTCTTATTGGTACAATTATGAGTGTCATGCTTCCTTAAGTGATCTCATTTGCTTTGTAGATGAATAAAAAACACAAAAGACTATTAAGAAACTAAGAGATAGAGTTCCATCGCACCCGGAGAGGTAATACAAACCAACACAAGCCGCAAGTACATAGGGTTGGGGACCGATTATCGCCTCTATCGTTGTTCCCGGACTTTGGGAAAGGGTTGAGCAGATTGAAAATTATGAGGAACGAGCAACCACGAAATGTATATTGGCAGCAAATCACTTGTTGCACAACCCTTGGGGGAAGGCACATATCCTAGAAGATGCGTGCCATGTAGGATGGATGTGTTTGCTGCTGGCACGTGTTATAGAAACCGCATGGACTCATCGCTTTAGAGGATATCTCTTCAACCTCTTGGCGGGCTGGAAGACATGATGCAATAGTCATAAGATATCAGCTCCTACCGACATTTTGAAGCTTGGTCATGAATTATGAGCCATGCTCATTTTCGGTGTGTTGTATTTATGTCCACAATATAAATATATCAACCATTTGTACATGAAAACCTGTCCATTTCTTATCTTTGCCATGATCGAAACTATTTTTAATGTTTATGCAATTCAACTTTCTTATGTTCAATTCTAATCAACTTACACTTAACAAATTTTTATAATGTTTCCGAATGTACAACGGATGTACATAAGATGTACATCTGTTGTACATTCTATGTACATTGATGTACACAATGCACTCTCAAGTAGTCAGTTCTTCAGTTCTTATCTTTTATATGAACAAAGTATTACAATATTTCGGAAAGTATCACAGATCTGACTTAGTCCATGTCATCTACAATTGCTGGAAGTTGTGATAACAATGTCTCATGGACTTCATCCGGCAAGTGAAATGCTGGCTTGCCCCCTTCACTTGTGTTTTACTTTCTTGAATGGGATTCGAACCCCAATCATGATTCTGAGGTAGTACCAAAACATTCTTAGTAGGAAGCAGTTTATACTTATTGTGGCAGCCTGGGATTAGTTCATAATATTGTCCTTCAATGACACTAGTGCCAGCAGAGTATTCATTTCCATAGTCATCAATTGAATCTTCTTCCAATGCATGCTTTTCCCTGGTGCACATGAGAACATAGTATGAAACACCTTCCACATTGTCTGGTGCTGCAAAAGACACAAATACATAAAAAAAACAGCCAATGTTGTCATCTAAACCAAATTGACCCTCGTCTTGATACAAAACTTCCACATCACTTTCAGCTTCACCACGAGAGGCAATATGATCAGTAAGGCCCAAACTTTTAGAGACCATTCTCCACAATGTTTAATGTTCTCACAATTCAACCAATTGAAGTTCATGCAAGCATCACAAAAGCACGAGAGTGGTCTGCATAGCAACTTTGTTGGATCTGCTGGGTTTATAGTTGACACAGAATGTATCTGCTGAGTACCAGGTAAAGTCTTGCAATTGAATGCTTGCTGCATGTTCACATCTGTTTTTCCAACCTCCCAAAACACCCTTTCACAATCCGATTCCTTGGCCCTTAAAAGCGCACATGTCAAGCTTTTAGACCATCACCGGCATGCCATTTTGTTTTTCGCCGCTCTCAAGCCACAACTTTGCTATACCAGCCTCGCCATCATGTGTGCCTTTCCCATGGCCAGATCCAAAGAAATTCCATATCACTCAAATTTTATTTTCAACATGGTATCTACAGATTCCATACCATGCCCGTGCAGATTTGAATTGAGATGCACAACCATCCCACCACACGTCCATTATTCTTAAGCCACCCCAAATGTAATTTAAAACCATGTTGCACAAAATGAGTGTCATGCTTCCGCCATCTAAAACATAGAAATGCACTATTTTTAAGCTTACCTTCTATTTTCATCATTGAAATATGGACCAAAATACTAATTTGATCAGATTCCAATGCTCGAATTGCACTTCTCGTCCCTCGGGTTTCAATGTGTAGTTCTCTGCAAAGTCAACAACAGACAACACACTATTATCCCGAGTTTCTCAACACATCTTTTAAATTGTTTGCTCCGCCCAGCAGTCTTTGTAGAAGTTATGATCTCAAACTTAGCAAGCTGAATTTTTCATGTTCTTTAACAAAAGTAGATGCTTTGTCATTCCGATCAACCAATCTAAGCCTTCGATGTACCTTTTTGGATGGCTCATTGACATATGCATATACTTACCGGTCGACATTCTCAATTCCATCTTCCTCGTTTGGACAAATGTCCAATTTCTTCACTCCACATTCATCACATTCACCTTTGATGCATTTTAGTTTATGCCATTCATCCGTCACATATTTTCATAAACTGTTGACCTCCACAAGATACTAACATTATCAAAAGTCTTCTTGTTTGCTTGACATACACCATTGTTTTTTTGGCATGCACACACACACTGCAGCAGCAAAAGTGCAATTAACATGTAGGGATCTCCTCATATCATTGAAGGCCTTTTCAGACAGACCGCTTGCTCATGTTTGACACAAAGAACATGTGTTTCTCTCCTTCAATTTCCTTATGCAATCAGGTTTGAGATAACCGGCCGTCGAAGGCTAATTTTGGTATCAGGGTTCTGATATACAAACTGTTGATAAAGCTCAGACTGCAATAACAAAAGCATTAAAGACCATGTTAGCAAAATGATGTCGGCAACCAGATGCCAAAAGAGTATTGAACTATACAATTGTACATTTAATGTATGTTCTATGTACATAAAATGTCCAATAGTCGGATCGACCGTTATCAGACATCTAATGTACATCTAATGTACATCAGTACATCTAATGTACAGCCAAACAGTTCCACTGATCTGTTCCTGTACATTTAATGTACATCCAATGTACATCTAATGTACATCTAATTAATGTTACAATATTAGTACATCACATTAATGTTACAATATTAGTACATCTAATGTACATATGTATGATTTGTTTGGCTTCATTACCTGAAAGTACACTAAAATGTAAAATGATGTAATTTTGATATTCAAGTACATGTAAATGCAATTGTACTGGACATGTAAGTGTTAATGGAAACAATGTAAACAATGTAAAAAATATAAACAATGTAAAATGCAATACATTTCATGAAAACCATGTGTAATCATTAACAGTCTTTTCGAACGTAACTAGAATGTACGTAAGAAAGTCATGAAAGAATTTTGGAAGAAAACATAATCTCCAAAACTGAATTGATTCAATTACAAGAGCAAACCCTGCGTGAGATATCAAGGTATTGTATTGTGTGTTCTCCTCTTCATGACATCTCTAACCTTTGGTGAAACTTTGGTATTATCAAGCCAAAATTCACTTAACCCGACATTTGATTGAATCATCGATTCTATTTGATCTTGGCATCCTTCCCCGCCAAAGCCCATACATTTGCTCCCACTTAATGACATTATCTTCCTTCTTGTCGCAGCCTTTGGATAAATTTCTTGGCTGTATCTTTTAGCAATTTTGAAGAAACATTCTTGTTTATATCTCCTTTTTTCCAACAATCATTGATAACAAATGAATGTTTTGCAGCCAATTTATCTTTGCTATTAGCGCACTTTTGCTTCTTGAAGCCCATCTTTCAAGTTTCGATCATTGATTTCATAACAATAACTTCTGAAGGATTTCCAATACATGTGTTCGAAAAAGAAAAAGCTGTCATCTTGCAACAAAACAAAGAATCAACCCAAAATCGCTAAGCGCGAGGATAAAAGCCATAAGTTTGAAGAAGCCCAAAGAACGCCGAGGGAGAAACAAAATCGGCCTTCAAAGGAAAGTCACGTGGCAAGCATTCGTAGTAGCAATCAGCAGCTTACGCCCATCGAGGCCAGAGCAAGGAAGAGCTCGTGGTAAGAACTTTGGGGATCGTAGTTTGCACGCATGGGTAGTGCCCTAAAAAGCCTTTTTTTAGATGATCTCCCTCAAGGAGAAGAGACAGAGTGTATCGAAGAAGCTATGTTTCGTGTGCTTCCGGCCGGGCACCGAACACATGATTGCCCATTCGCATGCATGCGGCTTTGGCAGAGCTTGGGGATTGGGATTCACCAAATGTAAGCGGATGAAGATGACGCACCAAAGATGAGGCCTGTGTGACTTCATAGATGGTGAGTGCCATATCCGTGCAAATATTGAGTGGTGATATTGAAAATCGGTTTACCTGGAAAGAGGGCCTCTCCATGGATCAATCCATCTTTTAGAACCCGGGACTCCTCACCAATGACTCCTCTCTATGTTTAGCTTTGTCACTTCGAGGCAAAGTAGGCTATGGGGAAGCAAGGAATCATTTTCATCGAGATATGTTTAATGACCAAGGGATTATCCCTTTTCAACTCTCTATTTTGGCTTGGGAAGGATTGGATACCGAGTTTCTCTACAACAACATATATTAGGTGCTCTCTCAAGGAAGATGGATTGATGATGATGATCAGAACTGGACTCATAATGGAACTACTGGATTCAAGGTTAAATCAGCTTACAATTTCCTGATGAGAGGACAAAGGCTTTCCATCCATACCAAATGGCAAACTGAGGAGGATAGATGCACAAGGAATCTAAAGTTCATGTGGTCGAGCCCAATCCCTCCTAAAGTGAAATCTTTCATGTGGCAGCTTTGGCACAGAGCTTTAGCCACTAATCACAAAAGGCACAAGATCCAAATGTCAGATTCGGATGCATGCCCCAGGTGCTTAATTCCAGGGAAGATGAGGACCACTTGTTTAAAACTTGCATCTGGTCGGAATGGATCCTGGAGTTAGCCTCTACCATTTTTGGTTATGATCTTAATTCGCTTGACATGCTAGAGTTTTTTCTGCCAAACAATCCTAATGATTGGAGGATTTACATCCTTCTATGGCGGATTTGGAAGGGAAGAAACAACTTCATATTCAACTGTGATATAACTCATCCTGAGGCTATAATCAAGCAAACTGAATATGACATTAAATGGATTATTGCTGCTACACAAGACCAAACATGAGTCTGACATCTTTGTTTCTGTTTTTACAGGGATTATCTTTGTGTTGGTGCGCAAACTCAAATGGAAAACGATTGACCCAGTGGCAAATCAACAATGGATCAAGGTGTTTGGTCCTCCGAATATATATGGCCATGACGAAACCCTCGCCTCTCAAGAATCGCTTTGTGACCGTAATTATAATGCAAGAAGGGGAATGCGCGGAGGCAAAAGATAGTAAGGGCGGTTTAATATGGCCAAAGCGTAATCATGCATGTGTCCTTTAAATGCGCTATCCTGTTATGGTCGTGGGCAGGGCAGGAAGCCTACCAACACTAATCTCAGATCACAATTCTAGATCACAACAGACTTTATATTTGGTACGAGGGGATAGCTTCAAATAAGATACTCTATCTTATCTTGGATATCTTGTTATTTTTTCCAACAAACACTTTTTTTTGTTTTAATAGGGTTATACTTCCCTTCAAAAAGTACCACTTTTGTTAACTTATACTCTATAATTAATATATAAATCGCCTTCAATAAATAAAAAAAAAAAAAAGATATTGAAAATCGGTCGGCAGGTCATTGCGGTGATGGAATCATAGATAGCAACCATATGTAGTCCTCATAGACAATTGTAGCTCTCACAACTTTGCCTCTCCTAGGCTGGGCTGCCCTAATGAAGAACAAGATATTGAAGTCTAAGCCAAGGCCGGCTTCGCGATGTAAACGGCCGTTCGGCAGCACACTAAAGGGAGGAGGATCACATTCGACATAGACCTTAGTGGAAGTAAGTGGTCTGGTGGGGCGAGAGGTCATGGAAATTGGAAGGTATGACCTTATAGTAGGAATGGAGTTCCTAAAGCCAGCGAAAGCCATGATCGACTGCGACTGTAATGAGATCGCCATGACAACACCGGACGGCACCAAATTCATAGTGAAAGGTAAGAAGGCTTCTTCTATGCGGTGTATTTCTTTGAAGCAAATGACTAAGGAAGAGTATAGAAAGAAATAAGGTGGATTACATTTTGAGGTTAGAGGCAATTGAGCCCAATAGGCGTGATGGAAGCGACCAAAAGGGGAATCGATTGTCCAAGCCGGTAGCAAGGCTCATTTCTGAATTCAAGGATGTGTTCCGGGATGAAATCCGCAGCTACCCTTATAGGGGTGTGGAGTGTGAGATCACACTAGCCCGAGATGCTAAGCCTACCACAAAAAGCCTTATAGGATGAGCACCCCGGAGTTGATCGAGCTCAAGAAGCAGCTCCGTGAATTGCTTGAGCTTGGTTTTATTAGAGCAAGTGTGTCTCCTTTTGAGCACCTATACTCTTCGTGAAGAAGAAAGATGGGAGCTTAAGAATGTGCATAGACTATCGCCCACTCAACAAGCGGACGATAAAGAATAAGTATGCATTGCCAAGGGCGATGATTTAATGGACCAGCTCAAGGAGCAAAGGTATTCTCTAAAATTGATTTGAGGTCGGTACCATCGGATAAGAATAAAATAAGAGGATATCCATAAGGCCCGTCTTTAGAACGCGGTATGGTCACTTTGAGTTCTGAGAATGCCCTTTGGGTTGTCGAATGCTCTAGCAACTTTCATGCGCCTCATGAGCGGCGTCTTGAGGGATTTCCTAGATGAGTTTGTCATTGTCTTCTTCGACGACATTCTAGTCTATGGTAAGTCCATTGAAGATCATGGCCAAAAGATTTGAGAAGGGTGTTGGAAAAGTTAAGGCTGGCATCATTTTGTATGGAAAGCTCTCCAAATGCCACTTTGCTACCGAAAAAGAGTGGAGTACTTGGGCCATGTCATATCGGCGGAAGGGATCTCCACCGAGCCACTTAAAGATTGAAGCGGTAGTGGATTGGCGGCCACCAAAGAATGGGCGGAGGTAAGAAGCTTTCTAGGTCCGGCGGGGTTATTAACAGGAAGTTCGTGGAAGGACTTCGCTAAGTGGCGTCCTTTGACTGGACCTCACTAAGAGTGTTAAGGTGAAAGATTGGAGAACACATTGGCTAGAAAATGTTCAAGCTTCATTTGAAAAGCTTAAGGAAGCCTTAACAACAGCACCAGTGCTAGTTCTGCCAGATCCAGACAAGGACAAGATAGTAGCAACAGACGCAAGCAAGATAGCAACAGGTGGAGTCCTTATGCAAGAAGGAAGAGTAGTGGCCTATGATTCCAAGAAGTTGAACGACACCGAGCAGCGCTATCCAACCCATGATCAGGAACTTCTAGCTATTGTGAGAGCTCTTCGTATTTGGAGGCATTATTTGCTTGGGAGGAAGTTTCAGTTAGATACTGATCACCAGAGCCTCCAATACATCTTTACCCAACCGCTCCTCAATCTAAGGCAAAGGAGGTGGATGGAATTCCTAGAAGAGTATGATTTTGAGATTGCTTATAAGCCAGGTAAGTTGAATGTGGTTGCTGATGCTCTTTCTAGAAGACCCCTTGAGACGAGAACACATTGTAATGCTATATCAACTCTTTCGAGTGGGTATGGCAAGAAAATTGAGGAGACATTGCCAATTGATGGTGATTTCAAGGAGGTATGGGAAAGCCTCTCTAAGGAGGCTAGAACAGAACAGATAAGGAATATAAGAAGGAAGGCGACTTGTTGTACCATAAGGATAAGTTGTGTGTGCCCGAATCGTCAGGTATAAGGAAGCTAATTCTTCATGACACACACAATGACCCTAATAAGGGGCATCACCGGGGTTCATGAAGACCTACTTCAAGATTCAAGTAGTTTCTTCTGGCCGGGAATGAAGAAGCAGATAGCTAGGTATATTCGAGAATGCCAGTTGTGTGAGGAAAGCAGCAACCAGTGGGTGCCTTAGAGTCATTGGGGGTGCCAAATGCTAAGTGGGAGGTCATAAGCATGGATTTCACACAGGACTTCCTAGAACTCTTCGAGGCAAGGATGCATTGATGGTTGTCGTAGACAAGTTATCTAAGATGGCACATTTTGTGCCTTGCAAGACTAGGGACACCGCATTAGATACTGCCAAACTATTTGTAAAGGAGATTTTTAGGCTCCATGGCATGCCTCGGGAGAATTTCGGACAAGGATTCCAAATTTATGAGTGCCTTTTGGCGGGGACCTCTTTAGCACCATTGGACGAAGCTCTCCATGAGCACGGCATATCACCCCCAAACAGATGGTCGGGCGGAGAGGGCCGAATCAATCTTGGAAGACATGCTTAGAAGCTTTGTGTGGAATAAGCAGGTCAAGTGGGATGAGTACATCCACTTGGTAGAATTAGCCTACAATAGTGTGCCAAGCAGAGTCATCTCGGATGTCTCCTTTCATGGTAAATTACGGTACCAGTGCCTAACCCCGGACACTTGGCACAATCGCGTGTCAAAAGGTGGAAGTATCCCGCCAGATGCTAGGAGATATCTGGCCGGTGGTGGAGGAAGTAAGGGGTACCTCCTAGTAGCAAGAAGTCGGCTAGAAGATTGTGGCCCAGCGTGCAGCCTGGGGCCGGTAAGGGAGTTCAAAGGTAGGCGATAGCATGTGGTTGAAGATCAAGGTTAAGCAAGCTAAGCTTCGGTTGGGGAGTTGCAAGAAGCTTGCCCTAGGTGGGCTGGTCCGTTCAAGATTTTTGGAGAGTGGGCTCCCAAGCCTACAAGTTGGATCTTCCAGGCCCATCTCAAAGTTCACAAGGTTTTCCACGTAAGTTTATTGAAAAGGCACAATCCTAATCCCGAGGAGGTCTTGGATACTCCAACTTTGTTGGAAATGACGTAAGAGCAAGTTGAAATTGTGCCCGAAGTTACTTCTTGATAAGTCATTCAAGAAGACTAGGAGGTCTCAGTTCCTCGGTATTTGGTCAAGTGGAAGCACTTGCCCGTGGAAAACGCTTAACACGGGTATTGAAGCGAGGATTTGGAGAAGCAATACCCCTAATTTATGAAGGAGTTTGATGGGGAAGTCGTCTCCGGAGCTTGGTCGACCCTCTTCGCCGGGGAGGTTAGCTAGTATGCTTCTTAGTTAGCCTTAAGTTCGGCTCATGTCTTCTAGTTAGTAGAGCACATGTGCTGAATCTTGAACGTGTGGCGATGATGGGATACGCCTTTAAGGCATAACCATCATTCATTTAAATTTAGATTATGTCATAATTTTTAGAATTTTAAATACGGGAGATTTTATGGAGAAACTTTTCTGTTTTTTAGAAAGCAGCGTTTCCTTAGCCCACCCTCAAAAGAATTCCCCCAAAAATTCTCTCTCTTCCGTTTGGCTTTTCTCAAAAATCGTCTCCGGCTCCCGCATAAAAATTCCCCCAATTTTATATTTCTCTTTGCATTCTATTTTCCCTGATGGCATTGCCCTAATAGCGAGCGTCCCGAAAAGTGGCTTAGCCTAGCTCATACGCTCGCCCGGTTCATGGACAAAGTTACGATCTCATGTTTCGGATTCATGGCAAAATCTGGATTTTCTTGTTTGAACACATTGCATGGCCCCGCAACTATGGCCTTCCTTTAGGCTGGCGCCGGTGTCGATCGCTTTGAAATACATGGATCCGATTGGACAAGATGCATATGTGAAGAAGCGTGTCCAAGAATACAAAAGCACCATTTTCTGGCGCCCATATGCCCCGCCTACGGATTCCCAGATTCCGTGCTATATTTTTTTTTCAGATCAAAAAAAGAGCTTTCGGGTTTTTTTCGATATTGGGCAAATTGAGGACTCGTATTCGAGGACTCATTATTTGGATCCTATTGAAGATAAAGACAAGCATTTTAAGTTGAAGAGCTTACGCTTCAAGGTCTTGAGCACTAATGCAACAAAATGGCTTCACGGGTTGAGGCGCCATCAATGAGGTGTTTCCTCGATTGGGAAAAAGACTTTGAACTTGGCACAAAGCTACTTTACGATGCGGTATGAGTAACTTATTTGCAGAGTTCATTTTTGTATTGATTGAACTGCTTCATTGTTTAACGCGAGTGATGTTGAACAACTGTGAAGATATGGTTAGCACCCCAGATTGCACCACTTGGGCATGCCCTCATCTTGCTCCAATTCCTTTCATTACGGTAGAACCAAAGATACAAGGAAGTATGGCGATTTTTTTCGGATCAAATGGAGGCCAGGTCCTTGGGATGGTACACAGTGAGCTTGGTATAGATCGAGAAGAGGCACTACATAATTTGATATTTTTTCTCTGTTTCAACACCCCCAGGGGGCATGGAAATTATATTCCCATCATCGCTCAAATACATTGGGGATGCTGAGAGGGGAAGAGCCGCACAAAGAGATTGAGAGAAGAGATAAGGGCAGGTGATTGAAGGTCGCAGTGAGGAAAGCTAAACCATGGGAGCTTTGGACAATGCTTCAAATATGGTAAAATAGAGATGCTTCTTCGGGTTTATAAACAGAGCATGGGTTTATTCTACACAAGGTGAATGAAAGGCAAAAGCCCTAAGATGTTAGATAATCGCTCTAACTAAGATGAAAGGCAAAAGCCCTAAGATTATTACGTAGGATTAATCTGGCTCTCTTTGGAAAATTTTGGAAAGGGTGAGGAACAGGGGGTTTGGAACTCTGTAGTTTGCACACACTTGAAAAATTGCGCCACGCGCGATTTAACACTGACGCCACTTACAAAGTTGTCAATTTTAACGCCAAAATTGTCTATTTTAAAGAATTTTGGAGGAAAGTCACTTGCCAAAATTGTCTATTTTAAAGCATTTTGTAGGATATCTCATTTATTAGTTGTATAGATATTCCAGTTTTATTGGCCTAAATACCATAACTCTATATTTAAGTTTCTTAAAAAAATGTGAATATTGGAGCAATATTATTTTTATGTATTGTAATATTTGCTTGATTTCATAACGTAAGTGATTATTTCGTTGTGATATTGTGATGTTAATTTCAAGCAAATAAGCATCTTATTTAAAGTAAAATTGAAAAAATAACCATATATGCAACATACACTACACTTTATAAATGCCAAAAATAGATTTAAAAAAACACTAGATGCCCTAAAAATAACACTTATCTGGCACAATTTTGGAACAAACATAATCCCAATTTAATTGAATGATGGTTGCATTCTCTAGGCCAACATGCACCAAGAGGTGCGCATGACCATTAGGGTCATGTGAGTGAGAGAGGAAAGGCATGGTGCGCGATGATGGGACATCGATTCGGATGCTCCCTATGCCACGATGCGGGGGTTCGCACACCGGCCATAGGGGGTCATGGTGAAGGTCAAAGTGATCATGGCGCGATGATGGGATCGTGAGGCGTTCCCCTAGCAAAACCCTTGGGGCATGATGCACTAGAATTTTCGAAACCGAATGTAACGAGTACAAGGTAGCACTTGATCATGGGCGATGATGGGATCATCTTAAATGGTCCTTAAGCTCAAATCTGAAAGGACCATGATCGAAAGTGCAAAGGTATTGTAAGGGGGTGGTCCCCTAAAACCACAAACTTATTAATTAAACTAACGTAATGTGCTCCTTGTGGGAAGAAAGTGAGAAGTGAGCATCGAGGTGGGGGCATTACGAGAAGATAGGGGAACTATAATTTAGATTATGAACCCTAATAACTCTTATAATAATGTTTTGAATTATTGTAAGAAATAAACATGTTAAGGCTATATAATTTTGTATAAGTACAAATATAGCCTAAATTTTGACATTTAACTCTTTAATAGGAAGTTGATCGTTTAAAATTAAGTGTATGTTCTCGTGTTGTTTTGCAGGATAGAGTAGGCTCGTCACCTTAGCGCAATCTCGAGGGCGACATTGTCCTAAGGGGGAGAATGTGACGTTCGGGGAATATACGCTATAAATACATATATTCTGGATCCGTCACCATACAAGTCTACCTAGGTAGCCTTGTATGCCTTTAGAAAGTGGCAAGGGTGCACATCTAAGTTAATTGTTCAACTTAGATAACCTTAGGATAAGGCCCTTTCCACATGGCCTTATCCTATTGGGCTGCGCCACATGGCCTCATCCTAGTGGTGCCACGTGGCATCCCATGTGGACCCACACCTATATTGGCTCTAACCCTAACCTAAACCCTTTCCCTGACCTAGCACCGAACTCTCATCTCGTGCCCAAACCCCGTTTAGGCATCGTTCATCATAAGCTTAGCCTAGAGCAACAGCCCCGGAAGGTGTGCATGATGGGTGGAGGGAGCAAGCCGACCCACGTCAAGGAGCATGGAGGCGCCCGGGGATGGGAGGAAGCGCTTACGGAGGAGGTAGGTTGAGTAGAGTTCATGTTAGTTCATCCGGAAGTTAGCACTCGGATGGGTTAGTAGTTAAGTGTCTAGAGTAGAGCCACCCTAGAACCTTGGTTGAACATCTTGAACCCTAATCAAGGAACCCTAGCTGTTAGTTAGTTATGTATGATTAGGTTAAGATGTTCATATGATATTGATCATGATGTGATGTATGTGATGTTGGTTGATCATGTTGCTCCTCTTGTATTGGGAAGGGGTAGAGACCTAAGGCCAGGTGTAGTATGCTCCTAGTGTAGATCCCTTAGTTCTATTAGATGCGGCGTGCATAGGAACCCAGGGCTATGGAGCTATGATGTGACTCGGCACTACACAACGGGGGGCTAGAGGCAAGATGGAGGTGGATCCTGCAGAGTGGGGGCTCTGAGGGGATCCCATAGTGGGCTAGGCTTATGGTGGGTCACTTCACATGGGGCTGAGCATGGGTCAGGAGCTCCTCCGGGGGCAATGGTGTTGCCACGCCTCTCAAGTTGCAAGTGCGGCTTGGCTCTTGTTTTGGGGGTTGTTCGGGTACAAATGCGTGTGTCGCCACGATTCTCTAACCGCCGATGGAGCCTCTAGACCAAGGGAAGGGGAGATGCAACCCTTCCTACCTCGACGGACCGGGGAGATGCAACACTGGAGTAGTCTGATGGGTGATACCATGGGATTCGTGTCCAGGAAGGTTAGAGTCGTCGAGCCCGATCTAGCCCATGCAAAGTATGCACGGAGGCGAGATGGAGTGGTCAACCCTAGCCATTGTCTTATGCCAGCCCCCGCCATTGTTATGACTCCGATTCTTGTTCTATCTTGAGGCCTATCACGTGTGATCGACTTCCTTGCGTTTGTCGAACCACGGTAGGAGCTCTCATGTTTTATGGCATATGATTATGTTACGTACCTATGGATATGTGGATGAGCTACCCGAGGTAGCATGTGGTATTGTATTGCTAGTTCGGCGATGTTTGTGCTTCATTTGTGATAGGAGACCCATATGGGAAGGGCGGCGCCAAGACACCTTCGTGTCCCCCTTCCTTTCGATGATCGAGTGCGGGATAGGCGGAGGGCCCGTGCGGTCGAAGGACCGGATGGGGGATTTCTGCGGAGTGTATGGCGGTATATTTAGCGAGGGCGTCCTGAATCTCGAGGGAATAAAAGCTAGGTTTTATAATAGTGCGAGAGCATAGCTATCGTCATATTCATTGTCTATTTTATTGAATTTTTTTTTTTTTGAAGGGCGACAATTTATTATCAAAGGAAAATCAAGATACATACAAGGGATGCGTGACATGGGACTCAAAACCTAGAGGGCGAAATAGTCCACTAAGCAAAACCACCCATACCGAGAATATAATCATACTCCTTGTGCCACCTTGAGGCGTTTAATAGCCTCATCACAATCATCACGTTCTGCGTCATCGAGATGATCATCAACAGACATCAAATTATCATGCCACTGAATAGTACGAGGCATGATAGCCTCGTGAATGACATAACGGACTTCTTCCTTCTTTGCCTTCTTCCAATTGACCTGCTGCCAAGACTCTTTAGCGCACTGAATATTAGGACCATCAGCTATAACAAGCTCAGAAGCATGAGAAGCAGAAGCAACATCGTGGAGAGTAGTAGGATGAATTGGTTTCTATCATTCACGAAGAATACCTATCGAGGTTGAGAAAAGAATACCTATCGAGGTCGAGTCAAAGATGCTTGCTTCAATAGAACGCACTCTACTCTGAAATCTTATTTTGTGCATAAGCATTTCAGAATTCATTCCACTTGGCCCATACTACCTCCATAGAAATGGCAATCTTGTATGAATCTGTTGGACCTGACCTCCTGCTATCAGAAGGATCTGCATTGTCTTCACCATGTCTTTTCTTTGGCTTCCTTACCATCTTCATCTTTTCCTGTATAATTGTTTGAGATAGAGTCCTCTCCAGCATCTTAAACATTTCAGACTTTGATCTGCCCTGTTTGGTTAGTAATGGGAACCCATATTCCATCCACTGTTGATGAGCATAGCGCAGCTGCTCAACATAAGGAGTATAATATAGTAAATCAGATAAGATGAATAATGGAAATCTATCTTAGTATAGTCCTCCTAAATCACGCCAAGCATGATTAGGTGATGCCAGTAAGATGAATGCACGCTCTGCATATATTCATCTTATGACGCTTTTAGCACTGTAAGTAGATAAAAATATATATTATGCCGATTCAATACGGTTGTATTGAACCGAATATTTAGTATATATATCCAATCCAAAACAAGTGAATTCATGTCAGGTGTGCTTTAAGCTAATTTAAGAGCATGCCTGGCATGAATTCAGTCGTATGGGGCTAGATATGTAGTGTATTCATCCAGTACAACACAAGTGAATTCACGCCAAGCGTTGTTTCAAGACATCTGAATTCACGCCAGACGTGCTTTAAGCTGATTTAAAAGCACGCCTAGCATGAATTCTATCGTATGGAGCTGGATATTTAGTATACATATCCAATCCGACACAAGTGAATTCATGCCAAGCGTGCTTTATTATATAATTAGATAGAGATACTTTACATCCTATTGACAGAATAACTTATGGTAGTAAAACACCTTTTGAATAGAAATATCTTCCCCATTTCATTTAAGGTGGCATTAATCTCAGCCTCTGCCAATGAAGTATTGACATCCAAGAATTGACACGTCCTATATGCATTGTAGAACATTGTTTGACCTGTTTGATATCTTTTGATGAGGGCCTTTTGTGCCTGAACTGAATGTTGCCCCTCAATAATGATGAATTTAATTTCATCATTTTCTAATAACCCCTCAGCTTTTGACAACCACAAGGGCTTGTTTGGTTTGTCGAATCCCAGGTAACATTTCTTTGGCATATGCATTTGACCTGGATTACGAATCATGCTCTGAACAATCTCCATAACATGCATTGAATCATATCGTCTACTAACGTAAATGGAGCTTGGTGAACGGACGAGGCACTTCACATCGAGCTGAAACGTTGTCTTAAGACCACACAGATAATTGTCTGAGTACTTGTTGACTTATTTATGGCCTCGGTGTGCCACCCTATCCTGTTCATTCTCAAATCTTTTGTAGGCTCCATACAGCCGACAGCGGCGAGGTTGAACCTCTTTTCCTAAATTCAAGACCCACTTGGAAGCTTTCAAGTCAGCCAATTCCCTAGCTTGCAGCAGATAGTAACTTGGAGTAGGTCTATTGAATGTGGCTCTATGCACAACGGTAACACCTTGGCAAATAGATATTGGTGTAACTGTTATATTACTGGGCCAAGCATACTTTAAACATGTCTTCATGAAAGTATCTTTGTATGCAGTTGCTCTACAATGAGTAAGTCTAAGTAGATCTTCCTTCTGCTTATGTGAAATCTCCAAGAGCAATTTGCAATTGGTATCATCTTCTTCCTCACAAGAGAGTACGATTTCTTGTTTTGTCATCATGTCTAACTCTTTCTTTCTAAGAAGTGTGTTAAATCCAGCTTGCCATTTGTTTTGGACAGATCATGGTAGTGATCTTGTTGAGGAGGATAATGGGACACCATTAACTGATGAATGCTAGAAAGAATCTTTTGGAAATGAAACTTATAACTTCGAAACACAATTGTTAGGTAGAGATATTGAGGCTTTCGATGATCATTGCTTGAATTGTACAATGTGAGGTATCAAGAGAAAAGAAAAGAGAATCAATTTGCATTCATTTGAGACCATAATAAAATGCTTATAAACTAGTGGTTTTTGGAGTAATGTGTTGGATGATACAATTAACAAGAATCGTGATAATATCTATATCTAACCTAGAATAAGAATATAGAAACCTAGCTAATCCTTCACAAAATACAATTATATGGCACTAAGGTTATCTTAATAATTCCTCGTTTCATGGTATGTTGTAGCATGCATGATTGTGGAACAATAATGTGGGTCAATTGGGTTTGTGGGCCTTGCATGCTAGACTTTCTAGAGTGTTGTTTCATTGGTACACTTATTATTTTATTTAACATATAATGAACGAGATGTTCCGACTATGATGATGTAAGCAAGCCATGCCGTCTCATGTTTTTGCATTCAAGGCTTGAGTGGAAAATTGGATATCTAAATTTCCATACTTTTCATTTTGGAGGCATTGCTAAGGAGAATAAATGAGTTAGAATAAGGGCCTTATGAGGTGACTTTTATGTAAAATATAAAGTTGACAAGACAAGCATGTATTGAGTTTATTTTAATGTGATTGATTCTGGCATGTCTAAGTTTACTTTCAAGGTTATTGATTCTGCTTAGGAATGTCAACGATGAAGTTTAATGATGCCATAGGATCAGGTCAACCGTGATCATCAAGAATGGATGAAGAGGCAGGGGGATAGAAGGCGGCTGAAGGGATTGGCCAGATTTAAAGGAGTGGGCAAGTTGCGATAAAATGGTTGGACAACTGTGGAAAGCTTCCAGGTAAGGTGTCCAAGGAGGAAAGTTAGGACAAATATATGTTAGTCCAAAGGACCACCGACGTCAAATTCCTGCACAACTTGCAAAACGTGGTTGATTGTGAACTTCAAAACCTCACTAGCCCACGTAACTTGAGACCTTTATAAACTCTTTTAAATAAAATGCGCTCTTTGTCAATATCATTACCGCATGCTGTGGGTATGCAATGCAATGCAATGGTTTAGTAAGTCAAGTAAGAAAATGTAGTGTGGTCAAATTTAACAAACAGAGACTACTCGGGAAAGAAATACCAATACACGTGTTTCTAGTCCGATTTTCGAAGCATGCAGCAGAGTGTTTTTTGATGACTCATACAGAAATATGGCGAATGTGAAAGACGGAGACTGTGATTTAGTAGAACATGCTGACGGCCATAGTCGATAGGTGGCAATAGCGGCGTTGGAACATGTGCGGATTTTTCTTCTATATAAACCATGCGGGACAGAAAGCCTGACAGATTAAGCAGCAGCAAGAGGACAAAGCAGTGAACACCGAACACTATATAGAAGCGAAGCTGAATTGAATTGATTTTTATCGTCTACGAAGAATACCTATCGAGGTTGAGCGGGATTTGTCCTCTCTGATCGAGGTTGAGCGGGATTTGTCCTCTCTGTTTTGAACATCGTGTCAGAACATCGTGTTGAATTGAATTAAATTGAATTGAATTTTATCGTTCACGAGTGTTCACGAGTGAGAATGAGCGGGAGCCTGAGCAGGAGCGGGGTAGCAGCAATCATTGTGATGATAATTTTAATGCTAGACATTGAAACGGCAGAGAGCAGAGCCTATACCCCTGCAAGAAGCCATTCGGGCAGGTGTGGGTACAGCGCCCACAACCTGTGCAGCCAAGGCAAGGCCTGCTGCACCAACAAATGCGTCGACCTCTCCTCCGACACGACCCACTGTGGTAAATGCGGCCGTGCCTGCCGCTTTGGATACACCTGCTGCAGCGGCTCCTGCGTCAATCTCCTGCATGACCGCAAACATTGTGGCGCCTGTAATAACCGCTGCCACACAAATACCAAGTGCGAATGGGGATTCTGTGGCTATGCATCTTAGTTCCTCGCTGCCCCTCCAATTCTTTGTACAGATTCGTTTTGGATTCGAATTCGCTGCTTCAAAAACAGGGGATTTCGACATTCATTTGAGACTACGTGTACATACATAGCCAGCTCCATTCTCAATGCCTAATGCCTCTGGAGTCCGGTCATATTCTTCAAGTCTCTGTATAGCCAGATTTATTCTCAATGCCTAATGCCTGAGTCCAGTGATCTTCCAGTCTCTGCTTATAAACGTATATCAAGCCCGTATTTATCACCTTCGATGTGGTTAAACGTATATCAAGCCCGTATTTATCACCAATGTGGTTAATCTGCCAAGTGTATATGAAGTGGTATTTATCACCATGGATGTGGTTGACCTGCCATATTTATCACCCTGGACATGGTTAATCCGACTGGCGATGTAGTTACTCCAACCACCCGATATCAGCCACGAAGAACTGTACTGCTTGAAGCCCAAAAACCAACCTTTTTTCCTATTTTTGATCGATTTCCACTCTGTTTTGCTTTAAATATTTTTCTCACTTTATCAATCTGGCATAAAAGAGACAGAAAACAATTTAGATTCTTTTTAAACCGGATCAAGCTGTATATAGCTTAACTATAAATAACAACCAAGAACATTGAGTTATTGGACTATTTGCACGTCATGGATTCCCAACCTTGGATGGGAGTATTATCTGATTACGAAATATATCCCATCTACTAGAGGATAAGTTGAATATATCTAAAGGTCCCATTATACGACCATCTGTTTTTATGAACTTATCTTTTGATAAAGAGAGAACAAGTGGCTTTTTTTTCTTTTTTTTTTTTTTATCTAGGATGAAAACTAAGGAACTTTATGATTCTAGTGTTCAAAAGAATTGTATACATGACTATTAAGTAATAAAATGAAAAAAAAAAAAATGACCATCACATAAGTAGTCAAAGTTTACATTCTTCCGTATCAATTTATGACGTGTTGTGTCGGCCACAAAGTCTACAAAATTGAGAGCCTATGTGGAGTTTTTCTAAATCTCTTTCGTGTTTCTTTTCCATTCTATGTGTTTCAAATCCATGTAACTTCACCAATTTATTTCCTTCTAAATATTTCCAGCATTATACTACAAGAAGTAACAAAGTATCTAAGAAGATCAAGTTTTTGTATAGGGGAATGGAGGTTGGGGCCTCCATTCCGGGGTTTCCAGTGGGGTGTGCGATGGCCGTTAGCCGGGAGCTGGTCTGAAGCGGAATGGAGGCCCCAACCTCCATTCCCCTATAATATAGAAGATGGGGACGTTTTCTCCATCAGCAGATCCGGCGAAGCTTCAGATGCATCAAAAAAGGGGCTTAAAAAACAGAGCAGAGCTTCAAAAATCTAACGAAGCAGAGCAGGGCTTCAAGATCTTGCGAAGTAGAGCAAAACAGAGCATAGATCTGGCAAAGCAGTGCAGGTTTTCAAGATCCGACAAAACAGGGTTTCAAGATCCATCAAAACAGCTCAGGGCTTCAAGATCGGGCAAAGCAGATCAAACCAGGGCTTCAAAAATGCTCCGCTATGGCGAGTAGAGCAAACATATTAAAAAAATCAGAAGATCTGTATGAAGAACAAGCTTCATCTATGTGAAGATCTATGTGAAGAACAAACTTCTGCTTCTCTATTACAGCGGGGATCTATGTGAAGAGCAAGCCTCATCTGCTTCATCTTCGATCTGCATGAAGAAACGACGATCTGCGTGCACCGACTTCATCTGAAGAACTGGCGGCGGCCCTAAAAATAAAGAACCCTAAAACAAAATGAAGAACCCTAACATGTGCAGCCGGTCAGGCGGAATGCGTTCATCGAACAACCATCATTCATCTATTTTGGGATTATGTCTATTCCAAAATCGCGCCAAATAAGCATTATTTTCAATGCATCTAGTGTTTTTGAACAACTTATTTTAGTTATACAAAACCCTAGTGTATGTTGCATTTTTAGTTATTTTTTTCAATTTACTTCAAATTAAGGCCTTATTTATTTTAAATTACAACAACAGATATATAGCATTACAACAAAAATATCCATGAAATAGCAATTTTCGAATTAACATCGGTATGGAAATAATCGTTTCCTTTAAAGGAAATATTAGAAGGTGATCACCTTTTAAATATTAATTTTAAGCAACTAAAAGCTAGACTGTCCACACAAAATAGTAAAATATGTCCTCCAAAAATGGTTTAAATGAACAATTTTAGAAAATATAATATAGTTAAAATCGCGCTTGGCGCAATATCCAAACTAAATTTTCAAGCTATGGTAGTCCTAAACACTAAAAGATATGTCTCTGTAAAGAGAACTTTTAAAATTGGAGTAGACTTAAATCGCCCCAAGCGCGATTTTACAAGCTGCCATAGTTCAGCAAAGTAACAGTATTCCTCCAAGAAGTACATTTTAACCACGAATTCTTCTGCCATGACCCTCACCATGGAGATGGGCACTACATTTCACGCCCTTATAAATGCAACAATGACAATAGACTCTGCATCAAAGAACAAATTCAAATAAGCTGCATAGTGGAAGCTAGTGGAAGCTCTGTTTAAGTACGCACTAGAGATACAACAGCTAACTTCAAATAGATTTACAACTTTCAAAAACCATAACATCTGAATGAGTCCTTTGTAGAGAAGCTTAACAAGGGGGCGATTAGGAAGAAACAGACAAAACCGGGCTAAATCGATCCATAGAGTCCCAAATCCTACCTTGCACAATGCTAAAAGATGCCGCAAATCCGCCTTAAGCTAAATAAATTTTAGTGAAGAAGAAGAAGAATTGGAAGATAAGAATCAAACCTGGCCAGCTTGAACATTTGATGGTGGAAGCAGCAAGCAAAAATGGCTGCAACCCATATGCTAGAAAATCTGACTGATGTATCCAAAACAAATCTGCCGGAATCAGGCCAGAAATGATCCAATAAAGCATAAACAAAGTTGGACAACTCGCCCAGCCTCCAATAGAGCCTCTTCCTGTTCAAATTTGACCCAGTTTTCTGCACTAAAAGCTCCTAGGTCTGTTCGCACAAGCAAAACGGCATACCATAATACTCAATCAAACAAAACCGTAGAGTTGCACCCAACATGGGCCAAGGATTATTTTCATACCAGAAACAGAGGTAATCCGCTGGGAAGATAGGCTGAAGCTCTGAAGCACTTGAAGAAGCTCTGAAAAAGCCAGAAACATAGCGGCAAACATAGATGAGCCGCTATGACAGAGATATTGCTATTGCCCGAAACAGAGATAGGGAGAATTAGAGTAAGCCGCAGAGCAAAATGAAGAAAACAAAAATGAATTTAGGGCAAGGGCGAAAATGACGTCTTAAAAGAAAAGAGAAAAAAATGCAAAAGGCCGCATTAGAAGAAAAAACAAAAGGCAAAATGGGAGGGGAAAACTGGGGGACTTTTATGAGCGGCAAAGAGACGTGTTTTTCCTAAAATGGAAATTTTTCTTGAAAACACATGGACGACGATAAATCTCTTATTCAAAAGTTCTAATAATTATGACATAATCTGAATTTAAATGAATGATGGTTCGACTTCCATTCCGCAAAATTGGGCTGCGCCACGTGGCACCACGAAAATGCACGCCAGGGAAAAAAACGGACCCAACTTCTATATTGTTCTTTGTCAATTACAAGAATTGTAATGATATTAGAATTTAGAAGACCAACTTTTCATTCTCTAGTAAAAGAACCATGTCTCATCATAGGTCCTTTATAAGATTTTGAATATATATTCCTATTTTCATTTATTGGGGAGTCTTTTTTAAGATTGTGAATATATATTTCTATTTTCAAATGGAAATGGTTTGTTTTGTTGTATCGCACGTATACTATGCTAGGTTGGCATTCCATATGCCTCGACTTTACGATTATACTAATTTATAGTTATATTTTGTCCATAGGTTTATGGGCTCAACACTAGTCATTACAAAGGAAGGGGATACCAAGGGCTTACAACATCTCAACAATGGCAAAGCGACAGATTTGAATGGCATGCAAGCAAAGATGGTCAAATTGGCAGGGCCTCCGATAGTGCCCATTCTAATGGCATTGTTCAACAGGGCATTAGAACAAGGCTTTTCCCACAGTGGAACACTTGCAAGGTTGTTCACATCTACAAGGCGGACAACCTTCACTATCTAGCAATTACAAAACCATCATGGCCAGTTTGCTCTTTGAAAAACTATTGGCTGGCACTCTAGAGAATAGTTGACGATGTGAATAGAGGAAGCAGAGGTGCAGGCTCTTAGACAAGCAGGATTCAGGCCCCGATGCTCCACCATTGATTATATTTTCACTTGTTCATTTTGCAGTGTCTTTTGACATTGTATCTATATAAGACAATTTGTGGAACAGATTGAGCTAGCTGGGGACTCCTTGTGACGATCATACGGATATTCGTATCATATGAACATTATACTCGTATGTACAAAATATGGTTGTCACGCGGATGCAAAAGGGTAGTTGCACAAAAGAGGGATTGAACTTCCAACCTTCTAGTTGCAAGTTACACACCTTTGCCAAGTGCATTACCAATACTTATTAAAGACATTCTCTCATGTCTTTCTCATATGTAAAGTTGTTTCTAGGAGGTTCTAAAATATTCTAGAACCTATTTGCATGCACGACACTTGGCGCGATCTCATCCATTGGAGTGGCACGATCCTGACCGTTGGTCTAGATATATAAGGAAACACCTCCTTCTTATCAAAGCATTCCGGTTCAACGCCAGTCTTGCGCCTTCTAGGCATCTATCTCATGTGCTTGCCTTCGAGCCATTGTACTTTTGATTTATTCATATATTAGATTCTTCGCCGATCTATGGTGTATTTCCTCCGTATTCCTTGCGTATTTTTCAAGTATTTTTCTTATTTTCGCGTAGGTTCATGACAGTTCGAATTAGAATCCCCTACCGTTCTGTCGTTCTAATCATAAGCATTTCTTTATCCATATTGGGTGGTTCTTGTCACTATGGAGGAGATTTCATCCTTATTGCAGCAGGTCCAACAACTTGTTCAAGTATGCCAGCAGTTGCAGTTGGATAACAGGGAGCTTTGAGAACCGGCAGCTTCTTATGATTCTGCCTCTAGCTCTGGGGTGGGGGGGAGGGGGTCATCAAAGCCCAAGATTAATTTGCCAGAAAAGTTTGATGGCAATAGATCGAAGCTCCGAGTTTTTTTTAATCAGATACATCTCATTATTCAGCTCCACACTCAGAGGTACCCCATAGATCAGAAACAGGTCAAACTAGTCGACTCTCTTCTTTCTGGGACAACTTTGAGTTGGTTCGCTCCCTTCCCTTACTAGAGAAAGAGGCTCCCGAGTTGCAAAATTTTGCTGCATTCTGAACTTGAGGCACGTTTTGGGAACATCGATCGGCAGTGCACAGCAGTGACCAAGCTGTGCAACCTTAGACAAGGTTCTCGTCCGGCTTCAATTTATACTTCTGAGTTCTGATAGATTGCCATAGACACAGCCTAGGAACATGCGGGTCTTCGGGCTGTTTTCGAAGAGGGCTCCACGAGGATGTAAAGGATATGTTAATGGCGACTATGGAGGATCCCTGGACCTTGGATGAAGCTCTAAAGTTTGCGTTTCGTTGTGATAACCATCTTTTTGAGCATAGACAAGAAAGACGGAATTAGCTTGTTTCTCTGCTTTCCCAAGCTCCAGCAATCACAGCAGTTTTGGCACCACCCACGAACACCGATCGGCGGTGCAAGCATGACCAAAGCTGTGCAACCTCAGGCAAGGTTCTCGTCTGGCTTCAGTTTATATTTATGAGTTCCGATAGATTGCCATAGACACAGCCTAGGAACATGCGGGTCTTCGGGGCTGTTTTCGAAGAGGGCTCCACGAGGATGTAAAGGATATATTGCTGACTATGGAGGATCCCAGGACCTTGGATGAAGCTATAAAGTTTGTGTTTCGTTGTGATAACCATCTTTTTGAGTGTAGACAAGAAAGACGAAATTAGCTTGTTTCTCTGCTTTCCCAAGCTCCAGCAATCACAGCAGATTTGGCACCACCCACGTCTCTCGAATCAGTTGGCCTGGTGCTTATGAAAATTGATCGTGTGGTTTGAGGGCCCTTGTCTGCAGCTGAGAAGCAACGCCGAAGAGAGGCTAATATTTGCCTCTATTGTGGAGGGGTTGTATGTCTTGTTAAGTGATCAAATCGTTCGAGTCCTGACTGAGTAGTAGGAGTCTCTCAACGACTATCCAACATTTCTCCAACTCCTCCCACATGTGACAAAGGTTTAAGAATCCTCGGACAAAGGTCAGTAAATTTTTTTTTATCTCTAATACATTGGAGTCGGAGGTTGGAGGGATAGAGGCGTTGGTGCAACTTGCCAGCTCTGTTGGTGTGGTTGATGGACGTGAGATTTCTTCAGGCGGAGTCACAGAATGTACTGCACCTCTTCAATTTTTATTTGAGGAAGCTTAATGCGCCAGTAGTCTTGGGTCTTCCTTGGCTCGATTTGCATAATCCACAGATTGATTGGCGCTCTCTAGATCGTTTCGATTTGCTGATTCTAGCCCTAGTTCCAGTTTATCTGCAGTTCATCACATCTACCTCAGTCCCTTGCAGTATCGTGGGCTCCTGATTCCGTCCTTGGTGTTTTTATTCCTGCACCACATCCTGATTCGACTCTTGTCTCTACTCCAGTTCATGTCTCGGATTCTGACCATGGTCTAGATGATGTCCCAGCTCCAGTTCTTGCTCCAGTTCCTGCTCTAGTTCCTGTTGCAGTTGCTCCTACTTTGGCTCTTGCTCCTACTTTCGTTGAGGCCTCTTCACGCCCTCAGCTCTGTATCTCGAAGATCTTTCTTCACAAGCTTACCAGATCTTGTAGGCAAGATCCCAGTTCAGCATCTGCAATCCAAGTTCATCCTTCCACTAGCTCTGCTTTAGTAATGTCTGCTCCTGTCCTTCCTAATAAATACAAGGATTTTGGCGATGTTTTTGATAAGGCCAAAGCCAGTAAGCTTCCAAATTATCGTCCCCATGACTGTCCCATTGATCTTCAGCCAGGGACAACCATGCCATATGGCTCTATCCATGGCTTGTCGCCGATAGGGAGATATTGTGGACCTATATTGCAGAGAACGACTGGATTTATCTAACACTAGTCATGGTACCCAGCGTTGCTGGGCATAATTTGTGAACCTGTAAATGTGTCGAATTTCTTTGTTTCTCCTGCTGAGTCACTTTGTTTCTCCAACCGAGCTTCCTATTCCTTTGCTGTCCTTAATGCATTTTGTCTCTGTAGGGCACTTCTCTATTTATTTAGCTCTTGCAGCTGCAAGCTTTGGACACTTCTCTATGTATTTAGCTCATGCAGCTCAAGCTTTGGCCAACGTCTTTGAAAAGAGCCATGCCATCTTCTTTTCCTTCTTTTAAAAGTAAAACATTTGCCTTTTTTGGCACATCATCTTGGGGAAACATATGCCTATTAACATTTACAAAATGGTAACCATTTCGTCATTGGAAGCTGTGTATTGTCACAACATCACATTTGGAAAATGGTAACCTTTTTGTCGTTGGAAGCTATACATTGTTTCCACTCTATTGTTTGTTCCGTGTATGATTATTATTTGTTCTTCGTTTTGCTTGCTTGTAACTGAAAGGGAACCTCTAATGTGTATATTTGTCCATGCATTTTATTGCATTATTGTTAATTGTGCATTTTATTGCACAATTAACAATAACAATCAGCATTACATTATACATATGTATTATGGTCTTATATGCAATATTCAGTCTTCAAATCCATAATCACTCTGGCGTATAATCTTACATTGCATTTACATAAAAGAGGTTTCATGTCCAAAACCTGGAATTCAAATTTGAGCTCAAAATAATTGAGGTTTTGTCCCCGCGGGAAACTTTCCTTCATTGAAAACAATTTTTTTAATAAATTGCATTTTACAAAAGCTACCAATAACCAATAGCAAACATTTCTTTGTAGATGTTTATGCAGACATTCGTGCATAAAAGGTTGCACACCTAGCATATCTCTATTTGTTTCGTAAACTCTTGATTCCTATTCTGGATATCATCCACTGATGATGCTATTGCTTGATGCTATTGCTTGAGCAATCTGCACTATTCTTTCTGCTTCAAGTAGTGCAACGGTCAGATGGTCAAGTGCTTTGTTATCTTCGTGCAACTTTACCACTTGCATTAACAATCTCAAATCCTGTTTTATGGGAAAGGCTCAAGCGCCTAGTGATGACTTCATATCCAGGTACGCTGGTATAAGTTCAGCTTCCAAAGGTGCAAGAATGGACTCAATTGATAGCATGTCTTCATCCTTTAGTGCTGCATGCAATCTTTCTAAAGTAGCCTCAGCTACAGTCTATGCTGCCTGGAAGCAAGAATATTAAACTATTGCAAGTGACTTAGTACCTGTTTGTTAAGTGCATCCACTGTTTCTTCTTTGATGTCATCACTTGCAGTAATGGACATTTTGCCAAAGTTCTGAACTCCAAAGTCCTTTTGAATGGGCTTAAAAGAATTTCCGATCTTCAAACTGATAGAGAGAGATCACCGAGTCCAAACTAACTCCATTAGCTTTGTAGAGATCATCAAAGTCCATGCGAACTCCATTAGCTTTGTATTTGATTACCTTATATAACCTGCACATATTAAATAAAAATTGAGAAACAAATACCAAATATAGTCAAGAATTGACCAGAGATTTGTTGAGTGCATACAACATAATTATCTGTAAGAGCAACAAACATAATTATCTGTAAGAGCAACAAATTCTGTAAGATACAATTATAGCTCTTAATACATGTCCTTACCGTTATGCATATTAAGCCAGGTTCGTTCTCTACTGTCTCGGGTTCTGAAGCAACTTATTGAGCAAGAAATTCAAGAGTTTATCCTGCCTTAGAGTCCAACTTACTCTGGAAAACCTTGGCATCAAGATTCTGCAAAATTCCTGCCATCAAACAGAGTGCAATCTCTTCTGTTAGTGTTGCAATGGAATCAGATGCAACTTTGTATTTTGTAAAAGAAAAAGAGTATGAAACCTCGAGCCAAAAACATCCGCCACAGAACACTGAAAGGATGAATTGCCATCTCCATCGCTATCGGCCAAAGCCTTTGTTCTTAAAAAGACCTTTGTTAAGTAAGAGATATTGATCTTGTTCTCAAACTCGGAAATGAAATTATGATAAAGCTGAATAAGTGCATCTCCAGCCTGCCATCGTTTTATTAACCAGTATAAGATAATGAGGCACTAAGCAACACAACATCTTGTTCCTACTTTGAAATTGGAAGTGTTACAATCGAGAGTAGCAAATGCTAGCGGATGACCACATTCCTAAACTAAAAAAGAATATCCAACGCGCTAAAATACTTAACCTGTAAACGGTGGCGCCGCGAACTGTTCTCCTTCAAAGTCGGAGTTGATGCCCAGTTTCGCGTTCATATAGAGGAAAAAAATGATCCTGTAGGGAAGCAAAGCCGAAATGATTCATAAGAAGCAAGGTGTGACGCATCAGATAATCTAGATCAAGTTGCATCTCGAGGCGTAAAATGATCTCTGTAGGAAGCAAAGCCCAAATGATTCATAAGAAGCAAGGTGTATCTCAGATCCGCATAATCTAGATCAAGTTGCATCTCGAGACGCCTCCTTCAAATGCCGTGAGGGTCCTCAAGTCATCGGGCCCCTGAAACCCTAATCTAATTTAGACCGTCGAACTAACTTGTGGAGTCAAATGGGCGTCGAAAGTTTTAGGGTTTTATGCACGACATACACTAAAACTTTATAATAAAGGATTGTCAATCACCCACGAGGAGCTGCTATCTTCTTTGTTGTCAAGAAGGACGATTCTTTGCGGTTGGTTTTGGATTATCGCGGTCTCAACAAGATCATCAGGCATAATCTCCAGATCCTCTCCCCTCGATCTAGAATTACTTGAGCGTCTACAAGGTGCACGATACTTTACCAAAATCAATCTTCGAGGTGCCTATAATCTTATCTAGATCATGAAAGGTAATGAGTGGAAGACAGCAATTCGAACTCGGTATGGTCATTTCGAGTATACCGTCATGCCTTTCGGTCTTACCAATGCTCTAGCGACTTTCAGCACGTGGCTAACGATGTTTTTGGGAGTTTTTGGATCTCTTTGTGATCATTTATCTGGATGATATTTTGGTTTATTCGAAGACTTTGGCGGAGCATGAAGAACATGTTCAAAAGGTCCTTTCGGTTGCGTGAACATGACTTTATGCCAAACTGGAGAAGTGTCAATTCGAGCAGGATAATGTTGAGTTTCTTAGCTATTGCGTCATACCTCAGGGTGTTTCCATGGATTTAGAGAAGGTCAGCACAATTCTTGATTGGAAAGCACCTTCCTGAGTTAAAGATGTACAGTGCTTCTCGGGGTTTACCAATTTTTATCGCTACTTCATCAAGAACTATTCAGAGATTGTCTTGCCTTTTACACGTCTCACCAAGAAGGCTGTCCCTTTTGAGTGGACAATTGAAGTAGAATAAACATTCATCACTTTGAAGCATGCCTTTACAGCAGCACCTATTCTTGCATACCCGGATCCTTCGCATCCCTATATTTTCGAAGCTGATGCATCATATTTTGTTCTTGACAGCATCATGTCACAAGAGAGAGATGATCATGAGCTGCACCCGATCACCTATCACTCTTGAAAGTTCCAGGCTACTGAGATCAACTATTCTATTTACGATAAGGAACTTTTGGCAATCGTTGCCTCTTTTCAGGAGTGACGACGATTTCTTGAAGGTTCTCCTCATAAAGTGACTGTGTATACGGGCCAACGCAACCTGGATTATTTTCAGTCTGCTCGAGTTCTTAATCGTCGGCAGGATCGATGGCATACACAGGTGCTATCCCATTTTGATTTCATCATCAAATTTTGGCCTTGCACACTTCAAAGGAAACCAGATGCTCTTTCTTCTAGATCCTATTTTGAACTTAAGGTGGGGGAGCCAGCATTTGATCAACAATCACTGGTTATTCTAGGATCTGATTGTTTCCAGCTTATGGCCATCACCTTGTTCGAGAGGCCGCATGATACATCCTTATTGGTGTCTGTTCGAGCATCTCTTCTATTTTATCCTTTGGCACATGATGTATTTTCACATCTTGGCTCAGCATCATCTTCCCGGCAAATGCGGTTGGACTATGGTCTTTTTTGAGGCTCAAGGTGGACTTCTGTTTCGTGAGGGACTTTTGTATATTTTGGATGGTGCTCCCCAACTTCAAGTTCTGCAGTCCTGTCATGATTCTCCTCTCACCGGCCATTTTGGGATTGCCAAGACTCTGGAACTCATTGCTCGAGATTATTGGTGGTCAGGTCTGTGCCGCATTGTTGAGACTTTCGTATGCTCGTGTGATATTTACTGTTATGCAAAAGCTCCCAAGCACCATTCACATGGCTGCTCGTCTTTTTAGCCCAGCCCGGTCCCTGGAAGAGCATTTCAATGGATTTCAGTGTCGACCTTCCATCCTCCCAGGGCCATAACGCCATCCTTGTTGTCGTTGACCTTTTTCTAAGATGGCGCATTTCATTCCTTGCAGCACTTCTATCTCCAGTATCTTCTGAACATCACCTAGAGACCAATGGTCAAGTGGAGCGCCAGCGCACCAATCATTATAATAATTTTGTCCATGCTTCCACAGGCCAGACATCGTACTTTATTAATTTTGGCATGCGTCCCCAGTGGTCTTTCATTGCTCTTGGATACAACTCAGTCAATCCAGTGCCAAGGATAGGCTTGAGAATCTCTGCATGCTCCAGGATGATCTTCAGCACCATCTCCTCCAGGCCCAAGCACGTTATTGTTATCATACGGATCAGCACCACCAAGATCCTCCTCTTTTTGTAGTTGATGATCTTGTTTGGCTCTTGCATCGGGATTTGCCGATAACTCATTTTTGTAACAAGCTCGATGATCGGCGCTTCGGTCCCTATCGGATGATTGAACGAGTTGGTGATGCTACTTTCCGTATGGAGCTTCCGCTGTTAGCTCAACTTCACCCAGTGTTCCATGTGCCTTTATTGGAACCCTATATGGCGAATCCATTTCCAGATCGAGTACCTCCACTTCCACCACTCGTAGAAACTGATGATTATGAGGAGTTCGAGGTTCGACAGATTCTAGACTCCAAGTTTCTTCGTCAGTGATTGTATTACTTGGTCGATTGGGAAGGATGCCCACCAAGTGATAGAACCTGGGAGCCTACTGAGAATCTGACTAATGCTCCTAATAAAATTGCGGAGTTTCACGGATGTTACCCGGATAAACCAAGTTTGAGTACTCCGGCCCAGCTTCGAGAAGTTGTTGCCATCGTAAGAGGGGAGTGATGTGATGACCATACATATTTTCATATCATACGAGCATTATACTCGTATGTACAAAAGATGGTCATCACACAGATGCAAAAGGGTAGTGGAACTCACAAGCTTATAGTTGCAAGTCACATATCTTTGCCAAATGTGCTATCAATACTTTTTGAAGACATTCCCTTACGTATTCCTCATATGCGATGTTGTTTCCAGGAGGTTCTAGAATATTATAAACCCTACATACATACGCGACACTTGGCGTGATCTCATCCATTGGAGTGATGCGATCATGTCTGTTGGCCTAGATATATAAAGAGGCACCTTCTTCTTGTCAAAGCATTCTGGTCCAACGTCAATCTTAAGCTTTCTAGGCATCTGTCTTGTGTTCCTGCTTGCCTTCGCGCCATTGTACTTTTGATTCTTGTTCAAATATTAGGTTCTTCGCCGATCTTGGCATATTGCGTATTTTCCAAGTATTTTTCTTGTTTTCACATAGGTTCATGACACCCTGATGGATCTGCAGAATATGATATATGGGTTGTATGAGACATGCTTAGGCAAACTGACACCGTCAAAACAACCTGTCATCAGTAGTATTGGAGTCTGCCAGGGGTGCCCACTCTCTCCAATGTTGTTTGGCCTGTATATTGATCAGTTGGAAGGTTGGCTTATTGAGCATGAGGGAGCGAAGCTCAGCTCATGCACCACATAATTAGGAGGCACATATACGTCGTGATAAGCAGCGTCAATTAGAAGTCCTAGATACATTCTGCCGGTCCAGTGGCATGAGAGTTAGCTTGATCAAGACTCTTGCGAGCCAAGACGCCCCTCCTTCAATTACCAAGACCAAAATATGGAGGTGGCACCTACTTACAGTATTTGAGAGTGGAGTTTCCTTCTATCACATACTAGAACACTTCCATCCAACTGTGCATGACAACGGGCTAAAAGTAATACGAACGATCTTCTTTCCCCTGCAAAATTTAGCAACTCTGTAAAATCTAACTGAAGTAATACACAATTTCACTGCCCAACTGGGTTTAGGCTTGAGAGCACAAACAAGCAAGTCTTTCACAGGTTCTGCCCAATCTTGAGAGTTTGATAGAACAACGGTCCCATCCTCTTTGGGCTTAGCTATCTAGAATAATAGAATTGTGGAAAGACTTGGATTTAGATTCGAATAAAATATCAAAGATTTAGTGATTCGGTTGCAAAAGTTTCATATCAAAGATTTAGTGATTGGCTTTGTAAGGATATATCTAATGAATCTAGAAAGGCAAGGGTAGTAGCTGCTTTACAGGTAGTGTCTGAAGGGAGTAAGGAGGAGTTGTCGGCAATCTTGGACACCTTGAGAAAGCCTTGCGTGGACTCAACTTCAACAAGAATTGCCTCCAGATGATATATTTTACCAGTCTGATTGTCGAAGTGTGGTTCAAGCGTCTGGTATTCCTGTGGTTGAGGTGGACCATCAAGCTCATATTAAGTGTGCTGAGAACTTATCTTCCTGTGCAGTTCTTGGGTATTTTACTGGTGGCTATTTAGATTTTTCTCGGTTCCGTGTTTGGTTATCTCGGCTTTTGAGACGCCTTCAACTTCCTCCTTTTCAGTCCATCAAGTTGCTGGCAAAAAACTTTGTTCTTATTATGTTTGAAAGTAGTGATGCAGTGGACTCTTTGGTATCAAGAGGGATTGATCCACTTGGTGGGGAATATATAATGTACCGGCCAGGGGATAGGTTCTATACGTACAAAATTAAAATTTTCGGCGTATAAAGTTAAAAATACGTATTTTTAATAAAATCGATTTAACGATATAAATACCTCTCGCCGGAAAAAAAATCTTCGTCAGAAAAACCTTCTGAAAACCCGATGAAAGCGTCTGAAAATTTTTCGTGCACTGCGGGCCAGAAAGAATCGCCGAAAAGGACAGTGGCCGATATTCGGCGTCTGTAGCTTAAATGGATAGCGTCTGAAAAATTTTTTCACATGCGCTATCGGTCATTCAGCGTCTGTATGGCAATGTGTTCGAAAAAAATCGGCAAAAAAATACCAAAAAAAACAATTCCCGTCCGGAAGATTTCGTTAATGTCTGTGAATCGAACTAAATCGGCGTCTGCGAAAAAAGTCCGCGCGACGTTATGGCGTTGTTTTTTCGCGTCGCCAAAAAATTTTGGTTTAAAGCGTCCTTGATTCGGAAGGTTTAAATGCAGCGAAAAATTTTCCAGCGTCTGCTTGATATAGTTGTTACCGGCGTCGCCGCGAAAATCTTCCTCGGCCGAATTGTTTTTGCGGTATTTCCCGCGTTTACCTCTGCAAATTTGTGTGCCAGTATCGCCTGAATTCATGCGTATTTCGTATAAAGCGTGACAGTATTGAACCTATCCCCGGTACCCGGCATTATTCTCCGGCTTTACACGCATATGGTTCGTGCATTAAAGATGCCTTCTTTGGTTCTCGTTACCTAATCTTCCTCGATCTAATGGCTCATCAATTTCTAGTAGCAATTACAACGGGACTTGGGGTTCATATTTCTCCTCCATCATGAATGGTCCAAGAATTTGTGTCTCTATGCGGTGGACTCGCCTTTACCAGATTGTATAGTTGTGAAGAGCGGGCCTTGGTATAAAAATTTGGATCTTAAACTTCTGGAATGGTCGAGAATTAGCCCGTTTGTTTCACGATAAGGAGGCTTTTGTTAGCTTTATTCGAGGTACTCGTCGTCTCGGTGCATCTCGTTCAACATTCTTCTCAGGTTCAAGCTCCCATTGTTATTTCTTCATCTGCTCATGATCAACCTTTGCCGGTTGCTTTGCATTCCTCTGCTATGGAAGATGCTCTACATACAGTTCCAGTGGTGTCATCCTTAGCACCATCTGTTTTAAACAAAGGACTAACCAACTGTAGTTTCAGCTTCACTTCTAGCGTTCACTGCTTGTCCTCCTCCTGCTGCTGCTTAATCTGTCAGGCCTTCTGTCCTGCATAGTTTATATAGAAGAAAAATCTGCACATGTTCCAACGTTGCTATTGCCGCCTACGGGCTATGGCCTTCTATTATTTGGTTATTGTGTTTAGTGATGGGGCCTAGTCTCCAGGTTTTAGATGGGCTGTTGCCCTTGCATGTGTTGTCCCATAACCCGTTGGGTTCCCGTGGACGTAAAAATTTCTTATCTTATCTTATCTTATCTTATCTTTCACATTTGCCAAATTTCTGTATGAGTCATCAAAAAACACTCTGCTGCATGGTTTGAAAACCGGACTAGAAACATGGGTATTGGTATTTCTTTCTAGAGTAGCCTTGCTTTGTTAAATTTAACCAGACACTACATTTTCTTACTTGACTTACTAGATCATTGCCTTGCATTGCATACCCGTAGGAAATAACGTAGGAAATGCATGCGCTAATGATATTGATAAAGAGTGCATTTTAGTAAAAAAGGGTTTAAAAAGGTCTTCAGTAACGTGGGCTAATGAGGTTTTGAAGTTGGCTTTCCACGGTTATCCAACCATTTTATCGCAACTTGCCCACTCCTTTCCAAATCTGGCCAGTCCTTTCAGCCGCCTTCTATCCCCCCTGCCTCTTCACCCATTCTTGATGATCAAGTTTGACCTGATCCTATGGCATCATTAAACTTCATCGTTGACATTCCTAAACAGAATCAATAATCTTGAAAGTAAACTTAGACATGCCAGAATCATTTAACATTAAAATAAACTCAATACATGCTTGTCTTGTCAACATAAGACCCCTATTCTAACTCATTTATTCTCCTTAGCAATGCCTCCAAAATGAAAAGTCTGGAAATTTGGACATCTAATTTCCCACTTAAGCCTTGAATACAAAAACATGAGATGGTGTGGCTTGCTTACATCATCATAGTCAAAACATCTCGTTCATTCGTGAATTCAGTCGTATTGAATCGGCACAATATATATTTTTATCTACTTACAATGCTAAAAGCATCATAAGTTTGTAAAATGAATACACGCGGAGCGTGCATTCATCTTATTGGCATCACCTAATCACGCTTGGTGTGATTTAGGAGAACTATACTAAGATAGATTTTTATTATTCATCTTATTTGATTTTGTTTTCTGTACTATATTATAGTCCTTAAGTTGAGCAACTGCGCTATGCTCATTAACAATGGATGCAATATGGCTGCTTTTAATAACCAAACAGGGCGGGTCAAAATCTGAAATGTTTGAGATGCTGGAGAGGACTCTATCTCAAACAAGTATACATGAAAAGATGGACTGTACGGAAGCCAAAGAAAAGAGGTGGTGAAGACGATGCAGATCCTTCTGATAGCAGGAGGTCAGATCCAATGGATTCATACAAGATTACCGTTTCTATGGAGCTAGTATAGGCCAAGTGGAATGAATTCTGAGACGCTTATGCGTAAAATAAGCTTTCAGACACCATGGGTAGAGTGCGTCCTATTGATGCAAGCATCTTTGACTTGAATGTGAGAAAGATGAGAAAGACTCGGGGGTTAACTGACACTGAGAATATTTGCATTTTAGACCAGTGCCTGAAGAAGGATGTTTTGTACAAATAAGCATGATTTCATTAATTGGATAAAATAACGCAATTTTGAGAATTTTAAGCACACCTAATTTGCTCAAGCACGAATACTTTCACCTAGTTCTCGACCCCAACAAACATGAGATAATTAACATACACATATACATACAAATTATGTGTTATACTTGTACGTGTACATGATACTTGTAGAAGCCCAATAATGGCCCTACATTTCTACACCAATAATTCACATCAATAATTTTACTTCACTATAAAAACATTTCGACTTCGGTGTAGAGATCATTCATCTTCCATGGCTTCCTCGATGCCTGGGTCGTGAGCACATCCAGATCTTTCAAGTGCTACTTGAGCTACAACGATCTGAATGAATCGCTAGAAATGGTGTTAATCTTGATCCATGGCTCCAATCTAAAAGCTGATGGTCACGCTGGTGCTTGCAAGAAGCTCACTTTCGTGTTGTGGTCCATATTTTTGGCTTCCGATCAAGAGATCTATGAAATTTGAATAGCATCCACGAGCTTTGGTGTTGATGATGAGTGAGTCAATGTTATCGGTGATGACTCTCGTATCTGTTTATGATATAATAATGGTATGAAACGCATTATAATGTATGCGTTTGATGTATCATACACGAGTGTAGTGTAAGGGTGTGCTCTTGACTTCACTATATATGCAAGCGGTCCCTATTTTCAATCACACTGAATTCAATGAAGCACAAAAACTTCTACCATATTAAAATCCACAAAACATGTTTTAAAAGCATATGTATTATACTTGTATGTATACAACAGTCTTATACACGCGCAATAATGGCGGTGTAGTCTACTAATAATTCACGTGACTAATTCTACTTAGCTATAAAAGCTTTTCCCCTTGGGCTAAAGTTCACTCATCTCCCATGGATTTTTCTCCTTCATGAGTTCACCACATCCCGAGGCAATCAAGTGCTCAATGAGCCACTCTAATCTTATGGGTTGCCTAGGCGGGGGTCTTCTTCTTGATCCCTACTTGCGAAGGAAAGCTTTATTTGAGATTCGTTGCCACAGAGCCAATTCATGTTATGATCCATCGATTTGGCTTCTGGCGCAATAGCTATGAGATATCGGGGATCACTACTACATTGTAGATGATGAATGAATCACACATTCAACATTGTATAGTGTAAGAGCTCTTGTGTTTAGATGAAAAATGCAAGGCGTAATGCATAATAGCACTTGTATTAATCTATACAAAGCAATAAAATTAACTACTTTATTGTACCTTGAAGACTCAAGTTTCATCTCCATCCTCGAGGCCTCTTTGCCAATAGTTCCCTGCACACGGATTCCTACCAATGCGAGGGGGATCGAAACCAATAATGGTTTCGGTTCAACTAACCGGGCATAGTCTATCATTTTGAGAGGCTGATAGCGTGGTCCGTCATTAGGATTCACCTCCACTTCTTATGCCGGCGGTCCGAATACTATTGGTATCGCGGTTCCTTTCCCAGCCCGCAGGGCTCCCACCAAGACCTAAAAACCTCATTATAATGAGGCGGTGGGGTCTTGTATAGGATCCTCCTACGCATAGGCTACCCATGTAGGACATGCATCTGCCGGTCTTACAAGCAGAAACATACCTTTATGTACATCTTGGTATGGGTCAAATATCTCCACCTTGCATTCTTGGGTTTATCCTTAGCGAGGTCCGACATAGGCGGCCCGGACCGTCATATCGATCGACCTGAATAGATTCAGGCTCTTGAAGCACTAACTTGCCTTGTTTGAGGCCTAAGTTAAATTTACGCATTGCGGGGGTACTTCACCTAGCACCGCATCACTTTGCACCCGGTAGTCCCATAACCTCGTTCATGTAGGTATTGGACCCGCGAGTTCACACCAACCACTGGAGATATTAGCCCAATGCATCATGTGCCGCTAATGGGCGACCTCAATGCTCCCTATGTCCTTGAGGCATGCATATGGCTTGGCCGGTCTTAGGCGAGCCAATGGTATCTTTGGCAAACCCGGTGTCATCGCTTTCCACATCCAGAATACCCTTTTCGGCAACCATTCTCTATGACCAGGTCTCATCTTGTAATATTCTTGGCCACCCATCATTCATGCGAGAACTTAAGCGATAAGGGCTCCAAGTGACCAATCAAGCGGTCCTTCTTATCAGGAATGTATCCTTTTACGAAACCCTTCCAATCGGGGAACCTCGGTAACAAGGTATGGTGTGCGGTGCCTTTGTGCTACATTCGGAAGAGTTGCATTAGTTACGGAATAGTTAGAGCATCCGACCTGCGATTAACGTTGAATAGTTACCGAAGAGCACATCAATGTCATCATGAGTGTGGCCTACCATCATGAAGCCAACCTGTATTTGATCAAAAAACACCCAACCCACAAGATAGGAAAGATAAAGAAGAGATATCACGTTCTTGTTCTGCCCACTTGCATGGTTGTCTAAGCTGCAAGTAGAGTCGCCTAGGTAACCTCTTAAGTTATTTGGTTGCTTAGGAGGTGCTACAAAGTCTACCCCAGTGCAATTGTTTTTTTTTTTTGTCCTCAACCCCGCTTTGTTTAGAAGTGCGGTTCCCCATGCCCTCGTGTCGAGCTTCTTCTCTCAAATGCCCCCAATTGTCTTTGAAGTGTCCTCCGGTGTTTTGATAGCATGATTCAAAGAACCAACATGAAAATTTGAATCATCCTTCCAAAGATCAGTGAAAAAATGTCCTAAGGCACGTGCCATGGCCATGCATCAGTGCACCCGATCCACGCTTAACTTTCAAGCGTTCACCTCTCCATACCGATTTGGCTAATTTCTCCGGTCTTGGAATCATAGTCTTGTTTTGGTCCATCTTATCATGTATGATAGTGAGGCGCCTTTGATCCGGTGATCGATGGGACAAAAGCTCTCCATGACCCGATACAAGCTCCTACAAGAGATCCGGGGCTGTCATCCTTTCCATGCAATTCTCTTCTCTCCCGTGGATCTCACGGTCTTAGCCATTTTCTTTTATTACAATATTATTGCACTTGGAGGTGTGTCCTCTTTGCTATTGCAACCTCTGCATGGTTTTGCTTCCCACGTGAGAATGAAGAATGAGAGACGTGCTTGCCCATCATCTCCATCACATTGGCGTCCACCTCTTGAAGAATATGCGTTTTAGTTAAGGCGGAGGAGGGAGCCTCTTCACATTCTCTCTCACCCTCCCGGTAGTGATTTTTTGACTGTGGGGCATCGTCTGCATTCTCATCTATGTACATAGAGAGTATGGCCTTTAGTGAGAGTGTGAGGCCTCGGCTTTTGGAGCCCATGTTACCATGCTCGACAACTCGTGACCAGCAAGGAAAAGTCTTAAGCCACTTATAGAATGTGGACATTGAATACCATAGGCTCTATGCCATGCTTTCACGCATACACCTTATTATTTAGCATCGGCTTTCGGACCGGGCCGTTCTCCGAGCAGGCGTCTAACATCTTTGAAAACAAATGTGGTCTGTCGAAGCTCGCAGAGTTCAATAGAACCCACGCATGCCGCGCAATCTCGGTTGTTGAGGAGTTTGCGCGCTGGCATCTTCGCATCTCTTGACAAAGCGAAGATTTAAAGTCTAAAATGGAAGCTGCTGTGATTTTTCTCTCAGCTTTAGTAGCCACAGTAGGTGAATGTGGTGTCCAGGTTAACCATTCTGTACATCCTCTTTGGTGCCTTTTCAGACTCAATTTGCATGGCATAGGGTTCTGCTTCAATGACTGTCTATTTCACAGCCTTAATAAGTGTTGACACAGCAACATTGTCTACTAACACCAAAGCAATCGGCCACCTCACCAGGTCGTGCAATTGTGGCATTTCAGCACATGCTTGGCATCGCATAGTCGGCCTATCTGGCATAGGGAATGTCTTCATTATGGTTCTTTGCCAAGTAGTCTTCTCCCAATCTCATGTCAAACACCTGATTAGGGTCGATGAAGATGATCACCCCAAGGGCATACAAGGTGTCTTGTGATCATGGAGGAGTGTGCAACTTTTCTCTACTAGCTCGCCCCTTGAAATGCCCTCGAAAGTTATTCACGGAAGGGATTTCCGGTGCTTCCAACCCCCTGCTAATCAATTTTTTTAACTTTGGCGGTGTGGATAGGTTCTTGTGTAAGGGTAGCTATCCTTTTTGGCGGCCAAAATAAAACTCCCTAAAGAATCCGCGAGTGTTGTACATTCTGGTTCAGGAAATGGCAAACCAATGCTTCCGTCAAGAATAACTTCCATAGACACTACTACGCTATCTCTCGGCAAGGGCAAGTTGTGGTGCTTCTCGAAGGTATGTACTTTTCCCTCACCCACTTTGACTCCATGGAATAGTATGGACTTCGAGCCAGCCATGTCTGCAAGCACAATGCACGTTAGTGCTTAGAGAAAACGCCACCGCGATGTGACAGAGCACTTTCAAGCAACCAACTTCAAGCAAGACAAACCAACTTCAAGGAAACCTTCACGTTAGCCAGACAAACCAACTTCAAGCAAGGATGTGGTTAGCAGGATCGCGGCCGCGATCTCCTAGAGCAAGCAGGTACCTTAGTCTAGATTATACGTACCTTAGTCTAGATTATAAGCGCCAAGATGTAGCCGATCGGGGATCCTGGGGTACTAGCTGTCGTAAGGATGACCTGCGGGAGAGGTAGATGAATGAATAAGGCAAGTTATGCGAGAGCATTGATGGGTAACTTTATGGGAGAGCATTAAAGTGTACCTTAGTCTAGAATATGTTCGGCAAGATCGCCTTCGCGATCCCGATGACTACTAGTTGTGCCGTAAGGATCACCTGTATCAGAGGAAGATGAATGACAATCTTAAGAATTGTTGAGAGAGGCAACATCTTAAGAATTGTTGAGAGAGGCAATCTATATTCCCAAATTAGAACGGGATTTGATTTACCAGACACAAAGAAGGGGTGCATGCGGTAGATTTAATTGAAAACGCATTTTAATGAATGAACTTGCCTGTCTTCGTCCTTCACTGAATTCTACAACGTAAAATATGCTTGGATGCCTTGAAATTCATCCGAGCGCCATTGTAATCGACCATAGCGCCTTCAATTTAACTCCGGCGCCTCGAAAGACTCCTTCCCAAGCTTTGCTACAATGAAAGTCTTGGAGGGTCTTACCGCATTTGAATTCTATTTGAATTTGAAAATGATGTCCTTCGGGCGGGACCTTTTAATGCCCTAATGTCCATCCTATCCATTTTAAACCGACATGCCGTGGGTGATTTGCTGCCCTTTCCACGCCCACTGCCCCTCACACAAATTCTCACGTGTCACCGTCCCGACGTTCTCTGGCGGGCGTTGCTTTTTGGGGAATGGGGAATATGCCGCCCGGAATCTTAACAAGCCATGACGTCATAATGAAGCCCCCTGTCATAATGGCGCCGGCCGTCATAATGGCGCCGGCCGTCATAATGACGCCGCCCGTCATAAGGACGCCGCGTGTCATAAATGCCCCGGCCATAAGGGCGAACCCTATAAAAAGGGAGGTGTATTTGTTTTCTCACCCCCCCGCGAAAATTTCGAGCGCCCTCGCAAAAACTTCTAGCGCCCTCGCAAAATTTCTAGCACCATCATGGCTCGTGCCGCCGCCCTCAAAGAAGGTAATTTCCGCGTTTTTTTTTTTAGCATAGGTATCGTCATAGCTGCTACCATGTCTTTTTAGGATAGCTAGGTGGTCGATAGGATCGCGACCGCGATAGTTGCGACCACGACCTTTCCTCTCTTATGGAAGGTAGTGCTCACGACAATCGCGGCCGCGATATTGGTGATTTAAAATGTAATACCCTGTTCGTAAAGAACGCGGCCGCGTTTCTTGCCAGCATAATGGTGAGAGAACGCCCTTTCTTACTTAGCTACTGGTCAACCGGATCGCGGCCGCGATCTTTATGAACACCTTCTGCCAATACTAGTGTATCTAACCTGTGTTCAATTGCTACTGCAGCACTGGAACTTTTCCGCGGGCCCAATGTTGAACCGATCAGGATTGTTACACCTGATAAAAGCAGGAAGTGGTGTGTTGAAATTTCATAGACCAAACCTCATGTCACCGAGACCACGGACTTGTGTTTTGTTCTTCAGGAATGGCAAGGTCCCGAAGATTACGAGCGCCTAGGTATAGTCATTTGCTATGTGGGAAGGTACCAAAAAATAATATGCAGGATGCAATAATTTGCGGCGTGGAAGATACTCATCATTGCGGTTTGTAGAGTATGTTTTGCGATGGCGTAATTATGATCCTCCATTATGATTGCGAGTAAAGTCAACAAACCGGCAAGCGGCAGGGGATGCCCACCCGGTGCAAAGGGATTTGGGTGGATATTGCCGTCATATGATTCCTTGAGTTTGTCCGGGTATAAAGTGCAACAGGGGATATACTTGTTGGATTTAGTATGCAAAAAAGGGTCTTTCAGTGTGATAAGAAACCTCCTTCACGCTTTGAAGGCTACTAAGGACAAACAAAGCGCCTTCAAAAGAATGGACACCAACTGGCTCGAGAGCTGTTGCAAAGAAGAGATCCGTGGCCCTCTGCGGGCTATTGGCGAACCATCCACCCCAAAGGATCTTTGTAGTGCCTATGGAGGCTATCCCCTCAGCAAATGTTGGTTGTTCTCGCCGTAGTGGACCTTCGGCCCGTCAAGCTTTTGACCGCTTCCCCCAGAGGCTCCGAGGCAAGAGAAGAACAGCCTGGAGGATCGAGGCCATTCAAGATAAAGCTTCCAAAGCAAGCCGGGATGATAGTGCTCAACCTTCCGACATCTTCTACTCCTTCCTCGCCCACCAAACCAATGACTACTAGCCACTTGTTAGTTCGGAGAACTGATCCCCAAATGCAGAGAAGATTTAAAGTTTAATCCGGATGAAGAAAAGAAACTCAATAGGAGAGGCAAGATCTAATCTCGAGGAGTTCAAAAGATATTACCCAATGGGTGTAAACTGGTTCCAGAAGGTCAGCATTTTCGATTGCGAGCCAGCTCCTGCAAATATGACACCTAGAGTCCGGTCAAATGACCATGTCCAGACCCTGATAAAAAGCTTCAAGAAATACCCAACGGAGGTTCTTACGCCTGCCGATGTCGTTCCATTCGATCCAGTAACAAGGTCAGTTACATCATATTCATTTCTTTCTTGCCATATTTGTTATATATGAATATGCTAAACTGGATCGCGGTCGCGATCTTCATGAACAACTTCTTGCACTAACTAGTGTAACTTGGTCACTTGCAGGAAATTAGTCACTTGGTCGCGGCCAGAAGAACTGGCGAATAAGAAATTTTTTATTATTTCTGGTAATCACAGCATTTTTGCTGCACAGTTTTTATGCACATGCATGGGCAATGTCGAACAAAGATTGGAATTTGCCAAAGCATATGTAAAATGAAGAAGTCATGTGCTGAATGGTAACCTCTCCAACAAGGAATACATTCAGATTTCTATACAGTGCAATGATGTAATCGCAGATACAGTATACAAAGAACCCCTCATTGAAAAGCTCCAACAACTAAGAAACCAGCACAAGGCATTCGGATGTCCTCCACAAGGCCCAACAGGAACTGCAGTGACATCCGCCTGGAAGGTATGTTTTTCCGTTTTTGGCTCAAGAAAAATCGCCGTGATCCTAACCAAAGACGGTGCGGGGATTTTGTCGGTAGCTACCACATGGAAGATCAAGGAACTTAAGGATGAGAAGTTCCCTTTCATGCAGAATCTTCATGGTCTAAACTCGTAGAAGTTGTCAACAAATGGGCAAATCGAAAGCTAACCGATGACCAGGGGAATTACGAGAAACCTTCAAAGGATTTTTTCAACAAGACATTCCTAAGAAACCTGCGAGGAATGAACAATCTTTGAGGTAAAGCCAATTGATGGGGACTAAATCTTACAAGGCAAAGTTTTCTTGAAAGTACAGCAAGGATATGCGGGGCGTTTTAATTGCGGTCCGGGGCTCTAGACATCAGAACACTTTCACTCATGCGTCGTGAAGTGTTATCATATGCCAATTCAAGGAAAGGCTATACAATAATTTCGAAGAGTTGGCTTCATGTTTTTCGTGGAGAGCTGGCGAACAACGTCTCACGGATATTGCGCATTACGGATTTGAATATGTCAAAAGCGAACTATAATAAAGAGGCAGTTCAAGGTAATCTTCCACAGTTTTTTGGAAGCTATTATTGCTATACGAGGCGGAAAAGAGGCCAAGAAAATGAAAAGAAGCAAAACATCGCGTCAAAGACCGTCACAAAATCGGCATCCTTGTTTTACGTGACGGTGTCTAAAATGCCACTGATTTTTTGTTGACATCTTGGTTTACCACGCTGTGGGATGTAAAAAAAATACCTGATTTTTTAGCAGAGTTTGTGCATGACGCAGCAAAAGTGTACCATATAGTAATGTTCCTTAGATCGGCACATTTGCCAACCGTTTGTATCAGATCTAAGCCGATACAAGGTAGCTCCCATGTTTCCCTAGGGGCTTATGAAGAACAAGGATGGGAGAGCAAAAAATATAAAAATTATGTGACAATAAATGAGTGACGCTCGGGTCGCCCGTTAAGCCCAACTTAGAGTCAGTGACTCAAGTCACTAAAGCAACCTAAAAGCACTCCTCTTCCAAAATATCCGACACGCTTAATTTAAGAGGTAGATATGAAAACAAAAAAAGAAAATATTTGGGTTATTTACAGGTAAACCCAAATTCTCATGGGCAGCTATGGAAGGCGACTTAGTCCTCAAGAGCCAAGCAAAAACCTCTTATGTCTATTATATAGTGAAGGAGCCGGTTCCATTAGAAGGTTGCGTTTTGGATTTCTTCGGCGGAACTGCCTCAAGGGTAGCTTTGATGCAAGGAAAGCAGTGTTGCTTTTGAGCATGACGATTTCCTTAGATCTTTCTTCGAGATTCTAGAGAAAATGGCAAGGCGACAAGGAAGAGGAAGGTGATCGGCGAGCAAGGTGAAGAGGCGTTCGGAACATCGTGGGATGTTAATATAACACGAGGGAACGGATCTCCGCCCGGATGGATGGGTTACTTAACCGGCTGGATCGAGAAAAAGTCAAGACCGCAGGAGACGCACCGAGGAATAGAGATAGAAGGGGCCCGAAGGCATGTGCAAAACTAGATCCAACTTTCAAGCTTGAAGCAGCGAATAAGAACTTGGACACCTTAATGCCACTTTGGTAACCAAACAACAAACAAGCCCGGACAAGCCGATTCCTAATTTTGAGTATGTGGGAACTGAAGCCTCACGGAAGTGAGAGAACCTCCCAGACCCTTCACCAAAGGCGAAGGAAAATTTGGTACCCTCTATTGAATATTCTTTGGCATTGCGGGGCCGAATTATTTGATAGCCGGGATATGTCGAAAGCGTGTAAAAACGCTGCTGAGGCAATGGATGTTGACATCGGAAACAAGCTGGATATCTGAGAAATGGACATAATCACGGACCCTTGCTATTGGAAAGGAGCATATTGTAAGAATAGCTGCTCAACATGGTGTTGATCGAGTATTTGAGACTTGAGGTGATAAAGCCTCGCGATTTATCTTTGGGCATTTTGTATAAAGTTTTGTTAAATCATTGTGTTTACATTTTCACTGTTTCGGGTTCAAATATGAGTTATACTATTTGGTTTCACTATGTGTTATACTTTTGTTCACTATGCTTTTGTGTTTATCTCAACATTGAATTGGATAATCAAAGTAGTCCGGAAGATCGCGGTGGCAATTCTGTACACCGGTTATACATCTGATGGAATTAACTTGACCCACGGCTTACATTGTGCTATTTGTGATGCATTCACTTGTTTTCGCAAGAATGTAATGGCGATCCTACGACCACTCGTGATGTTTTGCTCAAACCCCGATTCTTCATATGCTTGACTTTGGGGCTCTGTGCCCGGTGTCAAATTATATATGGCACGGTTATTTTTCAAACGAAACTTAGGATTCTTAACGCTTTGTTTTGGTTCAAAGGAATCATTTCTTACCATTCCCTGGTGACCGCGACCTATTTCGTTGTCAAAGAGAAAAACGAAATTTCTAACCATGCTTAAATTGAGTTTTGCAAACCATGTGAAGGAGGTGCATATAATGAACCCGGTTAATATAGTTACAAAGGCTATCAGATGATGTGGCATTAATTGAAATTGGACTACCAGGCAAGTACAAAGTCAATAATGATGACATTAGAAAATATGTTTTTTGGTCATAAAAATTTCTAAGGAATTGAAAGAATAAGAATGCAAAACATAAAGAGGCTCTGCCCGCTAAGGTATGGCCAAGCTGTTTGAAGAAAAGTCGCCCTTGTGAAGAAGATTACTGGGGAAGAAGACACTGTCTAGTACTTAATCTCCATTGGGTACAATGGTCTCTTACCTGAATCAACTTCTTGCCTTAGAAACATATCACTTTTTAGTGGATGTGAGGTGGAAAAGGAGACATGGGGATGAAACCATAAAGATTACACCATGTTCTTTACCTCCACGTATAAACGACGTTGAGAGGTCTTTTACCATCGTCATTGTATGTCCTTTAGGTAAGTCACATCTACATGCACTTTCCGCTGCTCATGATCTAGAGTGTCTCAAATTTATCAGAGAAGGGTGCGAATTCATGATTGGCAAGGATCCTAAATTAAGAACATTACGAGAAGATGGCGTGGATGTTATCTTCATCGTGGTGTCCATGCTGGGGGATGCTTTCGGGAAAAACCATATAAAACCATGTGAGTGTAAGGGAGGGTTCCCCCAACCATACCGTATAAGCATGGGAGGAGGCTTTTTCTCTTGAATCCCATATAAATTATATAAGAAATATGGTAGGGGTATTTGAAATATGAAGGAAAATTCGTGATAAGGGCTAGTTTTTCTTGACCCTATGCACGCACATGTCCTATTGACTTACATTAGCTGCACCGTCTGGGTGTCCATGCTATGAAACGAGGCTTATGGAACTGCTAAAGCAAAGGGTGAGAATAGTAGCATGTGGAGGTGCTTTCTTCTAGATGATCCGTAATTAACAAAAATATTCTATTAACAAAAATATTCTATCATCAGGATCAAGATCATCAAGATGAGTCTAAATAGGATGAGGACCCTCTCCTAAATGGTGAGATCAAATATTAGCTACTGACGAAGGAGAAGGGTCCTTTAAATAAAAATGGGTTTCCATTGCCCGAGAGCCTCTGAAGGGTGCTAAAAAATGTCACAGTTTTGTGAGTGACAAGCAAGCAAGGGAGTTTCTTGAACCATTGTTCATGCACGTAGTAGCAAAATCTCCAAGGGGTCCTATTGGAAATCTATCTTAGTATAGTTCTCCTAAATCACGCCAAGCATGATTAGGTGATGTCAATAAGATGAATGCACGCTCCGCGTGTATTCATCTTACAAACTTATGACGCTTTTAGCATTGTAAATAGATAAAAATATATATTGTGCCAATTCAATATGACTGAATTCACGCCAGGCGTGCTTTAAACTGATTTAAAAGCACACCTGACATGAATTCAGTCGATGGGGCTTGATATATATTGTGAATTCAGTTGTATTGAACCGGATAGTTAGTGTACATATCCAATTCAACACAGATGAATTCACGCTAGGCGTGCTTTAAGCTGATTTAAAAGCACATGAATTCAGTCGATGGGGCTGAATATGTAGTGTATACATCCAGAACAATACAAATGAATTCACGCCAAGCATTGTTTCAAGACATCGGAATTCACGCCAGACGTGCTTTAAGCTAATTTAAAAGCACGCCTGGCATGAATTCTGTCGTATGGGGCTAGAAAATTATATACATATCCAATCCAACACAAGTGAATTCATACCAAGCGTGCTTTATTATGTAATTAGATAGAGATACTTAACATCCTATTAACAGAATAGCTTATGGTAGTAAAATACCTTTTGTATAAAAATGTCTTCCCCATTCCGTTTAAGGCGGCATTAATCTCAGCCATATCTGCCGATTGAGTACTGGCATCCAAGAATCCTTGAACAATAATGTGGGTCAGTTGGGTTTGTGGGTCTTGCATGCTAGACTTTCTAGAGCATTGTTTCATTGGTACACTTATTATTTTATTCAACAAAAATGAACGAGATGTTTTGACTATGATGATGTAAGCAAGCCACACCATCTCATATTTTTGTATTCAAGGCTTGAGTGGGAAATTAGATGTCCAAATTTTCAGACTTTTCATTTTGGAGCCATTGCTAAGGAGAATAAATGAGTTAGAATAGGGGTCTTATGGGGGTGACTTTGATTCTGTTTAGGAATGTCAACGATGAAGTTTAATGATGCCAGATTTGGAAAGGAGTGGGCAAGTTGCGATAAAATGATTGGACAACCGTGGAAAGCTTCTAGGTAAGGTGTTCAACAATGAAAGTTAAATATCATGGGGCATATGTTAGTCCAAAGGACCACCGACGTCAAATTCCTGCACCAACTTGTAAAACGTGGTTGATTGCCAACTTCAAACCTCATTAGCCCACGTTACTGGAGACCCTTTTAAACCCTTTTTTAATAAAATGCACTCTTTGTCAATAACATTAACTCTTTGTCAATATCATTACCGCATGCATTTCCTATGTTATTTTCTATAAGTATGCAATGCAAGGCAATGATCTAGTAAGTCAAATAAGAAAATGTAGTGTCTGGTCAAATTTAACAAAGAAAGACTACTCTAGAAAGAAATACCAATACCCATGTTTCTAGTCCAGTTTTCAAACCATGCAAGAAATTTGGGAAATGTGAAAGACAGAGACTATGGTTTACTAGAACATGCTGACGGCCATAGCCCGTAGGCAGTAATAGCAGCGTTGAAACATGTGCAGATTTTTCTTCTATATAAACTATGCAGGACAGAAGGCCTGACAGATTAAGTAGCAGCAGCAGGAGGACAAGCAGTGAATGCTAGAAGCGAAGCTGAAACTACAGTTGGTCCTTTGTTTAAAACATCTGGTTGAATTGAATTGGTTTTTACCATTCACAAAGAATACCTATTGAGGTTGAGCAAAGAATACCTATCGAGGTCGAGTCGAAGATGCTTGCTTCAATAGGACGCACTCTACCCATGGTGTCTGAAAGCTTATTTTGTGCATAAGCATCTCAGAATTCATTCCACCTAGCCCATACTACCTCCATAGAAACATCAATCTTGTATGAATCTGTTGGACCTGACCTCCTGCTATCAAAAGGATCTGCATTGTCTTCACCATGTCTTTTCTTTGGCTCCCTTACAATCTTCATCTTTTCCTGTATAATTGTTTGAGATAGAGTCCTCTCCACCATCTTAAACATTTCAGACTTTGACCTGCCCTGTTTGGTTAGTAATGGGCAGCCATATTCCATCCACTGTTGATGAGCATAGCGCAGTTGCTCAACATAAGGAGTATATTAATAGTACAGAAAAGAAAATCAGATAAGATGAATAATGGAAATCTATCTTCGTATAGTCCTCCTAAATCATGCCAAGCATGATTAGGTGATGCCAGTAAGATGAATGCACGCTCTGCATATATTCATCTTATAGACTTATGACGCTTTTAGCACTGTAAGTAGATAAAAATATATATTATGCCGATTCAATACGGCTGTATTGAACCGAATATTTAGCATATATATATCCAAAACAAGTGAATTCATGTCAGGTGTGCTTTAAGCTGATTTAAGAGCATGCCTGGCATGAATTCAATCGTATGGGGCTGGATATGTAGTGTATTCATCCAGTACAATACAAGTGAATTCACGCCAAGCGTTGTTTCAAGACATCTGAATTCACGCCAGACGTGCTTTAAGCTAATTTAAAAGCACGCCTAGCATGAATTCTATCGTATGGAGCTGGATATTTAGTATACATATCCAATCCGACACAAGTGAATTCATGCCATTAATTAACACAAACCATTACATTAAACATGTTTAAAATTAAATTCCCCCCTTAAACCCTCTTTTGTTTGGGTGCATATTCACACGGGGTGACTCAGAACGAGAGTCGTTGGATAGGCATATTCACCCTTATTCCTTAATCTACACCGCACACAAAGATCCTCGTTTGTGGGGTATGGATGTATAGAATTTGTTATCAGATAACAAAATTTGCAAAATACTATAAGATTTCGGGCAATATACTATATGGTGTTGATTTTTATGCGTGCAAAACATAATTACAGGGGCTCTCACGCCCTCACGCCACCCCCGTGGTGAATATGCACCCAAACAAAAAGGGGTTTAAGGGGAATTTAATTTTAAACATGTTTAATGTAATGGTTTGTGTTAATTAATGTTAATAGTAGTTATGTTGGTTGTTATATTAGAAAAACTTTTCTACCCCGGACCCCAAAAAGAAACAAACATAGATAAACTCCGAGGTAAACAAAAAAAAAAAAGCTAAATAAAATAAAAGTACAAAATGGATGATGTGTTATTGCAAACCATATATTTTTAATTGCATAATTTATAGGCTCCAAATTTAGGCTTTGAGCATGAGACTCCGAATACCCTACTTTGATTAATGGAGGTACTAAGAATCCTGATAATCAATGCTTTTCCTCCAAAGGACCAAAGATGACTACACCTGGAAATGATGCTATAAAGTGTAACCTCATCAAGCATCACGCCCTCTCTTGCATCGGCGCAAATGGCATCTTTTCCATATCCATGTTGCCCATATGCTGTAATTAATGAATTCCATGAGACCACATTGTGCCATATATATTGATAAGTGCATTGAACCCATTTTCCACGAGAGACAAAGCTGTGGTGTTTGAACATGCATCAAGAATTCCAATGAAGGTTACATGGTTGGGCTGCATACTTTGCATTTGCATTACAGTAAAGAATTGCAAAACTTCATCCAATTGTCCATGGCTAGCATACCCAAAAATAATACAATTCCAACAATGCTTGCATAAGGAGGCAAGATCTAATTCCTTTGGCAAATTATGAAGCATATATGTGAGAAGGATTTAAACAAGGGAAATTTCCAAATATACCCCTCAAGTCTACAAATATTCCAAAAAATACCCTAGAAATAGGGTGTTTAGCTCAAATGGCAATAACTTTTTGTGATCAATCAACTAAAAAGTGTCCTTCATAAATCTTATAGATATGGAGTGAGTGCTATCCAATAGCAGTAGAATCGAGCCAAAACGGAGTTGGAATCTTCAAGTTATAGTGTTTTAAGTAAGTGCTATAAAAAATGACGTAAATGAGCATAACTTGTGAATTTCAATTCTGATTTCGATGAATTTGATGTCGTTCGGAAGATCTTTTTCTGATCTATAATGATTGTGAAGACAACTTTTGCATTTGAGGAGCAACAAAAACTCTATTACCTTTTTTCCAAAATTGCTCTTCATTTGGAGGGTATTTTTGGAATTTTCTCAAACTTGAGGGGTATATTTGGAATTTTCCCTTTAAACAATACCATAACAAGGACGAAATCTCCAGCTGAGTTGAATGCCTGTGTTCTGTCCAGAGCTCCAATAACCAAACGGAACAACACTACTAATTATGTTCATCATCTGAGCATACATTAGACATGGCATTGCAGCATGAAACACACTTGCTTCTAATGATTTATTACATCTTATCAATTACCAGAAATCACGAGGATGCCAATGTCTAATACTACAAATGTATGTACGGGTACTCACCAATATGGTTCAATCAATTATGTATAAAATTCGACACCGCCATGTTTTTTCCGCTAAAAAAAAAGCTGCAGAATAAAGATTCCGAATTTAGCACGCAGAAATGGGCCACGGGTTACGCCATGTTTTTTCTCGCTAAAGAAAAAGCTGCATAAAGATTCAAAGTTAGCACGCAGAAATGGCCCGTAACCAACCATGTATTTGATACATTACCCGACGCGGGAGGATTCTAATCCCAAGTCGATAGGTTTTCTTTTCCTGAATTGTGTAATCTTCGGATATATAATCCCTATATTTCTTTGCATTTTCATTGAAGCCATTACCACTTTCACCGCCAATCCTTGCCTTCCTTTTCTTTTTTTCCGGACTTTGGGAACTTGATACTATCTTCTTTCTATATATAAGACAAAGGCTCATCTGGTAGCTTCGAACTCATCTAATTTGGACAAACAACCACCCTTTTACGCACCCTCTATCGAGCTGCCAAATCCATTAAGGATTTAAACAGAGGCACCGCTTCTCATAAATCATGTGGTTGCATCTGCGGCATACCTTACAATGCAGACGTATGATTTTGGAAGCCTGTGAAGGGGATTGCTCCATTTCTTGCTTATATTTCTTTCTTTTTCAACAAATTTATAAAGAAGAAGCTAATTAATACATTTGGAAATTTGAAGAGAGGCGGAGAAAGGCAGATCGAAGTTAACCCTAACTGCGGCTCTTATCACCGGAAATACACCTGAATGGGAAAATGAAAAGGGGGAACTGACCTATCCCTTGGATCGAACTGCTTCTAAAACACCGCAAGAAACTCTGCAGAAGGACCACGAGGCTCTAAATTGCAATCCACGAGGCTTGCATGTTCAGCCCCTAAAATAAAAACAGGGCTTTTGTTGTGAGCCCTTGGATTTTGGACCATTGAAAAAAAAAAAAAGCTAAATCAACGACTAAGAAATGGTGCACTCTAGATGTACGCATTAGTACATCCATTCGAATACGCCATGAAATCTTAGGAAAACCTTTGTGAAAAGTGTACAAAAACACAAAGAAAACCCCCTGTTATTATGCTACATATTAGATAGAGATACTTAACATCCTATTGACAGAATAACTTATGGTAGTAAAACACCTTTTGAATAGAAATGTCTTCCCTATTTCATTTAAGGTGGCATTAATCTCAGCCATATCTGCCAATGAAGTATTGGCATCCAAGAATGACACCTCCTATATGCATAGTGACTGTAGAACATTTTGACCTGTCTGATATGCTGCCTGATGAGGGCCTTTTGTGCATGAACTGAATGTTGCCTGTCAATAATGATGAATTTAATTTCATCATTTCCTAATAACTCCTCAGCTTTTGACAACACAGCAGGCTTGTTCGTGATCGAATCCCAAGGTAACACATTTACTGGCATATGCATTTGACCTGGATTACGAATCATGCCCTGAACAATCTCTATAGCATGCGTTGGATCATATCGTCTACTAAAGTAAATGGAGCTTGGTGAACGGACGAGGCACTTCACATCGAGCTGAAACATTGTCTTAAGACCACATGGATAATGGTCAGAGTACTTGTTCAGCTTATTTATGGTCTCCAGCTGCGCCACCCTATCCTGTTCATTCTCAAATACTGTAGGCTCTATACCTTCGACAACTGTAGGTTGAACCTCTTTTCCTAAATTCAAGACCCACTTGGAAGCTTTCAAGTCAGCCAATTCCCTAGCTTGCAGCAGATAGTAACTTGGAGTAGGTCTATTGAATGTGGCTCTATGCACAGCGGTAACACCTTGGCAAATAGATATTGGTGTAACTGTTACATTACTGGGCCAAGCATACTTTAAACATGTCTTCATGAAAGTATCTTTGTATGCAGTTGCTCTACAATGAGTAAATCTAAGTAGATCTTCCTTCTGCTTATGTGAAATCTCCAAGAGCAATTTGCAGTTGGTATCATCTTCTTCCTCACAAGAGAGTACGATTCCTTGTTTTATCATCATGTCTAAATCTTTCTTTCTAAGAAGTGTGTTAAATCCAGCTTGCCATTTGTTTTGGATAGATCAATGCACCAATATTGGTAGTGATCTTGTTGAGGAGGATAATGGGACACCATTAACTAATGAATGCTAGAAATGATCTTTTGGAAATGAAACTTATAACTTCGAATCACAATGGTTAGGTAGAGATATTGAGGCTTTCGATGATCATTGCTTGAATTGTACAATGTGAGGTATTAAGAGAAAAGAAAAGAGAATCAACTTGCATTCATTTGAGACCATAATAAAATGCTTATAAACTAGTGGTCTTTGGAGTAATGTGTTGGATGATACAATTAACAAGAATCGTGATATATCTATATCTAATCTAGAATAAGAATATAGAAACCTAGCTAATCCTTCACGAAATACAATTATATGGCACTAAGGTTATCTTAATAATTATTCGTTTCATGGTATGTTGTAGCATGCATGATTGTGGAACAATAATGTGGGTCAATTAGGTTTGTGGGCCTTTCATGCTAGACTTTCTAGAGTGTTGTTTCATTGGTACACTTATTATTTTATTCAACATATAATAAATGTGATTTTATTTATAAGGATTTGTAGAATGAAATCACGCCAAGCATGTTCACATACCTTTCATCATCTGGAACTTCGTCGTCATCATAGGCATCATTCTCTGCTGTGACCACCGTACTCTCTGTCTTCTATTGACTATCAGAAGTGTCATTTTTGGGTGTTAGCTCTTTTAACTCCTTCCCTACTGATAGTATTTTAGTGTTGAACTGGCAAACCTGGGAATCACTAGAGACGTCTGTGCAATCTCTTTCCTGGCTAAGCTTTCCATTATTTGCCCTTGCAACTGTGTCCTTCCTTGCCATTGGTATAGGATTGTCAACACCACTATTAAGGAAGCCCATGATATCCTCTATTTGCTGCCCTATAACTTTACTTTGAGCATCCAGTTGAGCAGCCATTTGCACTAGTTTACTTAACAGACTGTGTATTACTAGGTCCCTCACCAGATTCACCGTTCATTGTGCCTTTTGACATGTCCATGAGGTTTGCGGCTGTTGAACATTGCATTATTTGATTTTGTTTTCTGTACTATATTATAGTCCTTAAGTTGAGCAACTGCGCTATGCTCATTAACAATGGATGCAATATGGCTGCCTTTAATAATCAAACAGGGCGGGTCAAAATCTGAAATGTTTGAGATGCTAGAGAGGACTCTATCTCAAACAAGTATACATGAAAAGATGGACTGTACAGAAGCCAAAGAAAAGAGGTGGTGAAGACAATGCAGATCCTTTTGATAGCAGGAGGTCAGATCCAATGGATTCATACAAGATTGTCGTTTCTATGGAGCTAGTATAGGCCAAGTGGAATGAATTCTGGGACGCTTATGCATAAAATAAGCTTTCAGACACCATGGGTAGAGTGCCTCCTATTGGTGCAAGCATCTTTGACTTGAATGTGAGAAAGGTGAGAGAGACTCTAGGGCTAACTGACACTGAGACTATTTGGGTTTTAGATCAGTGCCTGAAGGAGGTTTTGTACAAATTGAATGCTGCAACTATGTGAAGGAGGTGCCTATAATGAACTCAGCTAATAGAGTTACAAAGGCTATCAGGCGATGTGGCATTAATTGAAATTGGACTACCAGGCAAGTACAAAGTCAATAATGATGACATTAGAAAATATGCTTTTGGTCATAAAAATTTCTAAGGAATTGAAAGACTAAGAGTGCAAAACATAAAGAGACTCTGCCCGCTAAGGTATGGCCAAGCTGTTTGAAGACAAGTCGCCCTTGTGAAGAAGATTACTGGGGAAGAAGACACTGTCTAGTACCTAATCTCCAATGGTCTCTTACCTGAATCAACTTCTTGCCTTAGAAACATATCACTTTTTGTAGTGGATAACAGAGGTGGAAAAGGAGACATGGGGATGAACCATAAAGATTACATCATGTCCTTTACCTCCTGTATAGGACTGACGACTGAGAGGTCTTTTACCATCGTCATTGTATGTCCTTTAGGTAAGTCACATCTACATGCACTTTCCGTTGCTCATGATCTAGAGTGTCTCGAATTTATCAGAGAAGGGTGCCTCATTTATGATTGGCAAGGATCCTAAATTAAGAACATTACAGAAGATGGCACATGTTATCTTCATCGTGGTGTCCATGCCCGGGGGATGCACTCAGAAAAAACCGTATAAACCATGTGAGTGTAAGGGAGGTTTTTTTTTTCCGCCCAACCGTACCGTATAAGTATGGGAGGAGGCTCTTGTATCCCATATAAATTATATAAGAAATATGGTAGGGGTATTTGAAATATGAAGGAATTTTTTTAAGGAAAATTCCGTATAAGGGCTAGTTTTTCTTGACCCTATGCACGCACATGTCCTATTGACTTACATTAGCTGCACCGTCTGGGTGTCCATGTCATCAAACGAGGCTTATGGAACTGCTAAAGCAAAGGGTGACAATAGTAGCGTGTGGGAGTGCTTTCTTCTAGATGATCCAGAATTAACAAAAATATTCTATTAACAAAAATATTCTATCATCAAAATCAAAATCATCAAGATGAGTCGGAAGATGACGAGGACCCTCTCCTAAATGGTGAGATCAAATATTAGCTATTGACGAAGGAGAAGGGTCCCTTAAATAAAAATGGGTTTCCATTGCCCGAGAGGCTCTGAAGGGTGCTAAAAAATGTCACAGTTTTGCGAGTGACAAGCAAGCAAGGGAGTTTCTTGAACCATTGTTCATGCACGTACTAGCAAAATCTCCAAGGGGTCCTATTGGAAGACTGCAATGTTCAGCAGCTGCAAACCTCACGGACATGTCAAAAGGCACAATGAACGGTGAATCTGGTGAGGGACCTAGTAATACACAGTCTGCTAAGTAAACTAGTGCAAATGGCTGCTCAACTGGATGCTCAAAGTAAAGTTATAGGGCAGCAAATAGAGGATATCATGGGCTTCCTTAACAGTGGTGTTGACAATCCTATATCAAATGGCAAGAAAGGACACAGTTGCAAGGGCAAAGAATGAAAAGCTTAGCCAGGAAAGAGATTGCACAGACATCTCTAGTGATTCCTAGGTTTGCCAGTTCAACACTAAAATACTGTCAGTAGTGAAGGAGTTAAAGGAGCTAACACCCAAAAATGACACTTCTGATAGTCAATAGAAGACAGAGAGTAAGGTGGTCACAGTAGAGAATGATGCCTATGATGACGACAAAATTCCAGATGAAAGGTATGTGAACATGCTTAGCGCGAAATCATTCCACAAATCCTTATAAATAAAATCACGTTGCGCGCGTTTTAATTATTTTTCATATCGCGTTTGGCGTGATTTAATTAATGTCGAGCGTGATATGAGAAATAATTAAAACACGCGTTGCGCGATTATGTTTGTTGCAATGTATGTGATAAGGGCATCTTTGTATATCATATATTACTGACCCACTATTTGTCTAATGTTCGACCTAAACGGAGTTCTATGCAAGATATTCTTGAAAAAGAAAGTGCCTCCAGATCAGTTCCAGCAGATGCCAGTGGGATCAAATTTTAAGTGGATCTATCAGTGGCCGTACTTGAAGGGGATGCTGGATGAGGCATTTAGGTTATTCCGAGTTGGTATTTGGTCATCCATGGAACTTCGAAACATCAAGGATAATAAGGCATTGGGAGAAATGAATAGAGAATGGATAACCTTTTGGTATTAGACCAAATGTGTGCAGTTCAGTAATCCTAAAGATCCCACATGCAAGCCTATCTTCATCAAACACTTGAGTAACATGATGGATGAACTTGGTTTCCAGAACAAGGATGATATAATCATAGTCGATGATAATGCTCTCAAGTGCTTCTACAACCAAACTCAAGCCCTAAATCTACCATTTTATGATGCAAAGAAATTTGCGATAGATGATTTCCTGGTCCAGTTTATGCCTAAATATGAATAAACTAGATATGGGTTGACAGTGCTTGACGTGTTAGAATCACATCAAGAACTAGATACAACAGCAGACATAGAACCTTGTTGCTTATGCGGTAAAACATGAGTTGACCCCTTAATGTTTTATTAGAATATACGATTGTTTTATTGATATTCGTTGTATGTGTCCATAATTTCAGGGTTCTTCACATCCCAAAAAGAAATGTAATATGTGATTAGATTAAACATTATTTTCTAGTAAGTATTCCAAGATTATGATGTCATGAAATTTAACAACTTGCCCTTCATTTGTACAAATTTCATGTCACGTTTAAAAGACACTTGAGAATTGCAATATTTATGTGATTTATAACGTCCAAAAAAAAGATAAGAAAACAAGGTGCAAAGCACTGTGGATTGCCCCCAAAATGCTATTATGAATAAAGCTTTATAAATGTATCTTCGCAGGTGATGCAGTCGAGCTACCCGCACTTTGTTGGCCCGACGACGTTTTAGCGGCTCTTTCTGAATCTTCTAGCATTCATATCGCCATGTCATATTGAAGGCCACATAGCATAAAATAGAAGAATCTAGCACATATATATATATATATATATATATATATATATATATATATATATATATATAAGCAACTTCAACACATATGCTAGATGATGCCATTATAAACATGTTGCATGATTCCATAACAAACGTACAAAAATGATGCATTACTAAGTTTGCATAAGAAATTCATAAGGTATGATGATGCCCTCAAATAGCGATTAGCATATTTAAATACCTATTTACAACATTTTAAACTCCAAATCAATTTTCATGGTGAATTCTTACTTCACTACATGGTGCTCATGGCATCTCCTGGAAAAATATCCATGTATATCCACACTCTGTGGTGACACATGAACCGTAACCCATTATAAACCGTTTCTGATATTTGTGATGATACATGAACCGTAAGCTCATTATGAACCCTTCCAAACCCAATCTCCTTTTCAACAAAGCATGATGCATGATGTTGTAGAAAAGAAAAATGGATGGAATAGCCCTTTCGAAGTCGAGAACAGAAGGGCAAATTGCACATCTCAGAGATACTCAAGCATTCATTCACAATTTACTTGGAGGAAAGATGTGCTTCTAATATATGGTATTTTAATGTAATCTGTGACTTGATGTTTTAAGCCTGACTTAGCATCATGAGTAATTTGTCAAAGACGACTAAATGCAAGTATGATTACTCAGTGTTTTCTTGAGCCTTTGGCGAAGAGTGTGTGGCTTCTACACAGATTGGCATTTTTTGTGCATCCAAGTACTGGGTGGTGCTTTCAGAGTGACCCCTGATGCGAGAAACGAAACCATCCGTTCAAAGTTAGAGCGGCTCATAGGTTCAATCGAAGAAGCTAAGCGTCTTTTAGAAAGAGATTATTCGTAGAAATGGCAGAAAACAAATATCATATTATATGTTCTGCATCCAAAGCATTAAGAAACATCAGAAGAAAACAAATATCATATTAAAGTATTGCGTAATCCCATCCGACTTTACAGAACAACTCAAAGCTTTTTGTCGCATAGTTGTATACATCAGTGAAATGGACAGCTTTCTTTTGGTTCAAATTGCCATTGATGGAATTCAGACAAATTTCTATAGCTCAAATTGCCACCAACAGAATTTAATGCAACTTTTTGCTTTTTGTGCACATATTTTTCCATCCAAATACAATTTTGTCATTACAATATGGATCAAAGTAGCGGCCTTCTTTCCGCTTATGATCTAGTGGGTTCTTGAGAACAAATTATCAAGGTAATATGATGTTGCGTAATAAATATATTACAAGAAGATGAGAAGTTTTTAGGCTTTCACATCAATAATTTGAGTTCGGGGTTAGTGGGCATAGTATGAACAAATAAAAGGTCGAACTAAAGGTAATTCCACGCCTCGCTTTACAACCATTGCCGCATAAATGAAAAACTCCATATGATGATCCCCAACCTCCTTATTCTTCATTTTAAATTTAGTACCAACCTTCCCAAGACGATCTTGACCTGCCTAGCAAAAGCTGCCAAACCCCGGCAAAGATCGAACTAGTCGGGCTTTAACACAAATTCTTGAATGTCGGAACCAAGACACTATCAAACTTTTAACAAAGACAACATGGCATGTTCTTTTACCTTTTATCCGAAACTCTAGCAAAATTTACAAAGATCTATTAGATCACTATCACTTGTGAAGCGTAACCCGGTCACCTTCATCATCCTCGTAGACTTCAAAAAAGAAAGGACCCATTAATAATGACCTAGGATTTGCATTTACCAATAATGACAACAGGAAGTGAACCGATACTTACCATCAATTGAGGGATCCAATATGAATCAATATCTTCCAAACGTTGCTTAATAATAGATATAAGCTTAGAAATGCTTTGAACACCTTGCTTATGATAGATATAAGCTCGTAAAGGCTTTGAACACTGTAGTTTAAAAGAAATTTATGAAATTTACACAACTTGTGTGGATAAATCTTTGTGATAACTCACCACATTGAAACCTACTTGGATACGCCCCTTCTCGCCTCCAATTTAAAAGCAAATGCATTGGAGACGGAATTATTCGCTCAAATACATTCAGTGTGCATGGGCCATCCCAAGATGAGCCTTGGCAGTAAATGTCGCAACGTGGAAGAAAATTTGTCAAGACGGGCATAGCAATGCATCAATAAAAGATCAATACTAACAAAGAGAACGAATCAAGATGTTTCTCCAAAAGAGCTCTTGTGTTCGTGATCAATCTTTCAATATTGGCATTTGCCGCCTCTTATCTAATAAGTTCGGCTCCCTTATTCACACGAGATGTTGTCTTCTTCTGAATCAACACCCAAATCCCCGTCTGCAGGACCAACGAACTCCAAACTCGAGTCAAGCCACTTCATCGCTTCTTCTCCGCTTTTTTTCCTTGCCTCTGTCTCCGTTTTTTTGCAAGAAATCCCTAGCCACAAGCTTCGGGGCCAAAAACCTGGCAGGCCTCGAATCCCTTCATCAAAAATTCCCACCTCCCCCCATACATTGATAAGTACCTCTGCGAGAGTTAGGGCATGGCGGAGTAAAACAGGTCCCGACCATGTTCCTTGAAGGAAACTTCAGCCGTGAAGTCGGGCAAGACGCGGGCCTACCTCACCCCTCAGAATATGTTGCAGATCCATTGCAATGCCTCAGAATCCCTTCAAGGCTTCAAGCCCTGCAAATCTCTTTAAGGCCCTGCGAAGTTCAAAGTAGATCCCTTTGAAGCCCCCGCTAATCTTGCAAATTTTTGCCATTCCTGGCAAGGCTAGGCTATGGCGTAGATTGCTGCGCAGCAGCTCTTTCCGCAAGGCCGCTATGGCGATGGAGGTCCCCGCAAATACCATCCCCGCAAATCTGGTAAATCACTGAAAAGCCCCGCAGATCGTCGCGAAATCGGCCAAGACTCCGCAGATCTAAAGCCGTTGCATTCTAGCCTTGTTGCTTGTGTTATGACCCTATAGGCTTTGAACGATCCACATCAAGGCTGCTCCTCCAAGGATTAACACCAATTTTCATTTCATTTGTTGCAATGCCCCCACTGGGGAACCGCGATCCTTACAAAAAAAATCCTCAAGAAGTCAGGGCCAAGATCCTGAATGCCAAAGACTCCATTTTCGCTCGAGAAGAAATAAGGTGGGTGGCCCAACCATATAAGTTTAACTCCAGCTCTTGATTTCGCTTGCAACCGAGTAGCCATGTCCAAAACCTTTTTGCCGAGGCCGAGCTCCCCGGGAGGGGGGGGGGATCCCACCACCGGTCGAAAGGTGGTCGCCCCTTCCTCCTCAGACGGCTAGGAAGTGGAGATCGAGCATTCCACTCTGAGCGGATTCGCTCAAACTAGATAAGAAAAAAAAACGCGGCGGAAAGAATAATTTTTGTCCTCTTATTTTAGAAAGAACTAAATAAATAGACGTATTAACTCGGGCCTGCCTCGTGCCCGTAAATATTAGGAGCAAATTTTTAATGGGAACAAATGTATCCGCTTTATATAGGTAGTGAAAAACCCAAAGATAAATTCTAAAAAAGGAATCTCTAGCCCAAAGGTTAAAAAAAAAAACCAATAGTTTTTCACAAAAAAACGAAGCCCGATCACGAAAAATAATTTGGCGCCCAAAACACGTGAAAACCTTAGCGATATTCATACAAAAAAAACCAAAAAGTTTTTCACCGCCGAAAAACAATCAAGAATGACGGCCGCCGATTATCGATATACCCCGATATGCCGAATATGCCAAAACCAACCTCCCTAACGAATTGCCTTAACAGGGGCAATCCAAAAGTGCATGTGAAAAGGATCGGCAAAGGAGGAAAACGGAAAAAAAAAATCCATCAAGAAAAAGGAAACGGGAAAAAGGGAAAGGGAAAGGGAAGCAGGGGAGTGATGGAGGGAGGGAAAGGGAAAAAGGACATGAGGAAAAGGAAAAGAGAAAAGAAAAAGGAAGGGTCAAGGAAGGGAAAATTGTAATTCGGAAGAGGGAAAGAGTGGGAAAAGGAGGAAAAGGAAGCACTTAGAAAAATAGAAAGAAGAAAAGGGTGGGAAAAAAGGACATGGGAAAAGGGAAATAGAAAAGAAAAAGAATGGAAAAGGGGGGGAAAGAGAGAGAGGCACGGGAAAAAAGAAAATGAGGAAAAATGGAAAAGGGGAGGAGAAAAAGGAACATGGAAAAGGGAAAGAGGGAAAGGACGAGGAGATGGAAAAAGGGAAGGTAAAAAAGGCATGGAAAACGAGAGGGAGAAAAAAAAATGGAAGGGAAAAGGGCACACAAAAAAGGGAGGAAAAGAGTGGGAAATGGAGGAAAAGAGAAGGGAAAATAGGCATGGAAAAGCGCGAAGTAAAAGCTTGAGAAAAAGGGAAGACATGGAAAAAGGGTGGGGAAAAGAGAAGGCATAAAAAAAGAGAAAGGGGAAGGGAAAAGGGCAAAGAAAAAAGAGAAGAGGGTAAAGGTGGAGAAAAGAGCAAAAGGGAAGGGAAAAAGGTTATCGGGAACAGGGAATAGGGGGAAGGAAAGGGATGGGAAAACAAGGAAACATGTGAGAAAGACGAGGAAAAAAAAGGAAAAGGAAACAAGGTGCTGCGCACGGAGGGTTGCCCTCCGTGACTCGAGAGTGAAATGGCTTAAGTCATGTTTTCGAGCATATATCGACATATACTTGGAATATGCCACAAACCCACATGGATGAGGGTAAATATAATATAGCTGGTATAGGATCCAGAAGACCACAAGGAAAGCTATACCTCAAAGCCAATCAACTCTCGCCCGTGATGGATGGATGGATGGAGCTAAAAAAAGGTAGCGCTTAAAAGAGTACCAAGCCAGCTTGAAACTTTTGGCATAAGATGAAGTTTAAACTTTTGTGGCATGCATGTAGTTCTTGTTTTCCGGCAGCTGGAAATGGCATTAACTATATCTAAAATTTGTCTTTGAAGTACTTGAAGCAATAATCAAATGCTTCAAGTACTTGGTAGTAGATTGTTCATCCGTGTCAATCATACTATTGTCCGTAAATATTTGGCATCCTAGAAATTGGTGCCCATCGCCATCTCTCAATAACCAAAATCTTTCCTCCCGTTGTCATCATTGTTGTTATGGATAAGGTATGTCCTGGTTGCTTTTGTGTATCTATGGAAGCCCGTGGTACTCTCTGTGCTGGGTGTTGCTAATATTTCACAATTGCTAATTGAGCCCATGATATTGTAATAAAAATTATACTTATTTTTCTATGATGTCGAAATGTCACACAAATCCTCTATACATCATCACATGTACATATATGCTATCGTGATCTACATAGATGCTATGTAGACAAAACGAATTAATCATCATCCACAAGACTAAGGGATATTGCAATCACCACAATGAGCAAGGACTTTATAATAAATCAATAAGTCTCAATTCAATATGAGCCAGATCTGATCAACCTGTTTTGCATTTTTACATATGTTCACTTTGGGCTTGTTAATGATGCATTATATTTATGGGCAATGTTGATGGCAAACGTCTAATTTATTGCAAACACTAGAAAAATAAGTGGTTTCTTAATTCATGATGTCTCAGATTTTTGGCATTATTACACTGTATTTTTTGGCGTTGTTGTATCCGCAAATAATGTATCAAGAGACATAGCAAACATGTCGTTGTAATTAAGGAAGATGAATCAAGTGAATTTTGCTAAACAAAATGGCTCTTTGTTGTCTAATTGCTCCAATAATCTATTGCATCCATATACTATATAGTGTCTCTATACCCCTAGCTATCAAGATATATTTAATATTTTTCGTAAGTTCTAATGCCCGAGCATCATCTTCAATAACCTCAAATATGGTAGTAAAAGAAGATTTGTATTGATGCAATCTATTGCAAGATGTCAAATCATTTATCATTTCATGTATCTGAAGAGGCTATATTCAAAGCTGCAAACTTAAAAAGGAATGAATACGAACAACAACGAGCAACACAATAATACACAGGATATAAATAGCTTGCATCACAGCCTTGAAAACTGACACCTCGATTAATGTTAGGTTGAGACGAAATAGGAATGAACAGGTCTTCCATAGCCACGGATTTCACTAGGGGTAAAAGAACAAACAGGATTTAGGAAATCGACAATCATTTGTTGCTATGAAATGAAAGAAGATTTGACCTCTTTCGACATTTTAGCGTAACCGTAGTTCAACCGGGCAATGCAAACCGTGATTGGGCTGCACTAAAAAATCAAAGGACAAGGTCAAGGTAGTAAACCGCGTTTAGAGCAGAAGCCTCAAATTTTATGGGGGCGAAGGGGGCCACACATGAATTACCTAATACATGAAAGATGGCAAGATCAAATGCAAATGAATTATGGTCACTGTGACCTAATGTTTTCATATACATCTCGTAAAACTATTCGGCATTACTATGTTGGACATGCACGCTCGATTTTATGCATGCTTGCTCGATTTTATTTTTGTATGCAATGCAAGCATTGCTAGACTTTTCTCCATTGGAAATAGCATGTATTGATACAATGACAAGTTGGCAAAGAAGATTAATAGTGATTAGAAATAAATTGCAAAAACATCCTTAAATTTTTAACAAAAATCGAAAAGCAATCCATTATTCCGTAAACGTTGGACTCCAATATTTTCTCTGTTATCATATTTTTTGTCACAAAGATTGATGAAGATGTTCCCAAACTGTGACTTCCGGAGAGATTTCCAAATATTTTGGAGACTACCTTTTCTATTTCTTTAGGAGCTAAAGTTTATTATCTTCAAGAACAAAAGCTTCAGAACGGATCTCATGAGAAAAAAAAAAGCTAAAGACTACAAAAAATAGATCTACAATTAAGAATAGATCCTGCAAGAGTAAAGGCTTTAGGAATAGATCTTTGACAAAGAAAAGCTAACAAGCATGTTCTGCAAGTGTTGGGGTGGTCACCACTCACCACATTCGCCACCACTCACCACACTTGTCACCACTCACCACACTCATCACCACACGCCACCACTCACCACACTTGTCACCACCACCACACTCATCACCACACTCGCCACCACTCACCGCGACTTGTCACCACTCACCACTCACCACACTCACCACTATTGAGCTCGTATAGGAGACCGTATATTGTATATGGAGTGATATACGCACATGCACGCGTGTAGGATATTTGCACGTATGCATTGTAGAGCCATGATGAGCATTGTATTATCCGAAAGGTAGAGGAGAAACAGGAGACGGGTGTATTGGAGAGAGGATTTTTGCTTGATCTAGCTATGGAGATGATGATTCTTCAGCTGTGCATTGCCTTATTCGGGATAGATTGAGCTTGGATTGTTGGGTTTTTCATCCTTCTTGCAAGGTTAGAGTCTAGGCTCTAACAATTTGGCGACTACGGTGGCTCGATAGACCATTGATTGGCAAGAATTTCCATTGAAAAGGAGTTGTTACCATTGGTATTGGTGATCGCCAGTAAAGAACCACACCATTGTGAAAGGAGCAATTTCTTGTGTGAAGGGGATTTTGCCGAATTGATTTGTGGAGCAAAATTTGACAAGGGAGCATAGTTTTATGCCCAAGGGAAGTAAGAAGGATATCCCACCAAGCTCTATCGTAACAAGAAGGGGACCGGTGAGTCAATCTTTGGGCTCAAAATTGCATCAAGATTCAATTTCGTTTTCAGATTTGGGAGCAGATCTGGGGTCTAATTCTCATATCCAAGAGGTTTTGATTCCATTTACCGATCTAGAAGGTAATCCAATTTCGTTTTTCAAATTGAAGGGAGATTCAATTTCGTTTTTCCAATTTCAAGAAACCCAAGAAGAGGCAGAGATGGCTGTATTACCACCTATGGTATGGGGTTTTCAGACAATGGGGATTCCCAAGTTTGATAATCTCGTAGATCGGGATCCTTTGAAGCATATTGTGAAGTTTGAGAGGTATTGCCAAGAATGTAAGTTACCTACCGGGTGATTATTTGCTTTGGTTTCATAGTTCTTTGCAAGATTCAGGTGGAGGAATGGGCACAAACCCACCGGATACCATGACATATCGGGGAATTAAAAGAAGCATTCATTGCAAATTATGAAGAAGTCCATGGTAAGGATAAGACTATGGAAAGGTGGACCAATTTCACACAAAAGGAAGATGAATCAATTAGAGAGTATAATTAGAGGTACATTGCAGTTCTCAAAGCCGTGGTTCATTGGAAGATTGCAAGGAATGATGAAATGGATGTTCAATGGTATGTAAAGGGGCTGAAACGAGCTATTGCTCATAAGGTGAAGGCCAAATAGCCTACAACATTACTAGAGGCACAAAAATATGCCTCAAGGCTGAAGATAAGTTGGGATATATTCATGAAGTTGTTGCTCCAGAAAGCATAAAACATGAGCATATTGCAGCCAAGATATCTAAGCTTACAATTGGTGAGAAGCCAAGGGAGGTGCAATTTATTACTTGTGAGTATTGTGGGTCTATTGGACATTCTGATACTACATGTAGATTGCTGAAATTCTGCTCAAGATGCCAAATAAAGGGCCATAATGATCAAGAGTGTAGGGAGAAGAGATTCTTTGGGAGGGCCAATCCGGTATTTGCTGTTATGCAACAAGCACCACCTATTCCTATTCAACCAATGCAAGCAGTACCTATCATACCACAAGTTCCAATGATGCCACAAGCTTCAATTGCTCAACAAGTTCCAATGAGTTCCACACAAATGGTGCAGCCACAATAGGGATGGTATCCAAGTAAGGCTCCTTTGTATTGCAAGTTATGTGATAAATTCAAGCATGATGAGAGTACTTGTTGGAAAATTCATGGGAAACCGGAATGGGCAACCAACAAGTATCCACCAAGGCAGCAAGTGTTTGAAGCAGTACCTCTTCCTAATAATGATGTTCGCATTCAAAATGCAAAGTACATTGATAATCCTCAAGTTAAGGCTCTTATTGAGGAGCTTAAGAAACAAGAGAAGGCAAAATCAGTAGTAAATTGTGGATTTGTTGAGGTAGACAAAGGGACCCATTTCAAAGAAGAAGAAGAGATTGAGAAGTAAATGCAAATTTATAAGATCACAAAAGGTGGTGCAAGAACCAAGAGTAGTGCCAATTAAGTGAGAAGACTAAGACCTCTTTCCAAAGGTTTTGAAGGACATGTATCAGCACCTAAGAAGGTGCAATTCAATCAAGGTTGCTACGTAACAGTTTCAGTCTAGAAGAAAATCAGCCCATAGTGATGCCTCCTATGGTGGATGAGGAAATTCAAAATGAAGATGATGTGGATCAGCCAAGTTTTGGACACTAAAGTTACACTTACTCTTTGAGCAATTGATGCATTATTCTCCCAAATTGTTGCAAGACATAGGGGGAAGAACAAAATCAGAACTTTCAGTCCAACAAATCATCTCAAATGATACCAATAAGAGTAGAATAGAGCCACCACCCCGGCAATCCAAGGATCCAGGGCTATTTCTTTGTGATGTGAGTATGAACGGGTATTTAGTCAAAGGAGCAAACATAGATATGGGCAGCGGAGTGAATATAGATCATCCTCTGAAATCAAGCATGGATGGGACAAACAGAAATCAGGTAAATCTAATCACATCTCACATGGTTGAAGAGTATGAGCATGTCCTTTTATGTGAAAATGATAAATTTGAGCATTGTCATGAGAAAGAAAGTGATAGATGCTTGAGCAGCCCTGAGTTTGAGACTTTTCACACATATGAAACATTTTTGGATGATGATGAACCATTATTATATGAGGTAGAGTGGAAAGCATTGATATTTCAGCATTTGAGCACTCTAAAGATGTGCTACGTGCTCTTGAATTTGGCGACAGTCATGATAACAGTCCTCTTTATGAGACTTTCAGATTTGAGACATGTATACCAGTTGAGCAAGAACTTTACGTACCTCAAATGGAGAAATTTACTTGCTTTGATGGTTTGGCACTAAACCATGAGCTAGAATTGCAAATTTTTGATGCTTTGATGAATGAAGTGTACCTAGAATGGTTCAGACCTGTGTTTCAGCACTGTAGCAGTCCGAAGAAGTATGAGAATCAAGGACAACTATTTCCTTGCATGTTTGAGCATGGAAGTATGGAAGAGGTGAGTAAATTTGAGCATGACTATGTGATAAAGGATGGGAAATTGGACATGATCAGCACTTTATCTCAATGTGCAGCAGCCAAAGAGGCTCCTAAAGGTTTATTTGCACCATTTGAGACTAACAAGTTAGTTGGAATATGTCATTTTAGCAAGTTCTGTTATATTACATCAGATTTGCCACATTGGTATGCTACTGCAGTAATATTTGAGCAGGTTGTTGGACTGTGGCTTGTTCTTTGGCCACACTTTTTGCAGTTATTACATGTTGCCAGAATTCTCCTATTTAGAAGATGCTTACTTAATAGGGTTGGAGTTGGTTGATAATTCCAGAAGGGGAATTGTTGCTTAATCCCAGAAATGGAGAAGACCTCAGGCCTAGAGAAGTGCTATTCTAAGGGATTCAGATTTGGCATAGCTCCAATTACAGAGAATTTGTGGAGAACTTTTGGGTTACAGCAGGTCATTTTTCTGTAAAAACAGATGGTAACAGTTCCATAATACACAATCTATCCTATATCAAAAGATATTTTTCGACGATACGAATCCAACGAGCTATGGTGCAGGTCAAACGGAGTTCTGGAACTCAAGATATCAGCTTTCAAAGTTTGCCATAGTTGTTGTGGGCCTGCTTCGCCACCGCCATTTTGGACCAGCTTTGTTTGTATTAGTCATTTGGATTTGAGAAGGGTGTAAATGTGTCATTTGGGGACATGTCCCAAGGACCATATTAGTATATTTTGTTGTGGGTTCTCCGCAAATGAGTGGCACATTTTGTGGTGGTCGCCATCGCTGGGGTGGTCACCACTCACCACATTCTGGCCACCACTCACCACACTTGTCACCACTCACCACACTCATCACCACACTCGCCGCCACTCACCACACTTGTCACCACTCACCACACTCATCACCACACCTGCCGCCACTCACCACACTTGTCACCACTCCACACTCATCACCACACTCGCCACCACTCACCGCGACTTTGTCACCACTCACCACTCACCACACTCACCACTATTGAGTCAGTATAGGAGACCATATATTGTATATGGAGTGATATACGCACATGCACGCTGCAGGATATTTGCACGTATGCATTGTGGAGCCATGATGAGCATTGTATTATCTCGAAAGAGTAGAGGATTTGAATTGGGGCGCTTATTGCAAGCCCATGGCAGGGCGCCATCGCAAATCAGTAGCTGGTGCGGGCAGCATTGCAAACTGGAGGTGCCATAGCCGGAGCAGGACGTCATCGACATAGGTGGAGCAACCAGAAGTAGCCCTAACTAAAACTTCACATTACATAAATTGTGTTTTTGTTGCAATTTTGACGCCAAAATTGCAACAAAAACGCAATTGTTGTATACATAAGGATGACAATACATTACATTGTTAGGCTCTATTATTTTGACAACAAAATAGCCCCATGTGAGCAATGAACAACATTTTGCAAATACAAAGACAACTTTGGTTAAGAATGCATTGCAAAGATAATATTAGACGCAGCAAAAGACCTCCAAAAGTCCCAAAGATTTAGGCCTAGTTTTCTAGTATGTTCATATATTTTCTTTAGATTGCCTCAATTGTTTTTCCGCTGACCGGACATAAATCCTAGTGACAAATTCTCTCATTGACACAAAGAGAGCACCCAAGAATTGGATTTTTATTCGCCAAGTCCAAAAAGATTATTTATGTGGTTGGTATTTCATTTGTAGACAAACTATAAACATTCCAACCATTGATCCAATGTTATCTCGGAGAGAGTGTATGACATTTATAACCTCAATGATACACAAATGTGACACATTTTATTATTTATGACCAAAAATTGCAACCAAATGTTCTATTATACAATATTCAACACGAGCTGAAATAATGACTAAGAACAATGGAGACAAATAACCAGCTAGAAAATCGGGAGCAAGAGAGCAACTATTTTTTTTATTTTTATTTCTTTAGAATCTTGCAAAAACCCAGAGAAGTATGAGCCATCACGATGTTTTATTGATCTGACAGGCTGGAAAAAATCTACTTGAACTTAAGGATATGACTCAATGATTAGAGCTCCATTAGCTAAAATTTGCCTTTGAAGTACTTGAAGCAATAATCAAATGCTTCAAGTACTTGGTAGTAGATTGTTCATCCTGTGTCAATCATACTATTGTCCGTAAATATTTGGCATCCTAGGAATTGGTGCCCCTAGTGGTGCATCGCTCATCTCTCAATAACCAAAATCTTTTCCTAGTTGTTGTCATCATTGTTGTTATGGATAAGGTATGTCCGGTTGCTTTTGTATAAAGGAAATGTTCTTCATACCAATCGAAGAGAAAGAAAAGGCAAACTTGGAGCTTGATCTCATGATGTCTAGCTCATTCTTAAGAAGTGAAAGGACATTACATGCTATGTGCAAAGCTTGCCTATATGCTGCCGCAAGGTCCATACCACGAAAAAAGGCATAGCAATTGATTAATAAATGATTACCGTGATCATGCCCCCTGGAATTGAGCTGTTGTTCCGGACCTCAATAGAGGGTTGCTTACCTTGAATTTTGAAAAAAAGCCCCATCGGGGCAAATATCGACTATCCCTATATTGGTCGCTAATCTTGGTATTCAAATCTTGCTTGGCAAGCATTAGCAAACTTCAAAGCCCAAAAAAATAATTATCATGAGAAGCTTTTCAAAATGAAAACATGAAGCTTCGCGAATAGAAAAATCGAGGCGTGTGGGGTGCTTACAACATTGGATGCGGTACCTCGAGGACAACATGCCATTAAAATGAGACCAGCCAGGATCACATCTGATGACTAGAGCCCCAAATTTTCGGGGCATTATACCATATTGTGCAAATAACCCAAAGAAAACCCGCAAAGAGCGTTTAGTCATAGATTATAGAAAAGGAGCAGAAGAGAGATAGAGGGATGGATTACGGCTGAAGGTTGTTTTACAATAATTTGAAGCAAGTTCAAGACGAAGTGGGACCCATTGCTAGCACAATGGCTCAAAGGAAATTCAGATGACACAGTGCCCTTTTATAAACCATGAGAATGCTAAAGGCTTGTGCCGTGATAAACCGCATACCGACAATCATATAAACTGGATATAAGCTTTGTTGTATAGGTGAGAAAATTTTTCAAGTGATGGTTGCCCTCAAATTTGTACTCCATCCGTGTGCGGAAGATGCCCGCATCGCTAATTGAAAATTTAGAACCTCCGTGCCCCTCATGCTAGAAGCTACACGGGATGCTTGAAGCCCTAATGTCCTGTTTTATGTGTTGCAACGGGATGATTGAAATATTGTCCAACAGAACTCGCTGAGCTTCCGACTCTCGCACGCCATAACCACACCTCCGCCATATAAGAGTGTAAGAAAAACAAAGGCATATGATCTTGGCCCCGCTTCAAAGATCATGAGAACAACCTTAAGATGCCTTGGCCAAATGCTTTCGCGAATGAGACAAAACAGATCCATTGTCAAAATAAACACGAAGAAGGCACTTCTCCGACCATCCAAAAATTCCCCCACTTAATGCACAAAGGGCGGCTCCAAAGATGGGTCAATCCTCATACCTAAGCCCAACGGCTTCTTCTTCGGAGAACAGAGGCTTATATTCAACTCACTAACCCCTCGACTCGGCTAAGCCAAGGAGGGCAGAACTGAGGTGCGTAATATAGCCGTTTAGGGGCCGGATGACTCTGTTAATTTACAGCAGCCAGCCTTTTAGCAAAATATCAAAGATGCTGCCAGGTATATGCCGCTGACATACTGAAATTCACTCTTTGCACATACCCATTGAGCAACGAGGGTTTGCTCCCCCCTAGGGCAACCCAAAAAAGTAAAGAAAATAAGAAAAATGAAATACTAGGGATAGAACAAAAAGGAAAAGGGAATAGAATAGGCTTTTCTCACTGTATCCCAAAGCATTTACGTATTAACTTATGCCCAAAGAACGTACTGGCACCATTAATAGTATGGTTATAAGATAGTGAATATTGGCTAGGAGTCACAATGCAAAAGATTTGGCTTCCATTATTTCATTGCTAAGGTAAGGGCATGTGGATTGCAATAATCCTTAAGTAAAGCAATTTGTATCGTAATAAACAACTTAACATAACTCTATGTATGTGAAGGCAATATAGATGTGACTATGGGTGCAAAGTAAGAAACTCAATGGAGAGAGTTAAAGAGGGAACTTTTTATTGGTCTAGATAAGAGACGATATAAAAGCTAAGTGTGAGATAACAACCATTGTCAATGCCCGCTGTTTTAAAGTGGTTACCAAGCTTTTGACCAATTCTCAACCGCCGCCCTCATGCCTATCTCTGCTTTTGTCTCTCTCAATCGAGATAAACGAATAAAAGACTTGCTACTGCGAATGTAATGGTGTCACCTTAACTCTCGGATTTGGGATACACCTCTATCTTACCAATTCATACAAAGATGTTCCTCTTCCTCCATTACATTTGCAACCAATATTGTGTTGTCTCGATTCTAAATATTGCTACATATACCATGTTGATCCGGCAATCACATTCTCCTTTAAACTGCCTCCTTTCTTCCTTCCTTCCTTCCTTTGCTATCTTGTCGCTAAATAACTTCATGGCTTATTTTATCGAGCAAAGATGCTCTTTTGTACGCATTCCTTTGGTGCCGACTCTGAAAGTGGAATACAGATGATCAAAATTCAATTCCTGAATTTATTTCACATTTGAAATGCAATCTCTAACTCAACCTACAACTCACAAAGGGCATTTATTCACAATGTATTAACTGGGTCGTAAGATAAAAGGAACATGTTTATTAATATGCTACCTTATAGCAATATTTGTGTGCTCCTATGATAGGCAAGGCAATGTAAAATTTTAGATGATGTACCTAGATGGCGATTAAAAACTTGAAGGTGAAAGAGACATTGATAAACGTTCGATCAATATCAAGCCTGCAAGGAAAAAATAAATAAATAAATGCTTCGTAAAGCAACTTCAGGCTCTAGCATGAAAGGAGCCATGGATTTACTTTAATGCTAAATCGCAAGAAATGCCGAATTAAAAAATTAGGATTCTTTCTCATAGTAGAGTACTTTCCAAACTCAAGAAAATGCAGCTTACAAAATATATGTTATCCTTAAAGTAAATGGATAAGCTGGGTACTACTAAAAAGATAATAATTCAACTCTCGAAACTGAAACTAATACCTCATATCTGAGGAGGCTTTTTTTTTCTGAGATATTCTAAATTGCTCTTCACGTATACTGGAGTAGTTCCACACTTTCTTCCTGACAAAATTGTATAAGCACAAAGCATTACAAAATAGCATTATTAACAGCAAGCAAAACTGTAAATGTGATGGAAATTTAAAGTGCTCCATACAGAAGCAACATAAATTTTTTCTTTTTCTTTGCCCGATGCCTTTACAGCTATATCATTATGAAACTCCATATTCTATAAGAGGCTGCAGAGCACTTAGGATGTAAAAGACTCCTCCAAAAGCTCACCTTTAACAAAATGTTACAAAATAGCCTTATTAAAAGGAAGCAAAATTGTAAGTGTGATGGAAATCTAAAGTGCTCCATACAAAGTAACATACATTTTTTCTTTTCGTCTGACAGTCTTTATAGTGTTATCATTATGATAACTTCATCCTATAAGAGGCTGCGAGCACTTAGGACTCAGAAAAGACCTCCCAAAAAGCTTAGTTCTTTTTGTTTGATTACTTTATATCAGAACTCCCTCAAATTTTATAAAGTGAAAGAAGGTAATCCTAAAACAAATTACAAATGCAATAATTACAAATCAACAAATCACAAATGCTTGAGTAATAGACTCCGGCTATTCCAGCCTACCTATCCATGCAAGTTGTGATTGAATGCTGAGTATAACCGCGACGAGCATGCAGCCATTGCTGTCCAAATTCTGCTAATTACAAAATAGATAATCTTCTACCGGGAGGTTGCCGATGAGCTTTAGGCAGTCGCCGATCCTCCCTTAAACCTTACCGTTTAATATCTTGAAGCTGGGTAGTAAAGTCGTGTAGTGAGCATCCATACCTCGCTTTTGTTTCTACTCACCAACCGAAGAACACAGTAAAATGATCAAAATGATGTCGGTGATGCTACTGTTTGACTTATAATGATTTTCACTTTCTTCATATCCTAACGTAACAACCCATGCAGCCCTAACCTAAGATTTCTTCTTTCTATTATCTAAAGCAGCGATCACATGAGTAAGCTTTACAAGGGTCAGCGACCGCCGCCTGCACAGGACATCTCAGAGATCCCCCAGCCGCTCACATGCCGCTGACAACAATTTCCCCGCACTACTTATGTGGCAATCAGCCACCTACAAAATTGTTAGAGATTCAAATCCTCGCCGCCACTGTGAGTAGCTGGGATGATCCCAACTTCATTCCCTGGCTATCTCATTATAAAGATCCGTGGTTCAATGGCGATTTAAGTAACGCTTCTATATATTCATTGTATCTTCATACCATATATACACATAGAGTTTTCTTTGTTCTTGATCTTTTCTTTCCTCGCTCTTCCATTCTTCAACATGGTATCGTGAGCTCTCCATTTGAGAAGGACTCTCAAAGGAGCAGTCCCCGAGAGGGAAACAATGCTCATGCTTGAAGCAACCCTATGAGAATAGCATGATATTGTAAATCGATTTTATCCCAATGGGTTCCGGAGGATGTTCAAGGCCGTGAATCAAGTTGGGGTTTTGGGCATCATATTTGAAATGTCCCAAATTAAAAAGGCTATCTTCAAAAGCATCACCGATTCTAGAGCTATTTGCCTAATGATACTTCAAGAAGAAGTTTTTATTTTAGAGGAAGAACCTTTTTCAGGAAGGAATAATCTTCAAGATAAAGCATGATCCACTTAATCAACGAGGGACTTTGAATGAGAAGCTGGATTCCTGGAGGAGGGAAAGTAGAGGATTCCAGCTGCAGGAACCTCAAGCGGGAGAAACCTAATTCCAAAGTGGGTAAAAGTTTGGTGAAGGACCCATTATGGAGAAGCCAAATGGAGCTTAAGGATTTTAACTATGGACCTAGGGTGTACCATTGATCCTCTGGGAGGAGCACGCGTGACCTCAAGCAGGAGGACGCGATCTTGGTAATGAGGGAAGGACTTTGGGGTTCTTCAAGATTCTGTTCCCCGTATGGAGGAGCCCGATGGAGCCTATAGATGGACACATTATTCACCCACCGTGGAGGCAATTTGGGAATGCCACAGATTCAAGCAATGCAGTACAAGCAGAAGTTTTCGGGTGCTAAGAAAGAAACTGAGGGATGCTTAGGTTATTGGGAGGTTCATGCCCATTGTTTTATGCCAAAGATTAATTTTCAGAGTTTTGAGTTAGAGTTTCTCTCGAGTTTGGAGGTGGCAGAGTAATGTGTGATCGACTCGTCCCTAGACATGCATGTTATTATTGATAAAACTAAGAAAACAAATTTATTCCCGCCATGGGAATCTCGGATACCCATATATGTTGTATTTTCAATCGAATTAGCATGAGGGATTTTAGACATTCTTGCAGATCAAAACCTGGACTTGAAGGATCGCCCAAATTGGTACTTTTATGATCTAATTCCTGGTACTCCCCCATTCCAACAAATTACGCGCTTTGACAAATGGTAAATCATATGGAGCAAGAAGGGCACAATTTTCATCATAAGCAGCTATTATAGGGATAAAATAGTCTTATAGCATGATTAGTGGGCAACACATTCTCAGATGTATAGAGGTAAGAAATTTCTAAGGTAAATTCCTTCCTTTTCCTCGAGTTCGATCTCCCAATTGCCCCTTGCTCCGAAAGTAATGGGGAGTTAAGGCCGCTTTACTCAAGAGAAAATTCATTGCAAGCCCAAGTTCCAAATTTTGGTAGCAAGAAGTGCTTCAGATCAGAATGGGAGACATTCGACTCCTTTCCACTTTTAGGTGGATTGGCCATTAATTATTGGCAAAAGAGTTTATGTGAACAGGATTGTTTCAATAAAATTTCGCTTGCAGGACCTTTGATGATGGCTGAAGATGTCGTATGGCACCGCTACCAAGCCGGATACCAGAGGGGAAGTTTTTCTTGGCACAAATTTTGTGAGCAATGTGATGGCCAGGATTTTATCCATGCTGATTGATGACCCTTCATTAAAGGAGTGACACGTAATGGAAATTGCAAATGTTCAATTGACAGAGTATCCTTGACTCACCGTGAGATTTGATAAGTTTTCCCAGCTTGTTACTGGACAGCTATTTAGCGGACCAATGCTCTCGCCGATAAACATGGATCATGGTCTAACAAATTTTGCAGAATCTTGTGGGCAGAACCTTCTTTAGCGAATAATGCCCTGTTTTATTCTTTGCTATCATGAACTATGCAGGTCTCCACCGGTGACGCCGATAAATTTGTTAAACCTTCATGGTTCAACCTCCTCGACAGTTCTGCCGGTAAGAATCTTTCATTTCTTGCATTGAAAATTTTCAAGAATTCCCAAGTAGCTTCATCCGATTCTTTATTTGGGATCCTCGCGATCTCGTGACTTCTTTGTGGCATCAGTTTGAGGGGAGTGTTAGAGATTCAAATCCTCGGGCCGCCACCAGAGGAGTAGTTGGGATGATCCTAACGGCCATTCCCGGGCTATCATCCTTCAGCTATAGCATCCGCGGCTCAGCCTGGCTGATTTGGGCACTCTATATATTCATCAGATTCAAGGCTCATATATAATACATATAGAGTTTCGCCTTTGATCTTTCTTTCTCGTTTCTTCCATTCTTCAACAAAATATCCGGAATCTATGTCCCATCTTGCCGAACTGATCTCGGCCAAAATTTCTATCGAAATTGTCCTGCCTATTTCCCCTAATTTCATCAAGATTGTCATCTCTGATCACCGAACCATACCTTTGCTTTTTGAAATCTGGCACTGCTTCGCGCGTAATGCAAGCAAATCTGGATTAAAAGGTAAAAGGGGAAGACTGTGCATTCGCTATATGCCAGTGTATGATTCCAGTTCTCTTCATACTAAGATCGCGGCAATAATCAAGTAGATTGAGCTTTATACCTACTTTATCGCAATAACTGTGATTTGATTTTATAATGCGGCAAAAGATTCTGCAGTGGGCAATAATCCGCAGATTTGAGTTTCGATTCAAGTGTAAAACAAATGGTCAAAATCAGCTGATCTCCGGTCTGCATAAAAAATAGTACCGTGATTCGTCTCTTCCCCACTTTTCTTTGGTTCCAATGCCAGATTCCTCGGTTCGGCTTTTGCTCCCATGTGAATAAGTTTTCCTCGCCTCACACCGTCCAAACCGAGTGTTGCTGGGTCTCACCAAATTATTCGGTTCGAAATTTCTGCCACAGGAGCCGCTGAAGGTCGGTCGAAAAAATATCGCGAAATTGATGAAGGGATGTGTCACCGCTTCGGGCCACTGAAAATGCTTATCATGTGAACGCCCATGTTTTAAAAGCGTGCTCGGTTTATGCTTGGGCTTCAAATTTAACTGGCCCGCAATCCGTAAACGAATGAAAGCTTCGAGTCTGATCAAATAAATTTGCCTTTACAACGCAGAACGGGATGCCATTCCCGCAATTTAACATAGCTTCCGATCATCCTGCTTTGGTGTTCGCGGGTCGAAATCCTAACACGCCCAAGCCCTTTAAAAACCGAACCTACCCACAAATGGGGCTGAAGCTACCGTTTTAACACGCATCAAGCCGACCGCAAAATTTTAGATCCGGTTGATCTAGGGTCAGGGTCCAACACTTACAGTAAAAATTTTATAATACAGGGATATTAATAGAAGATATATTAAAAAAAAGAAACATATATAAATCTTAATATAAAAAATGACAAGAAAATATTGTGGATGGTGCCTTCATGGCGCACCACTCATAGGTGATTTTGGCGTGCTGGTTAATCGAGAAAGGGGTTAGGTCGAAGAAAATTCTCGCAGGCTGTGCTCCATGGTAGCTGGATGTAAAATCGCGGGCGCTTCCTCCTCTAGCATGCTCCGAGGTATCGTGTGTGCTCCCGTGAGTTTGAGAGGTGGGAGCCATGCCTACGGCCCACATGCCGATTTTGCCGCCGGATTGTGCTCCCTCATATGGGATGCCAACAATAGCCCTTTAATTTGTGGCAGATTCTGCATAAAGAGTGCGTGCTCCGGCTGGATACCTCGCATCTCAAAGCGGGAGCCAAGGCCGGTTTCGCCTTCACGTTGGTGGTGTATTGCCTGATGTGAGATATGTTTCTTCGTGAGGGTCGCCGTGGGTGTGTCCAAGGGATGTGTAGATGGTAAGGGAAGGCTCCTCGAGAGTAGAAGTGCAAAGCTGGGCAAAGATGCCGTGGTTTATGGAAAGGCTTCACACTCTCGAGGGATGTCAATATGCACGATGCTTTGAAGAGGTTTCGCCTCGCTATTAACGACATGGAGCCGGGATGCTCATGATTTCGAGGTTGTAAATCGCTTCGTGGTCCCTTGTTCTTGGTGTGGTGACAAGGGCTGAATCTCATTGGAGCCTCATGCTGTTGGTTGTGGAGGAAGCGCATGCGTCGCGCGACCGCTTGAAAAGCCGTGAGGTGGCTCCAAAGATTTCGGGCCACCGGAAAGCTCCCCGAGAGCTCCCCGCTTTGAAGATGTGAGGCCCGCAAAGTGTGTTTCTTGGCTGGAATAAAAGAGGCTGCTGTGGAGAAAGAGTTATCACGGGTCCCTAAGAGGCCTCCCTCGCTTCAGAATTCCCGCCTTCCTCTTTGGATGTGAGTACTGCGGGAGTATAGGTGAGTGGATATATGGGATGAGATCTAATCGTGTGTCAGCTGATACGTATCGCTCTCGCTGGAATTGTCACTTTTGAAAGAGGATCGTGACTTGATCATCTCCATGTCCAAGGCGATTTAGGATTGCTCGATAAGCCCTATAGCAGCTGGAATGCAAAATTGAAGAAATACTTGGGTGGGATACTACGCCACGGGGTGGTCTTGTTCTTTGTAAAGCTTTGAAAGATACAAGACTCCATTGTTACGAAGGAATGCTAGGATAACGCCTCAAGGACTCGGGAAAATGCATCATAGGTATCATATGAAATCTCACACAAAGCAGTAATTGCATTGAGCTGGAAAAGGAGTTGTGGCGTTTTATACCGAGCGGTGGGAGATCAAAAAATCAGGTGACACTTGATAATGTGAATCTCTTGCTAAGGCCAAACATTTCAAATTCTATCATGGGAAGAATCGTGATCCCTATTCAAAACCGGGCTCAGAGGCATGCCCGGACCGAAATTCGTGTTGAGCTGTGGCATGGGTTCTTTTTCCATCTAACACGGTGATTCATTTCACAGCCAGCCAAGGTGGAGGCCGCATGGCCTCACACTAAATCCTGCATGCCTCTGCGCGATGTCGTGAGTGTTGTGTATGGGCTTCCCTCCCGGAATAGTGCCAATAGAGCGCAGGGCTGTGAGAAGGAGATTTTGGGGACTGAGGTCGGCTAGATGTTGAGGAGGATGATGGCATGAGGAGGGACGGGTAAGCCAAGAATAACATGGGAGATAAATACCAGCATGCCAGACACACCGGGCCGTGGGTCGCCTGCCTTATATTCCTTTGAATTTAGACTATTCCTTCTCGGCCTTCGAAGTGCGTACTCCATTTGCTTTGTATTTATGTACATATTCTTTGGTTTTCATGTAGGCGCAGGTGGAGGCGAGGTGCGATGCGTTGAATGTTTTGAGCGAGGGCCCAGGAGATGCCGCTTTCACTCTGTGAATCCGACACGTATCCTGGATGAGGAAACTGGAGAAGCCCGCTGAAGCTGTGGTAGCTTCCAGAACAGCCCCGGTGTTTTCATCTCCATGTAGACATAGAGCTACCGCCAAAGGAGACAATGATGAGTATTCAGGAGGAACGTGACGTTACGTGCAACGCTTATTCAACACCAGACGGGCCTCCAATCGCTTAGATAGAGGATTTAGAAGAAATAGCAGCCGCCGAGCCAGAAATACGTTGGTTTAGTTTATCAGCATAGTCGATCGTTTGGAAGAGATATCGTTATCCATGAGCGAAAGTGCTTCCGGTATTTCGAGCTCATGTTCTTTCTTAGTTCGCGAACATGTGATATCAGGATACAAATTTGTGAAGTCTACGATCATGTTTTCAGCCTTTCAGTTTTGGTGTCGTAGATGGACAGCCAGACAGCCGAATTACGAGTTTTTGTATTGTATTTCGCTTCATCAGCAGTTGTCGGTTGCCTGTCAGCACATATAGCTTCCGCATTATCATCGCTATAGTAACGGTGTTGTTGACTTCGTTTCTCTTTCATTTATCGTTTTCTGATTGGTCGCAATAAGTGTTGATTCATTGATTGACAGCATGCATTGATCTATATTTCCGTATCAATGAATCGCCGGTTAGTGCAAAGAGAATGGAATGACGCAATTTCGCGGGTTCTGATGTTATATCTAGAATACTCGATTCAATGCTCCGTGATAGCACAAGGATATAGCACCTATATCCTTATTGCCATATCCTCGAGCATTGGATCCGTGAATATTCACAAGAATATGACACATCAAGGACCACGCATCTACACGCCACTCGTATACTCTTTTGCACCCCAACCACTGATACGCATTAATAATCATACAAGGTATAGATCAATGCATGCCAATCAATCAATGAATCAACACTATTGCATTGTCAAATATTCGTGAAGAAGAACTTGAAGTCAACAACCAAAGATATATATTACATTGACAATCGCGTGGATAGTGCCGCAGAGGATCAGAGCAAGTTAACAAAGAAGCATACAACGGCCAAGCAACAAAGAACAATGCAGTACACAAGAGCTTCATGGAGAAGCCTCGAAACGATCCGGTCAGCTCCATCTACATACATCAAAAACAGAAGATCAAGGAGCATGAGCTCAGTGGAGAAGCTTTCTCTACAAAGGACTCGCTACCACAATATGTACACATGACCAAAAACAAGACTAAGAAAGAGCATGAGCTTCAAGGATCCTGAACTCCGCTTCATGCCTCAAAAGATAAAGCGGAAGTATCTCTTCCCAAGACGATCAAGAGTGTTGTTATGTTTGAATTCCCACACCAAAACTGATCGAACTAATTTAAAATAATTTCTACCAATGAAACCTTCAACTCTCTACTGTGGTAGCCCTTATGATCTAAAGTTCGGCCAAAAAAGGCTATTTTTAAGGGTATCGAGAAATTTTGATGCTATGGCTTAGGGGTCTGCTATAGATGAAAAAATAAAATTAGCCAACGCTTTGCCAAACAAATCTCATTTATTTGAAAAATCTCGCCACATCCACTAAGCATCATATAACTATGGATTCACTTTTTATCCTTACCCTCCTTCCTCAAGATTTCTTAAGGAATCGTACTTAATATTCTAGGCTTTCTTCATAACCTTAATCTATTCTCCATATCCATCCTGCATATTACGATAATTCTTGCTTCTAAGGATGCAATCGGAGAGCATATTTTACGCATATCCCTCTAATAGATTTGTTTTATCTACAAGGATAAGCCACATCTCATTTGCAAAGGTTAAGTTGTGGTATTGCATCATGCAATTATAGTTATAATGTGTTTGTGTCCTTGATTAAATATGGATTTGAATAACACCAATGTGAAATTGCACTTGAAAATAAAGACACTTTAAATCTTGGCAAAACATTGGCCATGATTTGCCTAGATTTCTATAAAAACATTCATGTCTAGGAAAACATTCACAAGATAACTAATCTTGCAACCTCTATTATTCCGCCAAAATTCTGTAAATTATGCTTAGACAATTTGGCCTTAAGGGCAACCCTGGGATCCTTCTATGTCTAGCAGCAAGGCTTCGCCTAGACTACCAGCGCTTGCACATGGCTGTCCTACTACCTCTAATACTCATCATTGTCTCCTTTGACAAGAATCCCATGTCTACATGGAGATGAAAACAGACTCGTGCCCGGTTTCAGCCTACAACTTCAGCAGTTTCCCTAATTTTCTCTCATCCGACCAGGTTCAGATTCACAAGGGGCTGGAAAAACAAAGATTCTAGGCCCCTCACGCTTCAAAACATTAGCAACATCCCACTCTACGCCCACTCTACGCCTTACATGAAAAGGCAAGAATATGTACATAAGTAGCAAATGGAGCCGCACTTTCATCGAAAGGCAGAAGGAATAGTCCTCAAAATTCAAAGGGAATATAAGACTCGCCCAACCAGTGGGTGTGTTCCGGCAGATGCTCAAAGCGCCAGATTCCATGTTCTTGGCTGCCGCCCTCCCCATTGCCATCATCCTCCCTCAATGAACCATCCCCTAACCATGCCCTCAACCCAAAAATCTCCTTCTACGCTTCCCCCTACACGCTTCTATTGGCACTATTCCGTGAGGAAGCCCATACACAACACCTACATCCCCGCATGAGAGGCATACTTGGGATTTAGTGAGGCTACCATGCAGCCTCCACACGCCGTCGTGAATGAATGCCGCGGTTAGATGGAAGAACCCATGCCCCTACTAACACGCACTTCCCAACCGAGCATGCTACGCATTTGAATGAGGGATGCGCTAATGCCTCTTCCCATGATAGACTGAAATGTTTGGCCTTCGCGAAAGAGATTCCTCAAGTATCGCGTCACACAATTTTTGATCTCCCTCACCCGTGATAAAGCATGCCAACTCCTCTTTCCATCACCAATCAGGCTCGTGGATGATTCTCTTATATGATGCCTGCGAGGTTTTTCCCAGTCCTTGAGGCAAAGATCCTAGCATTCCTTTCAGAATAATGCAGCCTTTGTGTCTTCAAAGCTTTGTATAAAGAACAAGACCAATTCATTGGCTTGTGGAGTATCCCACCCTAAGTATTTCTTCAATTTTGCATTCACCGCTATAGGGGCTTTGCCGAAAGAAGCAATCCTAAATACGACTGACATGGAGATGATCCAAGTCCTGATCCTCTCTCTTCTTCCAAGCCGACAATCTCCACCTAAGCATTCTCAGATTCAAAACTCCATTACCAATACCCATTATAGATCTCATCCCATATATCCACTCCACCTATACTCACGTAACACCTACATCCAAAGAGGAAGGTGTCCTCTCACAAATGTGGGCTCTGGGGACTTCGTGATAACTCTTCACCTGCAACCTCTATTCCCAGCGAAAACCTCGTCAGCCAGCCTGCTCTTCAAAAATGTGAGCTCTCCCGTGAGCTTTCCCTGTGCTGAATCAAATACCTGAGCCACCGCTTTTCAAACAGCTGTAGGCAATCGTGCCTTCTCTCCTCCCACACCTAACAAAGATGAGGCTCCAATGAATTCACCTTGTCTACACTAAGAACAACAGGACTCTAAACGAATTTACAACCTCGAAAATCATGAGCATCCCCACTCTCCATCGCTAGCAACAGCACCGAACCTCTTCGTAACCGCCCCGCATATTGACATCCTCGTGAGAGTGTGAAGCCTTTCCATAAACCACGGCATGTCGCCATCGCGACTACTCCGGAGGCCTTCCTTTTCCGCATCTACACATCCCTCGGATACACCGCCACTTACTTAAGAAACATATCCCGCCATCAAGCAATACCGCAGCTAGAAGACGGCTCACCCATGGCTCCCCCTCGTGAGATCTAGTATCCATCTGGAACCCGCACACCACCTTTACAGAATCGGCTTTACAAATTAAGGGCTATTGTTACATCCCATATGAGGAGTACTAATCCAGCAAAGAAAACTCAGCATGTGGACTACCGCATGAGTAATACGTAACCGAACGAAGCATACCAA